>CM065921.1:38652105-39252105 GCA_033439105.1 Magallana nippona | reverse complement strand
TGATACGGTAATGACTTTCCATACCCGGTCGGTAAAATTGCCATGCAGTCTTTTTTCTTTAAAGCTGCCATAAATTCTCTTTGTTCCTTTTTTAATTTGTCTATCTTAAAATCTTGTAAAACTTTCTCGATTGCTCTCTCTATTTCTATGTCGGACGCCATTATTTTTTCCCGAACCTTTTTCGAACTGCGTATAAAAAGAGCTCTCTGATTGGCTGAACTGAATAATGAATATGCATGAATTAAAGGTCACTGCATTTGACCTGTGAAAGGGGTTTCGTTAGATCTTTGTGTAGCGATCTATTAGGAGCGGATCAAAGATCTAATTTTAATTAGATTGACTTAGACACGTCATACTTGATAGGTTGATGCATCTCAGATAGTACCAGTAGATGATCCCTATTGATTTAAGTTCATGTATGTATGTTACCCTTAATAAAGGCTTGTGCACCTTATAATGTATATCCAAGGGAGTGGGCATAAGTGTTTCACAAACATCTCATTTGATTCTTGAAAATGTGTAAACGTCAAAATGATTTGACCACGCTGGGTTAGTGTTGATTTTTTGGGATAAAAGTGTGCTTTAATGTTTAAAATGTGGAAATTATAGATATGTCAGGGAAACTGCATGGAGTCAAAACATGGGTTGAAACGTTTTGACATTTACACATTTTCCAGAATCAAAACATGTACACGTTTTCCAGATTAAAAATATGAGGGTTTTCGAGAGAAGTGGATAAAGATGTTGTCTGTCTACTTCTTATGAGAAAATGTATGCAAGTGACAGTTAGACCTATATAGTGTATTCCCTATAATTCAGCATATTTTAGTTAGGATATTTAGATACTAGTAGATATGAGTTGTTATGAGTGCGTTACTTTACCCCACTATGGCACACAATCAGTTGTTCGGAATATGTTTTTGAAGGGGCATGGTCACGATTTTAGGCAGTTTTTTTTTCTTCTATTTTTATTGTTTACTATAACATTAATTGATTTATTCTCGATGTTGTCATGTCAAGAACTGTCAGTTAAGAAGACAAATTATCATAGAACGGTAATGACATCAAAAATAAATCATTAATGTTTATATTTACATTCCCTTCATAATATTGATGAAATTAATGATTTTTATGCCCCCGCCATGAAATGGCTGGGGCATATAGTGTTACCCCATTCAGTCATTCTGTCCTTTCGTCCTGTCATTCCGTCATCGTTCACTTTTCAATCATTATCTCAACAACTGTTGCACACACTCAACTCAGATTTGATACATGGATGTGTCTAATGAATATACAGGTTGAATTTGAATTTGGTTCCGGTCCCATGTTTTTTGACAGAGTTTTGCCTCTTAAACTTAAAAAAAATTGGAAATTTCCTTTCCAATCATTATCTGAACAGCCGTTGCACATACTCAACTCAGATTTGATATATGGATGTTTCATAGGAATATACAGATTGAGTTTGAATTTGGTTTCAGTCTGATGATTTTTGACAGATCTGTGCTTCTTGAACTTTGATAAAAATAAAAAATTCTCAGTTTCCGCTCTCTACATTTTCTTTTTTGAAAAGAAATGGGTTATATTATTAGTCAGGTAGTTTAATTTATTTCATAAAACCAGACAGCAAAATTGCTGCAAATTTATAAATTTAATGATTAAATTGATTAAACCTATTTTAAATTACTTATTCTTATCTCAGAAATTAACTTAAGCCTATTAATTGTCATCAGGATAGGAAATTACTATTTCCTTTATGCCAATTTACTCAAGTAGTGGGTATTCTACACATTTATTAAGAATTTTCCCCCTTCATGTATATACACTGTACTAATAGTACTATAGTACTGTACATGTATATAAAAATAATTGATTAAATTGTACTTTTTGTAATAACTATCTCATGAATATGAAGATGTATATCCATAGGACAGTAACTTTTTTTTAACCTTAAACCAGAGACATAAAAAATAATTATTAGTTATTTATGTCTCTGATGAAACACATATTTTTTCCAATGTGAAAGCCATGGGACATTTCAATTTTTTTAATGAATATTTTTTCACCGGTCCCGTCATTGTGATAAATTTTGCCTAGTCCCTAATTAAACCCTTGGTGTTTATTTTGTTATTTACGTTACAATTCTCTATATATTCCAAATTAGTTCGAAGAAAGGGGAGGTGCATCATTATACAAATTTCTGTATGCCTATGTTAATATTTAAAAACGTCTACCGTCAAAAAATTTCATTTCTGTCAGGTAAAACTATGAATTGCCCATATTCAATGACAAACATTTAAAATGATATATATGCAGAAGGCCATTCCTTTTTTTTTGAAAACGGCTATATATATCTGACATCATGGAAAATTACAAGGCCTATAGCGCCCTCTTTTAGTAAAATGGAGTGTGCATGTTAATTAATTCCTAACCAGAGTCTATTGGTTCTATTCTTTCCTTTACTCAATCTCGTAAAATTTGATCAAAGCATTTTACGACTACACAAATTCACATTGTAACAAAATCGAACTATACAATTCAATTTCTTTACAGCAATGGTTAGATTAATCAAAGTACTGATAGTACTAAAAAGCGCTAACCTAGCTTGGTTCTAAAGGAAATTTACTTTGTCCAAGCTTAGTTAAAAAGAATCGATTTGATTTTTCTACATTTCAGCTTCTGTGTAGGCACTGTATTTCCTCATCCCTGCGTGGCAGCCCCTACAATGATATACGTAAGCCCCGCACATTAGATTAACAATAGCCCGTGCAATTTTGTGCGTAAACCCCTGAAATTGGTTTCCTTACCAGTTTAAATGATGTATATATCTTCTCATAGGGGGCGGTTATTCGATGCACCGGGAGTAGAAGTCTAACGACAATAAAGCGCTGAGCTATGCTTAGCGCTTTAATTAATATAGGAATAAAATGACATGTTATAGTCCGACATTTTTTTGTTCGACTTAACAAATATGGAATTGGCGTGTAGATAGCGTCTTTTTTTCCCGCCACATCTCAGCATACGCTACGAACTAGAACTCAAAATGTCAGCATCAAAAAAGCTGAAGATAGAAGAGGAAAAAACAACAGTGTCAGGATTCGTGAAAACGTTTCTCCAATTCGTACAAGTAGAACAAATTCTCGCTACTTTAATGCAGTTGTGCAAACTCAGAGGAACGAATTCAACAGAATCGCGTGTTTTGATATTTCAAAACACTCAGTTCTCACGGATGCAAGTCAAGCCCAAACTCGGCTGAAGTTATCAGACGTGCAACTGGTACCCAGCAGAATTGATTCATCAAAGTCCGAAGTCCTGTTGAATTACAAAACCAAAATAGAAGTGTGTAGAACACTTGACTTCAGCTACAAAAAATCTCCGGACGACGAAGACAAAACTGGGGAAAAAGTGAAAACGTTAGCTGAAGTTCAAGGCACTCCAGAACACAACAAGGTAAATAATTGGATAAAACGTAGTTAATCGCCCTAATATTCCCAGTGTTTTAAAGAAAAAAAACGTGTTTGTTTTTATGATAGCTATTATTGCGTAAGTATTTCGCCCCTGACAAATCAGCCTTATACAAGTTGAAACCAATCTCCAAAAATGGGATGTAGAAGCATGTTTGAAAATATGATACCTTAAATGGAACGTATATTTGAAGTGCCAAAAATATTTTAAATTTTTAATTTGTAATTTGTAAAACTGCATGGTCCAATTTCTTTATCTACTACAGTATCAAATAATATTTCATACAACCTAATTAACTTAGAAAGCAATACATGATATGACATTTGATGCCTACTTACACCAGCAAAATCATGAAAAATGAAAATATTTAAAGTAGTTAAAAATAATTTCATTATGGGCATATACAAAAACAACCCAAACCAAATGCATCATGCGAATGTATACGAAAATGGAATTGTTTGTATTTGCCCCCTGAACGTTTGCGTTTATTAAAAAAGACATGTTCTGCCTTGATTGTAAACAAAACAAACTTCAGAAATAATAGTTAACAAAATGTACACACTGTTTTATTTTTGATTTGCCAAACCATTTTGATCTCTATTAAAAGACATCTCATATCCTCCCCCACCTCAACGTCGGGTCATGTTTTGATTTGAGACGAAATAACACTCAATAAGTGATTGAATAGGCATTTGCTCTGTTCTTGTATACGTAATATGTATAAAAAACAACATATAAAACCTCATATTTATTGCTTTTGACAGAAGTTTTGGCACATTGTGGGCAGAAATAAGCCAGTTCAAAAAATGTTCTCATTTTTATTCTCAAATGTACAAAAAATTCTCTTAATTGGTTGAATATAGGATATCATATTGAAGCTTTGTAAACAATAAGTATTAGGAAATGAAATATGAAATAAATCCAGCGATAGTTCGTGGCAATTAAAAGATTATCGATATTCAACAATTATTGATTAAAGGTTTGTGTTCAATACAGAAGAAAAGCAAAGAAATGATCAGGAAGAAAATGAATGATTATTGAACAAGTATTGTTCAAGAAAACAATAATTTTCCTTGATAAATCAAATATTCCTACACTTTTATTCCTCTCATTAATCCAAACTGCTACATGTGATGTAGGTTCTGAGACTCAGTATAGACATATACCGCCAGCCACAGAGGGTATGGTACAATTATTGAAATAGTTTGTGACTGTTTTGTAGGCAAATAATCATGAAAAATGTAAAATCTTAATGACTTTGATGAGATGTTTATTTTGAAATCATTGTTTCGTAATTATTATTGTTGTAAACTTGTTAATCAATGAAATAATATTAATATACAATGTAGTAAACAACTTTTGAAAAAAATAAAGGTGGACTTGTAGACTATTATCACTATTAGGATCACAGCCAAGCATAAATATATTGTGCATGTTTTTATGATCATTAGGCCTACGTATACAAGAGAAAAGAATTTAGAGGTAAGGTCATTGTTGTGTCTGGTTTGCTTTATGTATTATATTGGTGAAATATTATCAAATATTCTCAATTCAATTCATTTTTTTTGTTCTACAGACATCAGCTGTGCCTGCCAAGGAGGAATTGGGTAATTTTATATTATTAATTTGATTATGAGGATATTAAAGTGACGCCAAGCCTTATTGTAACATGTATTATAATTCTTTAGCTAGAGTAAACAATAAATTATCTCTAATGCAGGCATTCATATGTATTGAAAAGATTTACCGGTACTTAAAACCAAAAAATGGTGTTTCACTGCTCTCTATACCAAAAAATAATTTCGGAGGATAAGAAATACATACATCTATATTTATATACATGGGCCATTGTCAGCTGTAGGTTCAAATGAAGCTACAAAGAAAGTCAGAAGATATCTTGGCTTCAGCAAAATCAGTGATACAGTGGTAACAACGTTATTGTTGACAAGACAATCGTATTAAATAGTTCGTGTACCGTGGGTGATCATTCGTGTAACGTGCGGGATCGTGCGTGTATCAGAAAAATTGGTTTGCGTTTTTTACCGTGCGTGATCGTGCGGTTTTTTCGTTTGGTATCTTATTTTAGAGAATGACAGGATTTATTCTAAAAACAACAACGCGTAGTTTTTAAAAAAACACAATATAAATGTAAAACTTTTCTTATAGAAGAATATTTACAATTGTTAAAATACATGTATCATGTCAGCGCTAATCTTTTCAAAATATTCTCTTACGCCGTTAAATACCGGTAGTAAGTATTTCAACAACTCATTTAATCCTTTGATCGGTCGAGTAGGTTTGCATAATCTTGTAATCAGTTTTATATCAAGCATTCATCGTTTTTTGACACATAATTTTAATCATATTAGCAATAGAGGCGCGTTGAATGAAAGCGGTCAAGCTTACTTATTCCCCGTTCAAAACTAAACAGCTTTCTTTCAAATGAAAGTACTGTCATGTTGTAAATTTTGTATTTACACCCACCCAGTAAATTCAAAACTTTTAAACCTACTTGGATACAATTTTCACTGTTCATTTTTATATCAAGTCGTGTATTTTAAACATTTTATTAGTATTAGTATCATATATCAATATTATAATCATTTTCTAGCAAGAAGTATACCTTTTATTTTATAGAATGCGAGCTCGGTATAAAATGATGTTTATTTACTTTTCTTTAGTACATTCCTACATGTAAGATATTTCTTGCATAATGAATGTGGTTAAATTAACTAGGTAATCTAATAAAAAAAAACACCTTGTTTGGCATGTCCCCTTTTTCGGTACTGTGTAAATTTAGTTTTTTTATTTATCGTAATAGAGTTTCTCACTTCCCCCGCTAACAAAAGATGACACTAATTGAGTAATCCCACATGTCCATTTCATAACCTTTGATCTCCAAATTTTGCCTTGTATTTGTTTATTTGTTGGATTATCAAGGTGATAGCTTGTTAGACGTTTTAGCCGAAAGCCATTTAGTATTCCTTTTCGAAACCCCTGATTATGTAATTTTACTTACTCTTTCGGACGAAGACATTGAATTAAGATAAGGTCACATGTTAACAATCCCTGAATTTGATTGGTCGTTTAATCAAGCAGTCGGAATTAGAATTAGCGCTTGGGACCGCGCATCTTTCATTCTATTGCGGGTTTCCCAAATATATGTATCGACAACTCTAATTCCGACTTGCGTTCTTCTATTATTCAGGTATGTTTAAGTTTTGTTTTATTAGGTTTTTTTAACTAGAACTAGAGTTTGAACAAGCCCTTATCTATTTCCTTTGGTTCAATATAATTCCTTTTTAATGTATTTCAACTTTGCTCTTGATAGCAAAGTTGATAATTGTTTAGTCGTTTTTATAGAAATGATATTTTTGGTAATGGCGGTCATTTTAATGAATAGCGTTGTAGTTTATTAGTTGTAGACTAGTTTAAGTTTTGTATGTAATTCTTTTGATTTCTAATTGATCCTTAATGTAATTTCCAATTTGGCATTTGAATTTGGCGCGTAATCTAAAGTTAGTCTAACTCTTTAACTCCGGAAGTTAATAAAGTTAATTTGTTTACTTTCACATTCGGTTAGTTTAAAACGTGGATATTTACATCACAATGTATGCGGATCAGTTAGGAATCTTTGTTCAATACGGACTCTGTCATAGTATATGTGTCCATGTCCGGAACGGGTAGTTTTAGATTTATTTGTTTTTCTTTTATCATTATACGTTTAGATATTTTATATTGGGCACTCGATGAAATGATATTCCATTTTTATACATATAACGATCTGAATTGAAAACCATAACAGTTATCGATTGTAGTTATTTTTCAAACATTTTGAGACACTAAAACAAGTGTTATTCATATATATGATATGTCTCATGTTCAAGTTTGTTATATATATGTGTTACGTAATTGTTCATAACATTTGTGATATTCATTCTATTGCGGGTTTCCCAAATATATGTATCGACAACTCTAATTCCGACTTGCGTTCTTCTATTATTCAGTGCACAAAGAAACCCTGTCCCTTGCACATCAATCGCTAATTCCCCACTTAGCGAATTCAAAGCTCGAACAAAAGCTATTCCCCAAAGAGTTGAACAACTTCCATCACACCATAATTTCCTTTTTACTTACTGGTGGAGAGTCTACAAGACACCGGAACCTCAACGAGACCTGATAATCACACAGGAGTTCAGACAAGGGCCATGGCAGAACAGAATGGTATGTCATCTTCGCAAACGACTGGAGGATCCAACACTTCAACGGCAACAACTTCAACAGGAGCCTCAGCCAGCATAAGCACAGCAACTACAGGGACGCAGATGTCCACAGGACAAAGACCAGCCCCACCTGCACCACCTGCCTCACAAGCAACTGCAGCAGTAACCGCCATGCCGCCCAAAGTCTCTGTCCATTTGGCGCCATACAATGGGGTATCTTCAGTGGTGCAATGGTGGATGAACTTTATTTCATACATCCAACTGTACCAGATGACCAATGACCAGGCGCTTAATATTTTACCTTTTTATTTTACAGAACCAGTCATGCACTGGTTTTACCAGCTCCAGTTGACGACAAGAGCCTCCTTAACAAATTTTAAGCAAGCATTCTTTGCCAGATATAGGAGAACGGAAGAAGACCTTGACCTTGATGAGATCAAACAAGGTATTGATGAAGACCTAGATTCGTATATTTTTAGATTTCAGCAGGCAGCATCCGACCTGACCATCACTGAGGCGGAACTAACCAAAAAGGCTGTCAAAGGACTACGGCAAGCACTTCGGGGCCATGTCTACATGCGAAAACCAAAGACAATGGAGGACCTACGTCAGGAAGCAAGGCTGGTGGAACGTGGTATCAGCATGTCCAACCCGATGGGAGAAGACGTCACGGCCACCATCCAAGCCTCTGTCAATGCTGCTATGGCCTCCATGCAACAGCTGATGACGCCTGTTGCAGCGGTGGAACCGAACCCCTCCAACCGAGTCTCCCACCGCCCACCCCAACAAAAACAACAACAGCCTATGAATCTACAAGATAGCAGAGGAGAGAGAAAGAGAGTGCTTTGGATGTGGTGAGTCCTGTATTTCAAAATCTCATTGTAGAGCTAGAAACGAAAAATGTTACTATTGCGGCAAAGAGGGTCATCGTCAACGTGTATGTAAGAATTACTTATTTCGTAAAGCCTTAGGTTTAGAGAAATAGGGACTCGAGCCTGCTCGAGGTTTTTCCAAGAGTGGGCACATTGGTGGATGCAAAAACTTTCAGAATTATAGTGCTACCAGTAAATCTCCGAGAAAAAATTCTAAAGATCAAGGTAAAAGTGATTGTGCCTCTGTAAATTTTACACAAAGAATTGAAAAGAATACTGTTCAAATGTCAATTAACAAAACAAAAACATTTGCTTTGATCGATACAGGGGCAAGCATTTCCTGTGTCAGCCAGTCATTTATTAGCAAAACAGATTTTTCAAATTCGTAATTAGAATCACCTGATTTTTTATTTATAAAAGGTGTATCAGGGCAAAAACTTAAAGTCTTAGAAAAATTGGTGCTACCAATATCATTCTCAGGTCATGTCGTCTATGAATTCCCTGTGCATGTTATCAAAGATCTTCATCATTCTTTCATTCTTGGTGTGGACTTCATGGAAACTAACAAAGTTGTAGTTGATTTTGCTACTTATACCTTGTCTATTAACAGTGACAGTGCTAAACCTCTTGTCTGCTCAATGGAAACAAATGCGGGGTATGCTAGGGCTTCAAAATTCTTCAAAGTTCCATCAAATTCAAAAACTGTGCTTGAAGTTAAAGTTAGCAGGAGAAAAACAAATGATATAGTGCTTCTAGAACCATCCAAAATTCTCTCCTCATTACAATTAAGTGCTGCAAAATCCCTGGTTCATATCAAAAACTTAAGGGGGTATTTGAAAGTTCTCAATCCCACAGACAAAGATATTTCAATTCCTCAAAACAAAGTTTTGGCTGTTGTTTCAGAAATTGATTCAAAATCAATAAACAATTTTGATGCTGAAGTTTCAAATATTCAAACATCTAAAAATGGGAATACTAAGGATGACATTTCATTTGACATGACAAATTCCAAACTCACTTCAAAACAGAAAACCGCATTGACCAATTTTCTAAAAAGTAATAGGGACATTTTCGCTAAAGATCTTTCAGAATTAGGGGAGACAAATGTGTACGAACATAGCATAGATACACATCCCGATGCTCGTCCTGTACGTATGCCATTTTATCGTGCTAATCCAAATATTCAAGAAGAGATTAGGAAGCATATAGATGAAATGCTAACGCATGACATTATAGAACCTAGCAACAGTATTTGGCATTCTCCTGTAGTAATGGTTAAGAAACGGTCTGGTGAATGGAGATTCGCTGTAGATTATAGAAAGTTGAACAAAATAACTGTTCCCTTGTCATTTCCCCTTCCCCATTTAGATACAGTTTTTGATGCCATTGGTCATGCAAAGCCACATTACTTTTCAAGTTTAGACTTAGGGTCTGGGTTTTGGCAAATCAAAATGAGTGATCAAAGCAAACACAAAGCAGCGTTCATCACACAAGAGGGTATCTATGAGTGGAAACGTATGCCTTTTGGACTCATGAATGCTCCCATATCATTTCAGACAGTTATGACTCATGTCTTAAGAGGTCTAAATTTCAAGTCTTGCCTTGTTTATGTTGACGACATATTAGTTTTTAGTCAAACATTTGAGGAACATTTGAATCATCTGGAACAGGTTTTCAGCAGACTTAGAGATGCAAACCTCAAGCTGAATCCTGACAAGTGTGACTTTGGTAAGGATGAAATAAAGTATCTTGGCTTTATCCTTAGTGCTGATGGTGTAGTGGTTGACAAAGAGAGAATGCAAGCTGTTAAAGACTACCCAATTCCAAAAACTGAACGGGACATTAGATCTTTTCTTGGGATGGCAAATTATTATAGGAAATTTATACCAAACTATTCAAAATTTGCATCACCTTTGTCCTCACTCCTTAAAAAGGATGTAAAATTTAAGTGGTCTGAACGTTGTCAAAGTTCTTTTGATTCCATCAAGCAAGCTCTAACTTCTACGCCTGTCCTTGCTTACCCCAATACAGAGAAACCTTTCATTCTGACCTGTGATGCTTCAGATTATGCAATTGGTTATACTCTATCACAGTTAGATAACTGCAATAAAGAACATGTGATTGCATATGGAGGTAAGTCACTAACGAGTGAGGAAAGAAAATGGTCCACAACAGACAAAGAATGCTACGCAGTATTGAAAGGTATAGAACATTATCATACATATCTTGCAAATACCAAATTTACAGTTGTGACAGACCACAAATCGCTTGTTTGGCTAATGACAGCAAAACATAATGGTAGACTTGAGAGATGGTCACTTCGCCTGCAGGAGTACAATTTTGAAATCATTTACAGACCAGGTAAGTCAACCGTTGTAGCAGATGCTCTGAGTCGCAGACAATATGAGGAAAATGACACTGCACAGGTATGTGAAGTTAAATTAGATTCTAATGAAAACATGAAAGAAAATCCTGAAGCAGCAATGGTTACATTATATTACAAAGAAGAACCTGTATATGAGGTAAGTGCTCTTAATGCTGAGCAACTTCAAACAACAGTAGATGACTCAGAGACTCTCTCAAAATTGCAAGGTGAGTGCCCAGATTTTTCTGATATCATGAAATACCTTAACGACCAAACCCTTCCTGAAGGCAAGAAACTTCATGATGTCATTGTTGCTGAATCAAAACATTTTAGTCTGGTAGATGGAGTACTTTACCATTGGTACCAACGTAGATGCAAAAAGGTTCCAAAGGAAATGTCATTTATAAAACAGGTAGCGTTGCCAACCCCACTCAGGTTAGATGCTCTTATTTCTTATCATGACAGTCTTGCTGGCGGAGGACACTTAGGCATTGATAAGGTAAAGTCGTCACTAATACAGAAATATTATTGGCCAAAAATGCATAAAGATATTGCAGAATATGTAAGATCTTGTGACCGTTGCCAACGTGCCAAAGCAACAAATCATACTGCAAAACCCCCAATGACCAACATGCCCCTTGTTACTAAGTTTGAGCGATGGCATGTTGATATTCTTGGCCCGATCACAAAAACAAATATGGGTTTTCAGTATATTCTTTCGTGTGTTGATGGTCACACCCGTTGGACGGAAGCTTTCCCTTTAAAGACAATGGACTCAAGGGAAATTGCAGGTATTCTGTATGCAGAAATCTTTTGTAGATATGGTAACCCTAGAATTCTTGTTTCTGATAGGTCAAAATTTTCTTTCTAAATTGGTTTCTGCTCTATGTGAAATCTTTGACATAACTAGGCATAAAACATTTATTATCATCCTCAAACTAACTTTGCTTGTGAAAGACAAAACAGTGTCATTGCACAGTCCTTAAGAGCATTTTGTGAGTCTCACCCAGAAAAATGGCCCAAATATTTGCCTAGTGTTATGATGGCTTTTAGAAAATCTCCTTGCAATCAGTCTACAGAGTTTGCACCCTTTTACCTTATGTTTGGTGATGATATGCACCTGCCATTTGACACATCAGTCATACCAAAAGAATCTTTAGCTCCTGATGCCAAACAATATTTAAAACACATTTTGGAAAACCTCAAAGTCAGTCAAGAAGTGTCTAGAGAGAACGAGAAACACTTTCAGCAAAGAAACAAAGCAAGATACGATCAAAAAAACAAAATTCCAGATTTTCAAATTGGCGATAAAGTTCTTCTGAAAATTCATATAGTTCCAAAAGGTGTTTCTCGAAAACTCTATGACAAATCAGGCGGACCATTCATCATTTCAGAAAAGGGACCAAATTACACTTATAAACTCATCAGGGTTTCTAATATGCGTCCTCTAAAATCTTTAATCAATGCTGTTAACATCCGTTCGTACTATGATCCTGAGGTGCATCGAGCAGACCTTAGTTACAATAATCAGCCAAATCAACCTGCCCCCTTAGACTCCCAATCTAATGATCAATCTCAACAAATTGCTTTACCCCCGGCTCCAAATCCACCCTTGCCCCAAACACAAAGACGCAAACCAGTTTCAGATAAGACATATGTTTTCAAACGTATTATAAAAGGTCGGTTCAGAAATGGGCAAAGAGAGTTCAGAATTGAATGGGAAACTGGAGAGAGAACTTGGGAACCAGATTCTGTGTTTTCTGATGATATGTTAAGAGACATTAACAGAGAGTATACTCTCAAGGGAACAAGAAGGAAGTACACTTCTTAGAACTCTAACTTGTTTATTGTTCCATTCTGGTTATTTATTCAACTGCTGTATGACTTAACAGTTCATTTCACCTTTTTTTTTCAAAACATGTTGCATGTTTGTCACTTTTGATGCCTTATCAACTAATCCAGATTTAGGAACGGGTAACACTAGGTTTTCAACTTTTAGTTCTGTTTGTTTTGGTCCTACACTTTTATTTTGGTGTATTATTATTTTGTTTTCTAAAAGCGTTTTATATCTGAATTGGAATGTTAAGTGCCAAATCCAAACAGCTTGACTGTTGTCTAATAGTGCGTGATTACATGTAGGATCCCATGTTTTTATATGGCCACCGACCATTCCACCATTTTTTTTCTTTGGCAGTTTTGTAGGTTCATTAGCAGATAGGTCAAACTGGTTGTTCTCCATGATGGTTATCTTCTTGATATGCATCCCCTTGACATCAGCATCAATTTCGACTGACTCACAATTTGTTCAGAGGATAAACTACGGCACTATCTTCAAGGAAGATGGCAAACTTGTTCTATCAAAGGAAAGTTGGACTCATACTTTTCAAATAAGGCTACCAGTTTTTTCATCGGTTAAGGACATTCCTACGTGCACGGGAAGTTCTTTTTGTCACTTAATTAATCATACTATGCATTATGTTCATTCCTATGATTCATGTGAATCACACTGTAAAGTCAATTCACGCCCTCATTCCCCAAACTTCTTTTAGGGAATTGAAACCAAGTCGCTCTACAAGAGCACTTTTACCATTCGTTGGTTCTTTGTTTAGTGGTTTATTTGGAACTGCTACTATGAATGATGTAAATATTCTAGCCAGTCACATCAACTCCCTCACCAAAGTCTCAAATAACATGGTTAATACACTTCACCAACATGCAGCCCATATTTCTTCCTTTATGAAGGTGATGGATCAGCGTACAACTAATTTGATGAGAGGTATTCAAACTAACTATCAACAAATTACAAGACTAACAAACCTTTTTAATACCACTTTTTCTGAATTTCAGGACTCGTTTTCTAACATTTCTACTATTATTGCAGATCAAATTCATAATAGTAGTTCAATCATAAATTCTTTGACAAATCTGCAAAATGCAATTGAAAGCTTAGTTCAAGGAAAAATCACACCATTTTTGATTCAGGAAACAGTTTTGGCTCAAACTCTTCAGCAAATTGAAAGAAAGTTATCAAAATCTTATACTCAGTTCTTCTTAATTAAGAAACATCCAGCGCAATATTACAAATCTTCTGATTTTCTGTATGTTAGACAAGGGTCATCTCTTTTTATCACCATTAACTTTCCAATTTCCTCACACAGGTACCCTTTAAAACTTTATAAAGTCATTTCCTTGCCTGTCCCTATTAACAGCACTTCAACTCATGCATCTCAAATTCTGGACACCCCAGACTATATGGCTGTCACTAGTTATCATCATAAATATGCAACGTTTTCAACTAAACAACTGTCTGATTGCACCAGAAATCCACCTTATATTATTTGTTCCTCGAATATCCCTTTAACACCTGTAAAAGTCCCAAACTGCATGATGGCGCTTTTCTCAAATAACAAAAACCAAACTAAAAACTTGTGCAACTTTCGCTTTGTTCCTAGTATTCTGAAGTCTGACATGGTTGAACTAACATCCACCTCCATTTTAGTGTACAATGTCAAAAATCTGAAGATTGATTGCCAAGATTACAAGAAAACCACAAGTGGTTGTAAATTTTGCATTTATGATCTGCCTTGTAAGTGTTCATTACTGTCAGAAAACCTTGTTTTTACACCAAAACTGGTAGATTGTCAAAAACATATCAAAAATGTATCTATTTCATATCCAGTCAATTTAGCTCTGCTTCAAGAATTTTTCAATGTGTATCCAAATCCCATAGAATCAATTGTACCACAATTTCTAATCTATAATCACACCTTTTCAAATGTTCTTGTTGATGACAGATCTTATCATTTAAGTCTTAAGAAATTGGCAAAAGCTGCTAAAAAGGATGCAGTAGCTTTTAAATCTCTTACAGAACCACTTTTAAATGGTGATATTGTTTTAGATTCTGACTGGCTAGACACAAAATCTGTGATGTTGTATGTTACAATGATCATTGGTTGTTGTGCAATTTTTGCTTGCATCTTTTTATTTTGCAAAATCAGAAAGTTAGCAACTGCCCTTGTTGTTTTACAAAGAGTGGTCAACGTTAATTCTGATAAGTTACCATCTTTCATTTATGAGAATGTAGATAAGCAATTAGAAGTAGAAGATACTATTAATAACTCATTTTTGTCAGAATTTCAATGGATTCATGGATTCTCTGCATTAGCCATATTAATTTTTATTATTATCATAATTATTTTTATAATGATTTTCTGTTCAAGAAAGAAACACAGAGAAACAACGCTTTATCTTGAGGTTACATCTGGTGGCACATGTGTTACTATACCAGTGATTCATTTACCATTGTGTCCTACTTATTGGACAATTACCAACCCCACAGTTAAAGATATTTCTCTCTCTTTCTACAAAATGATTGTAATCTGGGAAAACTTTGAAATTACAAACAAATTGACTTCAAAAACTATTCAAGTTAAACAATCTTTTAATATTTCTTTACTTCAATATTTCTCACTCAAAAACATCCTTCATCAACCTTTCTGTGCATATGTTTTGTTAGGCCATCAAAGAATGTTCACACCTCTTAATTCATTTCATGATATTAAGATATAAATCTGGTAATTTGATTACAATCCCCCTCCCCCCCCCCCCCCCCTTAGTGTACAAATTTTTTTTCCCACCTCTGTTTTAGAATTTAATATTTTTTCTCTTATTTTTACTTTTTTATTCAGACTTTGTCGCAATACTTGCATTTTTATGTGAACTCTATTTATGGGTGAAATACAAGGCTCCATTTGAATTTTTTTTTTTTTTAATGCAAGTGTGTGTATGTGTTACTGACTTTTTATTTAGTTAAATTTCAGTATAGGAGTCTCCATTGGACAAGATCGCGTCACAATTCAACGCTTATCCATCCGCGTCCCAATGAGGATGTTTTCGGTATTCTCAAAGACTGTTCTATTTGAAGTTATCAGAGACTCTGACTTGAAATAACTTTTGCAATTCCAAAGAATGAAACATCCAGCAATAATCCAACCAGTGATCTTTTGTTCATGGACATTTAATATGGACTGTGGTGATGCATTTAATGGACTGAATCATGGATTTTGCATTTTTGTACTCATAATTTTATCCTTGTTCATATAACTGATCATATTAGTGAGTTACTTGTACAGTAGTTTGTATATATGTTTATTAGTTGTTTGATGTTTCTTTGTGTGGATATTGGTTAAAACACTGACTTTTTATGTCTTATTTCTATGTGTATTACTCAATTTTAATTTTTCAGGCTTTAGGGTCTAAAGCCAATTGGAGAAGGGTGGAGTTGTCATGTTGTAAGTTTTGTATTTACACCCACCCAGTAAATTCAAAACTTTTAAACCTACTTGGATACTATTTTCACTGTTCATTTTTATATCAAGTCGTGTATTTTAAACATTTTATTAGTATTAGTATCATATATCAATATTATAATCATTTTCTAGCAAGAAGTATACCTTTTATTTTATAGAATTCGAGCTCGGTATAAAATGATGTTTATTTATTTTTCTTTAGAACATTCCTACATGTAAGATATTTCTTGCATAATGAATGTGGTTAAATTAACTAGGTAATCTAATAAAAAAAAAACACCTTGTTTGGCATGTCCCCTTTTTCGGTACTGTGTAAATTTAGTTTTTTTTATTATCGTAATAGAGTTTCTCACTTCCCCCGCTAACAAAAGATGACACTAATTGAGTAATCCCACATGTCCATTTCATAACCTTTGATCTCCAAATTTTGCCTTGTATTTGTTTATTTGTGGGATTATCAAGGTGATAGCTTGTTAGACGTTTTAGCCGAAAGCCATTTAGTATTCCTTTTCGAAACCCCTGATTATGTAATTTTACTTACTCTTTCGGACGAAGACATTGAATTAAGATAAAGTCACATGTTAACAATCCCTGAATTTGATTGGTCGTTTAATCAAGCAGTCGGAATTAGAATTAGCGCTTGGGACCGCGCATCTTTCATTCTATTGCGGGTTTCCCAAATATATGTATCGACAACTCTAATTCCGACTTGGGTTCTTCTATTATTCAGGTATGTTTAAGTTTTGTTTTATTAGGTTTTTTTAACTAGAACTAGAGTTTGAACAAGCCCTTATCTATTTCCTTTGGTTCAATATAATTCCTTTTTAATGTATTTCAACTTTGCTCTTGATAGCAAAGTTGATAATTGTTTAGCCGTTTATATAGAAATGATATTTTTGGTAATGGCGGTCATTTTAATGAATAGCGTTGTAGTTTATTAGTTGTAGACTAGTTTAAGTTTTGTATGTAATTCTTTTGATTTCTAATTGATCCTTAATGTAATTTCCAATTTGGCATTTGAATTTGGCGCGTAATCTAAAGTTAGTCTAACTCTTTAACTCCGGAAGTTAATAAAGTTAATTTGTTTACTTTCACATTCGGTTAGTTTAAAACGTGGATATTTACATCACAATGTATGCGGATCAGTTAGGAATCTTTGTTCAATACGGACTCTGTCATAGTATATGTGTCCATGTCCGGAACGGGTAGTTTTAGATTTATTTGTTTTTCTTTTATCATTATACGTTTAGATATTTTATATTGGGCACTCGATGAAATGATATTCCATTTTTATACATATAACGATCTGAATTGAAAACCATAACAGTTATCGATTGTAGTTATTTTTCAAACATTTTGAGACACTAAAACAAGTGTTATTCATATATATGATATGTCTCATGTTCAAGTTTGTTATATATATGTGTTACGTAATTGTTCATAACATTTGTGATATTCATTCTATTGCGGGTTTCCCAAATATATGTATCGACAACTCTAATTCCGACTTGCGTTCTTCTATTATTCAGTGCACAAAGACACCCTGTCCCTTGCACATCAATCGCTAATTCCCCACTTAGTGAATTCAAAGCTCGAACAAAAGCTATTCCCCAAAGAGTTGAACAACTTCCATCACACCATAATTTCCTTTTTACTTACTAGTTGTCATGTTGTAAATTTTGTATTTACACCCACCCAGTAAATTCAAAATTTACAACATGACAGTACGAACGATACGAATTCCTTTCTGTTACATTATATAAGCATTCATAAGAATTAAAATTTATTTAGACTCTTTAAAATTTAGAAAAAGAGAATTCAATTGTAACAGTCCTTGCATGGAATAAATAACACAAGTCTGTTGTGGGTTCGGACTTGGCTTTATGTCAAATAATCAATCAATTTGATCATAAGTTTTGATTTTGACCCTGTAACAATTGTAAAACATATATCAATATAATTATATAAAATATACATATTACTATAATATAATTTCTGATATACAATCAGTAATATCAATAGTAATTAAATCAATTTCAAGGGAGATAACTTTAGATTACATGCATATATTGTATACAAATATAAATCTTCCAATAGTAGACAATTTCATAAAATATATTCGCTTGTGCTAATTCAAATGACATTCATTGAATCATAATTAAATGTAAGTAAAATATATCAATCACACTATTCTATGGGAATAGGCCATGATCAATTATCTGACATGATAACTCTCTATAGACTATGTACAGTCACGTAGATCTGTAAAATATTTAGATATCATGAATATCTTCTGTTTTGTCATAAAACAATATTTACAGATTAAATACCACAGTGAGACAAAGGTATTCTTTGCTATTTACATCTAACTTGTAAATTTGATGTCTCACTCTCACTTTACATTTACTCCAAGAAAGGTATGTGCTAAGGAAATTATCTAATGCAAAATTCCTGGATAAACATTTTAAAAGATATATTACAAATATTGTTAATATTAATAGTAAACAAATTAACTTACCAATTCAGAGGAAATGTCAGTCTTAGATCAGTTTGTCTGCAGGTCTATCTGTCATATATATATATACTCTGACCGCCCAAATCAAGATCATGACAAAGAATGACCAAAATCTAAGAACTTTTGAAGGGAAAACTTGCTACCGAACCCAAACACAGAATATGAAACTAAAAACCAATAGGATTAAAAGATATATCTAATATTTGGCCAATACTTAATTATATACCTCAGGCAGTTTCACTGACCAGTCAAGCACTATGCTTGACTGCATACTAATTGCTTTAATAATATCAAAGACTACCTGATGTAAGTATAATCTATATATATAATAACCTTGACTATGCAATATATAATACATTGCATAACTATAGAATACATTATAATAACTATAAAAATCTCATATATATATATATATATATATATATATATATATATATATATATATATATATATATATATATATAATGATTCTGCCACATTCTCCCCCTGGTGCAAGAATGGTGTCTGCGCCATTCCAGAAACCTAAAATAATCTGAAAAGTGAAGATTATGAAACCTATATAATTAAAATCTTATTTTCCAGCAATAATGCTGACCAACGCTGTTGTTACCTGTTTGTCATTTGAACTAAGTATACCACCCACCATCAGCTCTTGCAGATATGCAGCTCTCTGCGACCATTCTGGTGATGAGGATGTAGTGGTTCAGACATGACGTAGTCTTTCATCCATTTTGGCTGATGTGTATTTCTGGATGACCTTCTAGGAGCTGGCTCTGGAACTATAGGGTCTTCATCAGAATGACTGTATTCTGCAGGTTCCGTGTCATTAGATTCTGTGTCTAGATCTGTGACATCATCATATGGCTCTGTTTCTTCTTCAATGATCTGATCTTCATCCTTCGACTCCTCTGACTGTTCTATAGTCTGGTCGTCATCCTCAGACTCCTCTGACTGTTGACCATCTGTTGATATACTGATATTAGGAGCGTCCTCCTTCTGGTCAATGGGAGTCTCTTCTGCGGTGGTACAGGTACCTACATTAATAATAAAGTCATCACACAAATCATTGTCATCAGACTCTTCCTGCGAATCATCTACCTGAGAGAGTTTTCTCTGTGGATTCAAGAGATCTGATTTCTTCGGCTGGACCCTATTCCTAAGTGGTGGAACAGGGGATGGGAGTTTGGATCCAATGGGGAGGAGTAAATTCCTATGCAGTGTTTTACACACAATATATGGGGTATCTTCCCATTGATCAGCAATCTTATGCTTGCCGTCAAAGGCTACGACCTTCAACAATACCCGATCCCCTACCCTTAAACCAACTCCTTTTGCCTTCTGATCATAGTACATCTTCTGTCGATTTTGGATGTTCGTGGCAGCCTCGACAAAGCATCAGCATCAGTGTTTGTTTTTCCTGGCTTGTAAGTAATGGAAAACTGATATGCTGATAATGCTGCAACCCAGCGGTGACCAGTAACATCAAGCTTAGCAGAGGTAAGTATGTAGGTTAATGGGTTGTTATCTGTGTAAACAGAAAAAGTTTGAGCCATAAGATAGTCTGAGAATTTCTCTGCGATAGCCCACTTGAGTGCTAGAAACTCAAGCTTATGAGTGGGGTAGTTTTTCTCAGACCTAGACAAACCTCTACTAGCATAGGCTATTACTCGGTTATGACCATGTTGCTTCTGGTATAACACTGCTCCGAGCCGTGTACCACATGCATCTGTGTAACGCGAAGTGCAGGGAGAAATCAGGGTATCCTAAAATATGGGGTGTAGTCAACTTATCTATCAGGGCCTCAGAAGCAGCTGACTGCTCTTTGCCCCACTTCCATTTTTTGTTGATTGTTGTTGCTTACCCCTAGATTTCTTACCTGTAGCCATAACATCAATTAGAGAACGAGCTATTTTAGAAAAGTTTTGTATAAACTTTCTATAATAGCCAACAAACCCTAAAAATGATCTAACTTGATCTGGGTTTGTGGGTGTGGGCCAGTTCTTAACCTTGTCAACTTTATCGGGGTCAGCTTGCATCCCTTGTTCAGAAACTATATGCCCAATGTATTTCACCTGTTTCATTAGAAAAGAATTTCTTAAGGGACAATGTCAACCCATAGTCTTGTACTCTACTTAACACTTGTCTTAATCTGGTAACATGCCGATCAAAAGTTCTGGAAAAAATGATAAGATCATCTAGGTAAATAAAACAGATTTTCAAATGCAAATCACCAAGACGGTGTTCTTGAAAGCGCTGATATGTAGCAGGCGCATTAGCAAGACCAAAACTCATCATGTTAAACTCAAAGAACCCTATTGGTCCTACTGTAAAAGCAGTTCTCTCTTTGTGTGGTTCCTCTAATCAATCTGGTGGTAACCTGACTTCATATCTAAACCATCGAAGTATTTGTTATCAGACAAAGAATCTAATACGTCGTCAATTCGGGGAGAGCAAATTGTCCTTAATGGTTCGCGGGTTTAGTTGTCGGTAATCGACACAAAGTCTCAAAGCACCATCATGCTTCCTCTCCAACACTACATTTGATGAGAAAGGGGAGTGAGAAGGACGTATCACTCCACTGGCTAAGAGCTCCTGTAAATGAGTTCTTACCTCTTCGATCACTGATGGAGGAATTCTTCGGTAACGCTGCTTGAAGGGCATTGTATCTTCTAAATCAATACGATGTTTGACTCTGTCTGATGTTCCAACATCAGTATCACCCTTGGAGAAGATGTCCGAAAACTCCGTTATCAACTCTCTACACTGCTGCTGCTCCCTGGTTGTGATCTCCTTGGAAATCTTAACCCTATCAAGGACAAGCTGTACATCGGGTGAAATTGCAGACTCTAGCAGCACCGTATCTAATATGGTGACAGGTTGCAATTCACAAAGGATGGCTCTAGGAGACACTGACACTGTCCTTGTGGTCACATTACTGATCTCGACAGGTATACTGGAGTTATCATTGTAGTTGTAATGGTGCAGGGATGGTGTGACATCTAAGTCTGAAAGAATGCTGGACTTGGTGGTGGTGGCTTGCAGCATAGCTAGGACCTGATGATGGGGGAGCTTTCTATCTAGGTAACCTCTAATCATCACGCTTCCATTGGGTGGAATAGTGATACGCTCAGTCTCAGCTGACTTGGCGATTCCTAGCCTATGCTCATTCCTCCGGAGTTCTCGTTCTCTCAATGTCATGCATCTAAATGCCAAATACCATGAGGTATGAAGGTCGGCATTTAGTAAAAACCTTGAACCAAACTCTTCCCTAGTAGCATCAATCAGTCTTGAAATGATGTTTGTTCCAATAAGAAGAAGTACTTTTGAGTTGTACTGACTTGTAGGAAAAACGAGAAATGAACAACCATGGAAACTGTCTATGGGCATCCCATAGGGTGTAATAGAAGTACAAATGTACCCCAAATACGGCATTACCTGACCATCAGCACACTCAATGTGCAATGCTTCTGACACTGGATGTAATTCTATGTGACTTAAGTGATGCATATAGAATTCTTCACTTATATTGGAAACTGTGGCTCCAGTGTCAAGAAGTGCTGGACAGGTAATGTTATCAACAGCGATAGTTATTTCATTCGGAATTCCTACAAGTTGGTCTTTGTTGATGGGCCGTTCCTCTGCTGAGCCAGATCCTTGACCCCAGGATTTGGCCTGCTGAAGTTTAAATGTCCTCTTCTGTGGTCAGTGCGCACACGGCATCCAACGACAATGTGTCCTTCTTGTCCATATCTGTAGCAAGTGATCTTGTTGGGTTGTCGTTGTTGGTGTGCCCCATCTTATCTTGACTCTGAGTAGGCAGGCATGGGTCTAGATGGTCGATTCCATCCTCATACAATGTTTTTAGAAATTATTTGCATGTATACAAAAATGTTGTATGTGACACATACAACCTTTCATATCTTGGCACTTAAATTCAGATACGATCAAATAATTTTCTTTTGTTACCATGGATATTCTTGGAATACATTGACGATTTTTTCAGGTCACATGAAAATAATTGTTTATTTTTATAATTTACAGAAAAGCTTAAACAGTCGTATCCAACACTCACGACTTTTCAATTCTACAACGTCGAAATGGCAATATTTGAAAATTTCAGAAATATGATTTCTTTCGTTTGAGGAACGAATTTGACAGAAATCAATTTCTACTTGGTGTAATAATGAATTAATTGTCCGGAAATATAAGGTTTACATTCGAATACCTGTTTGTGTCACCTGGTTCTTAAGAACCGGTTTATTAGCAAGGCTATATAAAGAATTGCTTAGGTGTTAAATACCAGTTTAGGACGACACGTACAGCGGAAAATTTAAAATTCGGCATGCAGAACGTCGGATGTCGGGCGGGGCTCAGGCAGACATGCTACAAGCCATTCTCAACAAAATGAATGAACAGAAAATGGACATGGAGAATACTATGGCGATGCAACTTGACAATTTTAAAAGAGAATTACAGGGAGCGACTTCCTCCGTATCGTCTGAAGTGAAGAAGTTAAAGTCAGAACAAGCGATAGTCTGGAAACATCCAGGTAACAAAGATCAATTTGAACATAACGAGAAGATTATTGATACGTTGACGCAGGCTTCATGGGCCTTGAATAACAATAAATATGATTATTGCAAGGAGCTTATTCATGAATCAGTTGAACTTTGTAATAAGCGTAACAAACTTATCAAAATGGCTGTGGGTGGAGTACAGTGAAAAATTATGTAACCAATCCATTGGCTGATGATTCGGATGACGAAAAACGAATGTTTAAAGCGGAAAATAAAGCTATGAAAGAAAAGAAAGAAAAGGAGAAGCAAAAAAGAAAAACTGAAATCTAAGAGTAGCTATTCTAATGTTAGGAGCAGTGCTCCTTATTTTCCTTTTCCAGCTAGACAGCCTTTTCGTGGCCAAACGCCCTTTGGTTTTCCCATCATGCCAGCTGCATCCAGTTTTCCCATTGGCTGTTTCCACTGCGGAAAACCCAATCACCAAAGAAAAGAATGCCCAGAGCTTAAGTCCGTTAAATAGAGAGGCTAAACAGTCTAAAGAATCATCTTTGTTAAAAGATAGGTATTATGATGGAAAAAGTTGTATTGATGAGTTTAACGAAAGCTATGAGTATAAAGAAGGTGGCAAAGTCTTTGTTAGAGGGCGATTAAAATCAAATATTGAATTTTGGAAATGCATTGATGCTTGTCATTATATCATAGATACTATTCAGGATGGTTATAAAATACCTTTTTATTCTTTACCACAGCAGAGCTTTTCGCTTAATAATAAATCTGCTTTACAGCAAGATGTTTTCGTGCAGGGAGCAGTAATGGAGCTATTAGAAAATGGTTTGATTTCCGAACAAAATACAGAGTTTTTGGTTACTAATCCTCTCTCTGTTTCAGTGAACTCGAGTGGGAAAAGAAGGCTTATATTAGATTTAAGGGAAGTTAATAAGCATGTATGGAAACAGTCTGTGAAATATGATGATATAAGAACCGCTCTTATGTATACAAATAAAAATAGTTGGTGTTTTAAATTTGACATCACAAGTGCATATCACCATATAGATATTTTTCCTGACCATAGAAAATATTTAGGATTTTCATGGAAATTTGGTGTTCAAGATCGATTTTTCTGTTTTAATGTTTTGCCATTTGGTCTCACATCTGCGCCATATAGTTTTACTAAACTCACACGACCTTTAGTTAAGAAATGGCGTAGAGAAGGTAAAACTGTAATTATGTATTTAGATGATGGGTTTGGCTGTCATAATAAGTATGACGAAGCATGCAAAATATCCAAAGAGGTACAGTATGATTTAGTTTGTTCAGGGTTTGTGCCTAAAGTGGAAAAGTCCATGTGGATCCCTTGTCAAGTTATCGAGTATCTTGGTGTTGTTTTAGATTGTAACATGGGAAAAATTTATATTCCTGAAAAGCGTGTATTTAAGATTCAAAAAACAATTTTCAAAATTGAGCATTATATGAACCAGAATCGCTGAATAAAGGTAAGACGCCTAGCAAGTTTAGTTGGACAAATCATATCTGTCTGTTGTTATAGGAAGGGTAGCTCTGTTAATGACTAAATGTCTTAGTATTGACATTGTATCTGCTCCAACATGGAACAAAATGATTTTAATTTCTGAGGAAGGTAAAAAACAGATAAGTTTCTGGAAATCGTCTTTAGATATGTTGAATAGAAGGGATATGAAAATTAAACCAAGTTCTAATCTGGTAGTATACACAGATGCAAGTGATACTGGTTATGGCGGATATTGCGTACGGACAGGTAAAACTGTTTCTCATGGTTTGTGGGAAGAATCTGAGAGAATTATAAGTTCCACATGGAGAGAATTGGCCGCGGTGGATAGAGTTCTTCGGTCATTTGTACAATTTCTCAGAGGTGAGAATATTAAATGGTTTACAGATAACGCAAATGTTGTTTCCA
Organism: Magallana nippona; assembly: GCA_033439105.1. Lineage (NCBI taxonomy): Eukaryota > Metazoa > Mollusca > Bivalvia > Ostreida > Ostreidae > Magallana > Magallana nippona. The sequence continues at coordinate 39,226,909 of CM065921.1, read as the reverse complement.
TTGTTCAAAAAGGGAGTATGAAAAATAACTTACAAGAGCTTGCAATGAACATTTTTCAAATTTGCTCAGAATATAAGATTGGCATTGAAATTGAATGGATACCAAGAGAACTCAATGAGCAAGCAGATTATTTGAGCAGAATTGTCGACTTTGATGATTGGGGTATCGTGAAAACTGTTTTTGATGACCTATCACGGGAATGGGGTCCATATGATATTGGTTTATTTGCTTGTGATTACAATGTAAAAGTAGATAAATTTTGTTCCAGGTATTGGAATCCTTTTACGTATGCAGTTGATACATTTACTCTTAATTGGACAGGTTGGAATACATGGATCGTACCGCCATTTTATCTTATTCCAAGAGTTTTGGAGAATCTGAATGAATGCAAAGGATATGGAACATTAGTAGTTCCGCTATGGGAATCATCAGCCTTTTGGCCAATTTTAATTTCTGAAGTTTACAGGTCACATATTGTAGATTGGAAGGATCTTCCAGTAGCAAAGGAGTTTTACACACGTGGTAAACTCGGGTCTGGTATTTTTGGTAAAGAAGATTTAAAGTTTAGAATGCTTGCATTTGGTTTTGATTTCAGAGTTTAATTTCAAAATCGTTTCCGGCTGTTTTAAATTCTTCAAAATAAACACATCTATTGATTTATTGGGAATTTTTTCCCATAAATTTGTATGAGAAATATCAGGCAATTTGGGCTATGTTGTAATAAAGATAAATTTTATCGTTATGGATTTTACTGAAGTTTCTTCCACCACGTTTGTGGTTTTGTCATTTGGCAAGTTTGATTTTTTATCAAACTGATTGTTTCATTTCTGAAGAAAATGTGTTGAATATCGGAATTAAGCTGATATGTAGATATTACTGTATGTATTTTTATACATATTCGGTAGATAATTTCAAAGCGAAAAAATATTTATTGGTGTTTCTTTACAAATTTGTTCTTTCAGGTATTTGAAAGAGATTTGATTCAGTTGCCTTCAAAGTTGCGTGAAAAAGTGTATACACTTCCTGGGATTATTCAAGCATCACAAGCGGATTCAACTATACACAACTATTGTAACAGTTTCCTGAGATTTAAGAAGTGGGCAAAAGAACAAGGAATCGAGGAAAGTGAATTATTTCCTTCAAAACCTTTACATGTATCTATTTATTTAGCATGTTTGATTCAACGGGCAAACTCTCCATCCCCTATTGTTGACGCATTCTATGGAATCAAATGGGCTCATGATCTTGTGGGATTCAATTCTCCGACTGAAAATCAGTTTATTAAAAACATTATGGGAGGTGGGAAACGTATAGTGGCAAAACCTGTTCAAAAGAAAGAACCAATAACTGTGAAAATTTTCGTTGTATGTATTTGAAACTGTTTGAATGTAATAATCTTTATAATCAAAGAATCATTTGTATGGTCTTGTTGGCATTTGCTGGATTTTTACGTAGCAGCGAACTCATAAATATCAAGAGATCTGATATTCAATTTTTCCCTGATCATATTGAAATATTCATTGAGTCGAGTAAGACTGACATCTGCAGAGATGGTACTAGAGTTGTTATAGCAAGAACATTTTCATATATGTGTCCTGTTTCTAATTTTGAATTGTATCTTCGTTTAGCTGGGATTCAAGACGATTCAGAGGAATTTGTATTTTGTGCTATTTCGAAATCGGGAAGTGGCTACCGGTTGCGTAATCGTGAAAAGCCCCTGTCTTACACCAGGGTTCGTGAATTATTCATCGAAGCATTTACAGGAATTGTAGATAACATCAAAGTTTATGGACTTCACAGTTTGCGGTCAGGTGGAGCGACTGCGTCGGTAGTGAGGGGAATTCCGGACAGGATATTCAAAAGACATGGACGTTGGCGTTCGGAATCTGCTAAGGATGGATATGTCCAGGATCCGCTTAGTAAACCTTTAAGTGTTTCCAAAAAACTTGGTTTATAATAGTTCTAATCATGTTGTTTATTGATTGTATTGTATCATTTTGTATTAATTTTTCTGAATATATATGAAGTTGGATTACGTTATTATATACTATATTAGTATAGCATTAGTTTCCCGTTCTTTATATTTACATAGCTGCAGCGTGTCGTTGCTAATTCCACACAGTGTGTTGTTATTTACTAGTATTATAGTATTCAGCTTTCATTTGGAAAGTAATGAATGGATTTAAAGGAGAAATATGATTTCTTTCGTTTGAGGAACGAATTAGACAGAAATCAATTTCTACTTGGTGTAATAATGAATTAATTGTCCGGAAATATAAGGTTTTCATTCGAATACCTGTTTGTGTCACCTGGTTCTTAAGAACCGGTTTATTAGCAAGGCTATATAAAGAATTGCTTAGGTGCTAAATACCAGTTTAGGACGACACGTACAGCGGAAAGTTTAAATTTTAAGAATTGTTTTATTAAAGTAAATAAATCATGTGATCCAACTTTATGTCATAATTATGTATTTGTACATTTAATGTGCCAAATATTATATAGCTGCAGCGTGTCGTTGCTAATTCCACACAGTGTGTTGTTATTTACTAGTATTATAGTATTCAGCTTTCATTTGGAAAGTAATGAATGGATTTAAAGGAGAACAGTCCTCTTTTTATGTTTTTTTTAGCATTTTCAATATTTTTGCATTGCGTGCCATTTATCTTAATAGATAAAACCAGTACAAAATATGCAAAATCATATTTACTAATGCTTATCATTGACATTGTTTACAAGAGCGACGTAGAGCAAAATCAACACTGGATATACAACACGCTATGTAAAATTCTATCAAAATTGTAAAATCCGGATTGTGACGTATTGCGATACTCGGACTACCTCAAATGTAAAAGAAGGAGAAACAGAGTTTAGCATATTTTCAGTTCTTCTCGTCTCAGAAAGGACGATTCAAGCATATTGATAAAAAAATTTTGAATTACAAATGATGTATATACATGTATGCACGTAAATCTATGAAAAAATAGTACTACTTCAATCTCATGTTCCACCACAATGAATTTCAGAATATAAGCAATAGTTAACAAAAATTCCTATAAGGTAAGCAATGCTTACAATGAAATAATTTTGTTTAGTGTTGCAAGCTTTCTGAAAAGATATTGCTTTTATTCTTCAATTGGCATATCCCCTTCAATTTGTATTAATACAAATGGGAAATTGATATATTAAAACTGAGTGTTTTTGAGGGGTCAACCTTAAAATGTTTTAACTCTAATGAAATTTCTATATATATTCAACAACAAAAATGTCTAAGGAAGTTCACTCTTAACGCCCCCGTCAACCAGATGAGAAAGATTGGATCCTCTTTTATTAGTATATGATCTCGTAATTTAACAAAATTTGCTTGAAACTGGTCCAAGGGTTCAAGAAACCGCAATGTGATACATGTATAATGGCACAAGTCATAGTGGCGATATTAAAAATAAGAGAAAGCAATGAGACGATGCTTGATTGTTGGAAGAAGAATGTTCAGAGCAAGAATATAATTCAATTGATCAATTTGCGACTCTCGTTTGAACTAAATATTCATCTATTTTGGTGATGGACTGCTGGTACTGAATAAAGAAATTCAATTCTTTCAAAACAAATTAGATCGGAGTTCTATTATTGCGATATGTTGATAATTCTGATTATTGAGATCCTAAGAGTACTAGTATGCAGTTTTTAAAAAAAATAAGAACTAGTTTTAAACCTGAAAAAATATATTTTTTAAAAATCATCATTTTTACCTATATTTTTACGTAATAATTTAAATATACTACTACGTTTTAGTTAATATTAAAACATCATTATACTCACATGCACCTATATCAACTTTTTCATTGTCCTGGACTGCCTACGAATTTAGACCACCCCTTTGGTATCATACATTGAGCAAGAACTTCAGATTTCTATTGAAATGTATTAATTTTTCTTACTCTTCAGGAAAGTTCAACGTTTTGCTAGCCGTTAAGGGTAATTTGAGAAGCAAAGATTTGACACTTTTTCGTTTTGAAATGCCCGGTATCATGGCAACAGATATACTAAACAATAAATTTGTATCAGCCTTGCTGTGTTAACACTAATTATAACGCTATATATAGAAAATAGATAACAACTTAAATGGTTTTTTAAACAGAGAAAATCGGTTGCTTTGCATTCATTGAAAAATTACAAAAATGTTATACAAGTAAAAGATATTTGAGGTCCTTAGATTCATCGTCAAAATGCTTTTCTTGATGGTTCAGGCCTAAACCGAAACCATTTAAAAATTGAAATATTTCCATAATATAACCTAAAGTACTTCATTCTAAGTTGTTTCTTAAAGCTGACATGAATTCATAAATACGCATTATTTCCTATATAAGGCCGATAGCACTATTCATGCTTCACCGCATTCAGGTAATTTTATTCAATCGAACACGTTACTTTGGACGAAAAGACTTGCAGAAACTCGTTTTGAACAAAAATAATACGATAGCCACTGCACTTGTAAGGAATATCCAATAGACGACGAAACAAGACAGACTGAAATCCAGGCACACATATTTCAAAAATCCTCGATAATTGTAGAACGTTTTTCCTGTGTACGTTACAACATCGCACATGCACAAACCACACACTGTGGCAGATCGAACAATGTCAATGACCGCAGGGATTTTAGAAACGGGGTATTTTTGTAAAAACCGATGGAAACGATGTTACGTTGTTACTTTCTTGGATTTACTATCATTTATCTACTGAGTTGGATGTACAATGTAGTGCCATGGGGGTCTTCAAAAAGATGCAGACGTTATGGACTCTGTATACACGACACACTTGTTCAATGTGCATGCGAAGTAAGACAGCACTATTTGTGCAAACTAATACGGGTACCTTGAAAATTCTTTCAAAGAATAAATATATTTTGCGTTTTATTGATTGTAGTTTCCTTTATTCTTTTTTTACAAACATTTTACTACAATGTGCTGTTCGTGCATTTAGAAGTCCGTGCAACCTGAATGCCTCGATCGGAAAGCAACCGACCGTAACTTTCTCGACCGGTATATATACCCCAGTGGCAGTAGATGAGCGATCGAAACGAATATGGCGACCAAATGCTTTTATGAATTCATGTCAGCTTTAAGGTTAATGCATTGTCATTGCCATTTTATTAAGCAGCATAAACACTCGGATTTTACGAGAGAACTGAGAACAATCATTGAATGTAAAAAATCGCTTTAAACCATTCTCAATTCGCTAAATAGAATATAATGGAACTCGAATTAAAACAAAATGAAGATGTACATAAAAACTTTTTGATTCCTTAAAGGACATATCGGATGTTTCTAAAATATGGGATATTTTACATTTTTTGCCTTCCTTTTATATATATATTGATTACTTCTAACAGTTTGTTTGCTGTAGAAAAGCGGTAATTAGCCATAATATCAATTTAATTCATAGCCCCGATCGTATAAAAACTCGTTAATTAGATAGCGTGTCACGTGGTACGATGACGTCACATTCGACGTTCTTCGAACAGCTGATTGTAAACAAATGCAGGATGTGCATTACCTTCTTTAAATCTATGACATTTATTCAACATGTACTAAGTTTTTTTTCGATGTTGACTAAATTAGAAGAATCTTATTATTCAGTCATACATGTTTGAGCCACCAGTACGGATAAAAAACGATCTTATAGCCGAATAAGTGACGATGAAGTTGGGAATAATGATCTTATTGATCGACGTGAAAACAATGTAAAACAACTTGGTAAGGATTATATTTTTTTTTTTTAAATCGGTAACAGGTATTTATTTTATTAAAATCTACAATAATATTGTTTTTGGCGTTCTCCTGTACTCGGGATGTTCATTGTTGTAATACTGTGTTGCACAAAAAGTTTGTTTCTTCGGCCGTAACTGTTCACAACTTTCTACGGTTCATTATTTCATATTACACTGTATAAATATATATAGCAAGGACTTGTTAGAAAAGAAAAAAAAACCGTTTTCCTTAGTTATTGTTTCTTCTCCAAGATCCCACCTCCGGTTTTAATTTGTTTACGTATACTACATATAGTACATGAATATCAACAAACTTTGTCTATTTCCCGCGTAAACATTCAATATCGACTCCTTGACTTCTTCCGCAATAATAAAATCTACAGAAATCCCCCATACCGTACTTATGTTTTCTGCAGAGGTGAGCTTTGGATGAATAAATGACTTGTACAAAACCGACTCATACATGTATATATAGTTTAACAATATCAATGAGAAAACATCTAAAGAAGCGAGGCGTTATCCAAAATGGCGTCCTCTCTTGTTATTTTCCTCTGATGAACTAGCTTTTTGTACACAGGTCCCTGTGCATAAACTTCTATTTCGCGACATTTGAATTTCATCGCTTTCAAACCCATGAATTGGCCAGGTTATCTTGTGTTAAATATAATAACCTTAATTTTACATGAGTATAGAATGATTTAATTAAAAAAATTCCGAAAATTGAAAAAAATGCAAAATGTCCTTTAATATGATGGGGATAATCGCCACTCTAGAATCCTTGGCACTTTAGCCTTACAACTATATGATTAATGAATATGCTTTAGAGTCGACCAAACCCCTCTGAAAATCGCTAAACTGATTGTTAAATGTACATTCCTTTTGAATCATGTATTGTTTTTAACACATGTTTTACTATTCCTTATTTGGCGTATTGAAAAGTTATGATTTTTTTATTTGATCCATACGTGAATGTCATAAGACTTGGTGTATTTGTCTTCCTAGAAAGTTTTTATTTCAGACGATTGCTTCTTCTGTTTTCCGTTCTCTCCAAAAATAACGCTTTGGCTAAATAAATCGCAATTGTAACGTTGCCTACGTTATTCCACTTAATCTGTACTTGAAATTCACAAGTTTACATGATATTTTAATCCATTTATTTCCGATTGCCTTCATGTCCATTTTGCCCCATTTCCTTAACAACGCTGAGGTACACTTATCGCATTTTTACGTATCCTCGCTTGTATAGTTAAGGACAACGGATTTAGGTTTAATAATACCTTAAGAACTTAAGAAAATTCAATAGGAATTATATATTGTAGTGTAAATTAAGATCAATCAAACGGATAGAGGAACAACATAATTAGAGTTACATTTCCTGTTAAGGTGATCAATGTCTCTTCATAATTCATTACACAAAACGAGAAATTATCGAAACACAAACAATATTCTTTTTATTCTTCAATATGAAATCAATATTACTTTTGAAAAATATCTATATTCTAAATCATTTGTTTAGTAGTGTGATTTGTTTGGGGATTGTCAATACATGTTTTATAAAACCGATGATTTAGTTATTTACCTAAAATATTTGACTGAAAATATTGAGGAAACTTAAGAAAAAGAAAGAGAACATAATTTTCTAGCTGATTACCGAGACATTCACACTCCACATTATACATTCACGATAAAAAAAATATTGTAGACATATTATATAATTTAAACCTTGTAACACTAGTAATCATCAATAAATGTTGAATTCAAACAATTCATAATTTATTAACCACAATATATACATGTACATCTAAATACTATCATCAAAATGTGTGACATTTTCTTCTGTACAGTTTTCCATTTTCATTGATACTTGATAAATGGCAATAACGAATTTGTTTACATTCGAAAGATTTATATATTTTTGACAAATTAATTAAAAGAGTAGGGTGTATTTAACGCAACAATCTGATTTGCATTTTCAAAATAAGAAAACGATACCGAAAGTTTACATTTTACAAAAGAAGAATATGTTTTTATTTAAGACAATTTATTAAATGGGTTTTAAAAGTGTTTTGATAAGATATTACTAACCAATATATTTCTCATTAAATGTATTAAGAGATGTGAGTAAAAAAAATATCTTTTAAGGTATTGATCATACATCACTTTATAAATAAAATATATACAGAAATTTTCATATTTCTCAAACATGTATCTGAGGATATGTCCTTATAAAATTTTACCCAGTTGGCTAGTTCACCGGTTTTATAAAAGCTAGGGCCGTTGCTAAAAATAGAACAGATTTCGGAAAATTATGCGTATTTTATACATTGAGAATATCTACGAAAGTATAGTACAAAATACGTACATTGTGATTATCAGTCCTGATGATGTTTAATTGGTGGGTTTTTTTTTTAGAATTATTGCTTGCGACATACTTGCTCTTAAAGATAAATTATCCAATTTGCTTTATTTTTATAGCTTTTCAGCAAAATGTTGCTTATAGGATAAGCGGCTGGAAACTGATGTTGCATGATTTGTGCTCTTCCAAACGCATCCCCTATTCCAACACGGACATCTCCATGCTTCCACTGTACCCAATACCTGACACAATCGGTGTTTGTAAGATAGGGTGCGATGTGTGCGGTATAGCAGTTACTTCCTACAATAAATCCATCTCTTAAACAGCTCTTGGCCATTGCAAAGCCTTCCAAAACAATCCAGTAGCCTGGAAAGGCCGTTGCGTTACTGGAAGATAGACCGAAGTAGGCATCATTAGATGCTTTCACCGAAAACTGTATGGACAGCCTGTCCGTTAATAGAGGGCCAATGTCAACCCAAGAGTCTTCCGTTGTTACATATATCTCTGTAAAGAAAGCGATGCTAAGTAAACATTAAAGTTACCCATTCCCTGCTATTAATTCTATTATTTATTTTGGTTAACATTTAAACGGTCAATGTCGGTTTCAAACTAACTTATTCTGTTTTTTCATTAGGTGTTTAACTGAATCTTAGTTTGAAACCGCCTACAATTATTTTTACATTAAGGCCCTTTCACAATTGGCTCATGAGCACTTTACAACACTTTACAATCAGAATGTTTAGCTTCGCACGAGCTCTCGCATATGTTGCGCGATGTATCGCATCCGTTGCACGTGGTGTAGTGGTTGCATCAAGTCTTCTCAAAATAGTGGACATGTACACTATTCATAAGAGTGATGCACGGTTTTTAAAGGTCGTAGGATGAATAGCAGCTGTTTATGCGTGTGTTTTGCGACCATAAGACTGTTGCTCAGCATGTCTCATGTAACCTTGCAACATTCTACTATCACTGCACGATTTTTCAGCTTCAACTTGCAATAGTTTGCTACTAGTATATATACAGTCATTTGATGCATATCTTTTACAATTTTATACTATGGTATGCGATTTTAATATGCTATGAGATTTTAATGCAATGCTATGAGATTTGTATGCTATGCTATGAGAAATTGAAATGAAAGGCTTAATGATATGGCATGTTATGAGATTTGAACAAAAAGGCCTCCGTATACAGAAAAGTTCCAAACATTTCGAAGTAAAATGTTAAGAAGCCAAAGTTTACCACTACTCTGGAATGTAAACATTTATTATTTAAAATAAAATCATTTAAAACCCAGTTGAATCATGTTGTATGCTATGTTATGATACGATATGACGAATGAAAATCTTTCGCATTGGTCCAATCGTCCGATTACCTGATCACTCGTGCGATCCTATCGCATTATCTTGTAACACTCACTTTCATTGTACAACAGGCGCAATAAATATCGCAATACGTAATGCGTTCACACGAATATTTTATTGCTTCTGCTCGTACGCAAATTGTGAAAAGGGCCTTAACAACTATAAATTGCTTGATTGTTATATTTCTTTTTTTAAAAAAAAAAGAGATAAAGAGAGATGATTAAACTTGCTAATAGTATTGAATCATAGAAAAATATTTGATATTTGCCTTTAATATCTTTGAGGAAAAGAACTGGTTGATTTATATATGTAAGCCACTGAAAGACATGTATTAGAAATATATCACATCCAAAATACAAAACAGCAGAGGTAAAAAAAAAAAAATCAATGGCCAGGTGAAACCCATCCCGAAAACCCTTAAACTAAAGGATATGAAAACGTCTCCTTACTATTGCAGAAATGTCTCCATCCTACTGCTGTTATCAAAGTTTCTTTTGGAAGGTTGTATTTCAAAAGGCATGCATTATGAACCATACACCTCTGATCGCCGTTATGACAAGAAAATGATTCTCCGTTCATCACCTTTGCTCTTGTGCCGCATTCTATACACCCGGTATTTTCTCCTTGGTGTACTACATGTAGATCTGCGTATACATCATTCATTTCTTTAATCAGTGACCAAATTACTTGTTCGGCTGTACCAGCACACATAATACACAAGAATAGAAGATAAATCTTAAAAACCATCTTAAGTCGTTAAGAAAGACTTTACACAGTAACACGTATTATGTATTTTCTCACTTTGAACGGAGATCAAGGTCCATTAAAATTTAATTTCCACGACTGATAGAAACTAGAGTTGAAACTGTTTATATCTGCCAGGAAAATCATTCATTGATTGATTTTCTTCTCTTGGATTTCCTTTACACAATAATTATTAGAGAGTTTTTGTCCGCATTGTAAAGATATACTAAAGTGAGGAACATTGGGCGACTTCGATTCGTACCAGAGTACGCAATCAACGAATGTAGTTCCTACTCATATTACATCATTTGACCTTATGAACTGTACCTTCGCTAAACTGTAGATTCCTAATAAAGCGAGTATTTAATATCTGCGTAAAATCGCGAGAACCACCTTTCGCGGATTTTAAAATCCCGTTTTTATTATTTTAAGAGTCGATAAATAAGAAATTAGGATAAAAGCTTTGCGTTCGCGATTTTATACGAAACGGCGGGCGAAATTAAGTACTCGCGTAAAATAAGTAATCTACAGCACACAAATTAGGCACACATTCTTCCTAAGCAAAATAAAAAAAATAAATTGTATTAATTTATAAGTGCATTCCATTTTCAAGTGTCAGTTATACATAACTTTTTTAAAAGATCCACATTTCGATTGCAAGAACTTTTGTGTAAAAATGGTCAAGCCTTCATTTTCTTAAATAAAATAAACTTAATGGAAATGATAAAAACATTTGCACATGGTACTTAAAACAAATACATGAATATCTATGACAAAATGTGTGTTGCTGTTTAACACAGAATGACTTTAGGTACGCTTTAATTGCATGAAATGTTAGCATTCTGTAAGGGTTATATCGGGATTAAAGTGAAAATAATAGACATTTCCAGATTTCGCGATCTCGAGGTCGTACTCGAACACTGACGCTTACTTTTGTCTCTGATCATCAGCGAACATGTCAAAACACGATTTTAAATCAAATGAAAAGAGCTAACCTAGCTTGGTTCTAAAGGAAATTTACTTTGTGCAAGCTTAGTTAGACAGAATTGATTTTATTTTTTCTATATTTCAGTTTCTGTATAGGCACTATATTTCCACATCACTGCGTGGCAGACCCTGCAATTATGTACGTAAGCACCGCGCCTTAGATTCACAATAGCCCGTACATTATATTCACAATAGCCCGACTGTGCAATTATGTGCGTAAACCCCTGTAAATGGTTCCCCATAGGGGGCGGTTATTTGATGCACCGGAAGTAGAAGTCTAACGACAATAAAACGCTTAGCTATGCTTGGCGCTTTAAAAATGAATTAAGAAACAACAATAATTTTAAGCAATGGAAAAACCACTGGATTAAGGATATTGCAATAAACACTTAAAGTAAATCTCCGTCCTTTTAACCAGCTGAAATTAAACGATGCTTACCTCATTACATGTACGCATATATATTTTTTATGAAATTATGCACTAGTTTTAAACAATGAGAGTTGCTTTAATGTCCTTTTTTCACACTACAAGCACAAGATTTAACTTTGATTTTTAAAACTTACGTATACTAGAACATTATTTGATTTGTTTTTTTATTTGAGAGAGAGAGAGCGATGAGAGATAAATAAAACATCGATGACCTGAGGGTGTGTCATGACCTTGACACAAGGTCATTTGGGCAAGGTTAAGGTCACTGGAAGGAAAGGTGCAAAATTCATGTCCGGTCTAGATCTTTTTTGCGAAGAAACATTGGAAGTTCTTACTATACACAAAGATTGCTTATGACCCGAGGGAGTGTCATGATCTTGACCCAAGGTCATTTGGGCAAGGTCAAAGTCACTGGTAGGAAAGATGTAAATTTCGTGGCAGATCTATATGTTATTTATGGAAAATCTCCAAAAGAAATAAATTGTAAAAGAATATTCATTTTCTCGTGTCAACATTTTTCCCACTAAACAATATTGGTCACGTCGTGTTCAAATGACTGTATACGTATGAGTTCCGTTGATACACGAATAATTAAAGAAAAACAAAAAAATCACATGCACAATTAGATTTGGGGAATACACAAGGTATGTATTTTTAGCCTGGTTTTCCAACGGAAAAATCCGGTTATTGAAATGGGGAAAATGGCGGCTGCCAAAAGGGTACCCTTATTGTACGGATAACTCCTACAGCTTTCAAGATACGAAAATGTTCTTTTGCAGATCAATTGTACATATATCAGAGGTGTGCATATTACTAGGATTTTCATTTCTGATTTTTTTTATGAAAAAATACCAGCTGTTGAACTTGGTTATTATTTGGCAAAAATATTGCAAATAGAGTACCCCATTTCTCTGGATAGGTAGTGTTCAACAATTCAGGTTTTACAAATGGATCATGTATTCTGTTGATGTTCATGTTTCCCCCGCAACGATAGGCGCCAAAATCTTACTTTTACTTCCAATTTTTAACAACACTTATGTTGCCAACACTTAATGGCCATCGGAATTGGAATGGAGGAATATGCGAGACTTTTTGGGAGGAACGACCCGACGCGGTTGCAGCTATCGATGGGACTTCACACCACATCTACAGACCTCAAACTGAGCCACAGGCTCTTTATTATAGTGGACATAGACATAATTATTGCATCCACACAATTGTTATCAACGATATCTCTAATAAACTTCGCTTTGTTAGAAGTGGGTTTCTCAGACATCAAAATGATGCCCAAGTATATACTGAGTTATATACCGGCAATAGGCCAAAACCAAGAATAAGCCTTTCCAATTTCGGAGACAAATTTTTCAAAATACAGACCCTTTGGCACCGCATACACTTGTGCGGAAATAAATAGACGACCTGCACATCAGCAGAGCCAATGCAGAAAATTAAATACGAAAATAAATAAATACCAAGTAATGTTGAACATGTTATTCCGGAAATGAAACTGTACCGCGCTATTGTGAAGGTATCCTAGATATTCGTCAATCTGTCAATATTTGTTCTGTTGTCTTCACTAAATTTTAGAACGTGTGTGTATTTGTTAAATAAAGATTAACGAACAAATCTGAGTATAACTTTACAGATTTTTTTTTAACTTTTCATACGGCCACTTATTTATCATGATCAGCGTACATAGTACGAGTCCGAGTTGGATGTATATAAACATATTTTGATGCATTAATTGAATGGAAAGAAGTCAGGAAAATTTACTGTATAATGTATAAATAAATATATAGTTTGTTAAAGTAGTCAGAGACACATTTAGGAGACAGACCATCAAACTCTTCCTGCATGGAGACACCCACCCACCCATGCACAACTCTTAATAAAAGAAGATTATGAAAATTACACCTTTAATTTCTCAAGCATTTATGTATGATATATTTGCTTATGATAAATTTAGTCTAGGTAAAGGGCTTATTGTAGGCTAGTTCTCCATCACTTGTTAAATTACCAATTCACTAAACTGATTAATATTGATTAAAACAAGATATCTATTAGTCATTGCTCACTAGTGAGACCCCCGCTCTGATGTAATTATACATTATAAGCAAAGTCAACATTTGACAGGAAGTTGACCTCCGATTGGTACAGACATAGATCCCACCAAATAGCATGCCGTAACAAAGAGTGGGTTAAAATTTTAATCATCTGCAATAAATACTAGTAATTGCTGAGAAATCTTTGACGAGAATTTCTTTGAAAATTTAGGCTAAAAACAAACAAAGTCGTCGTTTAACAGGAAGTTGACGTTCGATTGGTGCAAAAATAGATCCCACCATATGGCATGCCAAAACAAAGAGTGTGTTAAAATTTCAAGCACCTGCGATGAATAGTTGCTGAGAAATATTTGACGAAAATTTGATTAAAAATTAAGGCTAATAATAAACAAAGTCTTTATGTAACAGGAAGGTGACGTCTAGATTTGTACAAAAATGGATCCCACCATATGGCATGCCTAAACAAATAGTGTGTTAAAATTTCAAGAACCTACGATGAATGGTTGCAGAGAAACATGCGACAGAAATTTTTGTTACGGATGGACAGACAGACACACAAGGGTAATACAGTATACCTTCTTCTACTTCGAAGCGGGGGTATAATAAAAAGTGGTATGCTTTACAAAGTTACTCAATGATTTGGTTATAATTAAATAATGGAGAAAAATGCCTTATGTTATTTCAGGCAGTGCCGAAAAAAGCTCTTACAGTGAAGAATTTCAGATAATGAACAATTTGATATGTCAACAAACTGTTTTACCCCTATATCAGAATATTATGGTAAATCTAACACCACTGGCACCAATAATGAGATACAAGTTTAAGATGAAATTTGTATGTCAATTATGGAATTTCACATTGAACTGCTTTGCAAAAAGTACAATTAAATTCATCAATATCCAATTCTACAGGTTCACATGTGGAAAGAAAACAAGGAGAAAGACCTGATACAACTAAAATTTGTAAATTAGGAACGAATTAATGATGTTAAGAACCATGATGTTCTTGGCCAAATAACAAAAACAAAAGAAGCTGAACTCGCACAACATATTTGTGCAGGCATAATATCCCTTGCATGCGTGTCCCGTAAAAGGACCCATTCCAAACTGAAAATTGACTGTTTTTTTCCTAAAAATCTGATTGGAACATTGTGTTAAAGTGGATAGGAAGCTGATTTGTAAATATGCTGAGTGAGACATCCTTATACGTATCAATCAAAATATTTCAGTGTTCTTCCTGTTAAGGTAATTATCCATACGTCACAAAACAACGTATGACATGTAATTCACGTGTTATTACGTCTTGTCCGTACCCGATCTAATTGAGACCTAACAAATGTATTTAACAAAGAAACCAAGCTTACCTAGAAAACAAATCTATTAAAAATCCTGACAACTGCAGTCAATTATTAATCAATGGAATGAAAACATGACTGGTTTGTGTCGATTGCGTAGTCGCTTACTTTTTTCCTGTATAAACATCATTGCGATGTTAGGTTAAATTTAATCTTTAATTCTTTAAACGTTAACCCCTGAAAGTTCATAAACATCCAAAATGAAATCCTGACCGAGATCGATTCCAGTGCAATAAGGGAGATAAATACACAAAAGGGAAATAATTTGACCTACTTGTTAAGAGATTTTTTCATTTTCATTCTATACACTTAGCAACGAGCGAAAATATATTTTCTCAAAAAAATGTTTTTAGAATTAAAATTGTACGTTGAAGAAAACTTATTTCATTTTTAGAACAGTCGTTAAAACCAGTAAAAAATAGTTTAATAGAGGTATTGTCTTGAAAGCAAATCAGGTAATTAGATTTATCCACGTATGTGACTGCAATTTCTAAATACAGTTATCGATCCATTATGCTTACCGATATAAAAAAAACATCTTATGCGATTTAAATGATACAGATTGATCAACAGTTGTTTCAAAACATGTTTTCTATTTAACAATAAGCTAAACATATTTTTTTTTAAATGATGAAATAATAAACCTAATATGCAAAGTTTTATTTTTATGAAACTTTTTTCAAAATATATATTTTAATGATCTTTACCAAATATACGCTCATTGTGGTCCTGCAAAGGCCGGTACTTTAGGTAATTTTATTTTTATTTGATAAGGGCTTTAAGGGTAAACAATATCAATATTTCAGAGAATTCTGTTCTGTTTTTTAATAAATAAGCAAAAGTAACATGAAGGTATTTGTTTTGAAAAAAAAATCGTTAATATTACATATGATATCAGTCAAAAAATTATTTTTTGAATGACAAATTTCAGGCTTTGGCTAATATTCGTACTGTATGAAAAAGCACTATTTTCCGCAATCGGTTCTAATTTTAGCAACGGCACTAGCTTTTATAATACCGACGGGCCAGTCAAATGGGTAGTAAAATTTCATAACGACATACTGAAGTTTCATCAATATTCGTGTGCATCAATTTTCTCGGATTTAATTAAAAGCACAGTTTCAAGAATACGTAAATTCGTGGACAATGATCAGATCGATAAAATGTGATATTAAAAAATGCACTTCAATGAACATTTAGTTTTGAGGATCAATTCAACAACGAAATCAACGAAAATTGGTATTCAACGAATATTGATGCAACCACGGTATCCCCCGTGAAAAAAAATCTGTACGAATTTTACATGTACATGTATATATGTAGTGGGTTATGGACCATTACCTTTAGTCTGGTTTATTATGATGAAAACATTAATTCGATGATTATATGTACATCATGCAAATGAAAACTTTTTGGGGATTTTTTTTTTTGCTAATTTTTTTTTAAAATAATATTTGTTAAACTATTGTTCCCAAAAGAGCAAATTGTCGGCGAAAAATTCCCAATAGAAAGGATACAGGACCCTGTACCAAAAACGGTCAATTAAACCCTGATTGTGATTGTATTACAAGTGAAAAACAAATGGAAAACCCTCAAGATAACTTTCAAAAAGTAGGGGATGACAACAGGGAATAAGTAACAACATAGAAATTATTTGAGGAATATAACAATATTTACGGCAGCAGAGCTTCTACAAGGGCAGATGTTACATATGGTACATGTAATTCTGCGAAAAGAAAACTATTAAAAACAGCTAGTAAAAATGAAGGTGATGATAGCAACACTGATTCTAATTCCAAATCAAAAGAGCTCAGGATGATAAGAATACTACAAATGCAGCAAAGGCGACTGACAAATTAACAAAACAAGGTGAGGACATGCTTGAGCAAATATTAATGAAATCCTTACATGAGGCAAAAAAGAACCGATTTGATCGTCTTCCGAGTCTTCTGGAAAAGAAAAACAAATCTTTACAGATACAATGCAAACATGCATATGCATAGATATCCTATAAGGGAACTTTTAGATTCATGAAGAAATGATTTTCAAATAATTAAAGATTAGGTCATCATAAAAACTTCCTTGATTCTCAGGCATACATTTGCATTTAAAATAAAAAAAAAATAAACTTTAAAGAAATTATAACATCAAGCATTATTTTATGTCCTTTATTTTGTTTGGGATATCTTAGCTGTTCAAACATCCAAATTAATTGTAAAATATTTTATAAAAAGGTAAGAAAAGATGCGAGATGAGAATATATAAACATTTTAACATGCATGTAAATGTATCAAGGAAAGTAGACTTTATTTGTATTGAAATATAATGATGAAAACTGCAGACAGTTGGTCTCCCTCCTATACCAAATGATGCAAACTCCATGACTTAGGCATTAACATTCTTTCCGGCTTTTGGTGCATAAATTGTTGACTGCTTACTTACAGAGATTTCTCATTTGATGTCATTATTATTTGTTCAAACTGAAGTCAAATTACTCAGGTGCCATCCAATATTTTACTTTTATTTTCATGTTGAAAATGTTGTTATCAATTTGAAATAAATTAAAACAAACAACAGACCATTTTATTTGCAAGTCAGAGTGAATTGTTTTAGGAAAGTATAGCCATAATGGCCAGTTTCCTGTTTCTGTCATTAGGATCATTCCTGAATATGTTTGGGTAGTTGTCATGATGTCCTAAATCTTTTTGATCAATAGTCATCTACATCATCCTCATGCAATATGCACAGATTATGCAAGGTACATCCTGGGATAATTAGAGACATAATATCCTCGGGCTCATAAAGGGGTATCTCGCGTAATATCCTACATCTTCCTTTCAAGTGCCCAATGCATCTTTCAACGGATTGTCTAGCCGAAAAGAGAATTCTATTAAACTGTCTTTGGTTTGCACCAAGTCGGCCATTGTCCCTGAAGTAGGTAATAAGCCAACCCTTTAGTGGCTAGACACTCTCGGCAATTATTATATTGCCATTATCTTAACAATTACCAGCTTCAGGATTGGCAAATAGTTTGAATTTCTCAAGACTGGGGCATGATGTGTACTACGAAGACAACCGGTGTAAATGACACGGATCAAGAGGGTGTCATCACAAACAACAATGATATGTATATACGTATAAAAAGAGTCAAATTTATATAACCTCCCTCCAACAATCAGGTTATGCACAAAAATTATGATTCTTGTTTATATCATGCAAGATGTTGATTTTTCAAAAAAGAATTATCATATAAGTTGTAAAAAAGTCAAACACATTACCTGGAGTTGCATGGATGTAAATGATTTTCTGTTGCTGTTGTCAGGATCACTACCAGGGCCTTTTAATAAACGGATATGAGCCCCATATAAAAAGACTACTGTGTCAGGTATTGTGTAATTCAGTTGTGATGTATGTTGTTCCGTAAAATCCAGCCACTGAATTAGGTAAGATTTTATGGGTATCTATTATGAAGGTTCAAATTTGCTGAAGATTTGTCTTGTTTCTCTCTTAATATCGATACTTCTTCATAACAAGATAAAACAAACTACAGATATATATTCAGACTGTGAGCATTGTATGATACTGAGTAAGAACCGACAGTACCGAATAAAGAGATTGAATTCAATAAAGAATTCATTTCTTTAACTTAGGAGCCTGATGTTAAATGTCTCATATCTATACTTATAAATTAAGACATTTTGCCAATAAACTATAAAATGCCTGCACCAGAGTATCTGCTAACACCTTTGGTATTTCAACACGTGTGATTTGATGTCCGTAAGCTATAATTGGATTTTACCTGATTATTGTCATTATTGTAAAATTAGTTAAAAACCTACTTTCATTTTCGATAAACCAGCCCGAAATATCAAAATTGGTGGATCCAAGTCAGTGGGAGTTAACATCATAATATATAATATCGAATGGGAACTTGAGTAAACATAGAAGTTAAGAGTTGACAACTGTTGATTAAATAAAATAAGGCGATTCGTTTCTTGAATGCGCGATTTTAGTTTTGATGGATGGAACTCATTCGCTAGCGAAGTACGACCTCTGGTGAGAGAGAATGGGATATAACTTTCCAGAACGGGGTAACCAAGAACGCGGGTTGACTAATTAATGAAACGTGTAGGACGAGTTCAGCATGCATCGTGGGCAGATACCTTGGACCGGATATCTCTGCTTAAGGTAGGTCCCTACTTACAGATTTAATGGGACAACAGCATCTTTTCTCTTTTAATTTATAATCATTACTAAAGAAGCTAAATAACACAAAACTTCCTGTTGTCATCTTTC
The DNA here is from genome assembly GCA_033439105.1 of Magallana nippona. Taxonomy (NCBI): domain Eukaryota; kingdom Metazoa; phylum Mollusca; class Bivalvia; order Ostreida; family Ostreidae; genus Magallana; species Magallana nippona. The sequence continues at coordinate 39,207,548 of CM065921.1, read as the reverse complement.
ATTTTACTTAGATATTGCTCCATAAAGACAAAGACCCCTGACTCGCCAAAAACAATGACAAAACTATAACTTAGTATCTTAGTATTTCATACAATTAATAAATAATTATTGATGAATTGTTACATATTTCAACTAGACTTCTCAGGAACATTCAACATAAAGCAAATGTACACAGAAAGTATACTAAATATGACAAAATAAGTAAAATGTTGAACATATAAAGTCACAAGTGAGTAGAAAATAGAAGAGCTTCAAATTTACAAAAAAAAGCACCCTGTTTATCATATATTTTTGTTCTTGATTTATCAACACTGATGTATGAGGCATAAATTTAACACAAAATAAGCATAGGTAATCGCTCATTTTACCATGTAAGGTAGTTGAATGTACACACACCCTTCGTCAGCGAAGAAAGTGACAAACGATAACACAGACATGATATGCTATAAATGACAATGTGTGATTAATATTTCAAACAAATTCTAAGATCAATAATGATTTAGGATAAAAAAGGGATAAATATCATTTAGGAACATGTGCCAAAGCTGGAGTACTGCAAGTCAACATTAATAAAAGAAGTAAATAAAGTATGCTGAATCAGCACAAAATTTCTATTGATCACACAATAAAAACAACAGTGTTCTTGTTGCCCAAAATGTCAGAGTACAGTGACATGTACAGAGTGCATGAAACCCAGATGCATCTATGCCAAATCAAAGTTAACTACAAGAGAAGAGAGGTCTCTGAAACACATTTTTTATTGATTATACTTGAGGATTATTGATAACACCTAATGGTATATATGAAATATGATATGATTAATATGAATGCAGAGGATATAATGATAAACCTTGTCTAGAAGTTGAAAGTGCTTCTAATAGTTTGTAACAGTATTTTATTGTCAGAATATGTTATATGTCGGGCTGTTAACTTTTTCTTTGTTCAAGGTGACATTTTCCAAGGCAAAGTCTCTGTAAGGCTCCAGATGTCCTGCCAGTCACCAATTGAATTTACTTACTATTCTTCTACAGTTGGACGTGTTGATGTATGCGCTCATTGCACATTACCTGCAGAAAAATCTCCAGAAATGTTGAAGTACAAGGTTGTCCTTCCAATTTGTGCAGTGTCTCATATCGGGCAAGGAAATTCCAAAACGAAATCCAGTGATATAATGTTAACATGTATTTTGTATCTGTTATTGGCTTGGACTTTTAATACATTAATCATTTTATATCCAGTCAAAGAACTGACTTCATTTATGTTTTTTTTTCTTCCAGCATGTATTCAAATATGTGTAAAATTACCAAAGTTTGAGAATTATTGCAGGAAAAAAAAGTTATTCTCTGAAAGTGTAGAAATTTTAATGTTATTAGAGATGAATTTGTGCAAGTTTATTTATGAATGTCTTTAATTTTTCAGTTTTATAAATCTCTGTAAAAATGGCCTTTTTACATTTTTTGTCTTGCATCTTGGATATAGTACTAGGATATTCCTATTAATAAAATGACTTTACTTATTAAAGTGAAATTGGGTAAATTTACAAAAATCTTTATTTTCTAATATTTTCTTCACTTGCATTTTGTTTATAACATATCTTTGTGTGGAAACATATATCCTTGTCAAAGTAAGATATTCTCTTAAAGTGTATGAAGATGCATGAAGTGATTTTGTGTATTAACTTGACACTGTAGAATCATTAAACGTGACTTTACAATTAAATAACCTTTATCCAAATATGTTTTAATATTTTTTCAGACATTTTGTAAATCAATGTTTGAGAGAAATTAATTGATACTTTAATAGTAGTCATGTACATTTATATCATGATATTTGAATCTAGGTTGACATTGAAACAATAATAAATCTAGTCATGCATATTTAATTATTGAAACAAACATGTACATTTTGTACATTTATATCCTGATATTTGAAATCTAGGTTGACATGTTTAAATGAAATGATAATGGTTCTAGTCATGCTTTAATATCTAGTCAATGAAACAAACCTTTTAAATATAAAATAACCAATACATGTATTAACAAATTGTTAACTTTATATTAAATTATTGTTGTTTTTTTTTTACATTCCATTGGTACCTTTATAACAATTTGTTTTGCAATTGCTCATGTTTTTTTTAGTTTTGTTGTTAATAAAGGAATGATTCATTATCTATCTTTATTTCTTAACTTATAATGAATTTTCAATTCTGCCCTGACAGAAAAAAATTTATTTACATACCTACCTACCCAACTTCAAAATGTAGGGTCGGGTTAGGGGAAACAGATATTTTTAAAGATGGCCTAGGTAAATAATTTTTTTTCTGCCAGGGCATAATTGAAAATACATCATAAATTAAAAATTTTAAAAAAAAATCAATCAATTCTTTAATTGTTTACAAAACTAAAAAAAATATGACCAGTTGTAAAACATATTGTTATACTTGTACTGATGGAATGTAAAACAAATTTATTATCGAATTCACAATTTTATATTGTTTATCTTAAATTTAAACATGTTTGATTCAATGACTAGATGTGTATGACTAGATTCATTATCATTTGTACGTCGTATACATGTTAACCTATTTTTAAATATCATTTTAATGATAATGAGCATACTTCAAAGTATCAATTAATTTGTCAAACTTTGGTTTATAAAATGTCTAAAAGTATATTAAAACAATAATATTTGATACCTTTAAGGTAATGTAATAAATGTAAATGTTTGTGAAGTCATATTTAAAGATTCTACAATATCAAGTTTACACAAAATCAATACACTTGAAGAGAATACTCTTCTTTGACAAGGAAATAGGTGTCTAACAAATAAATATTAACCCAAATTTGAAACATAATTCCAGGGAAGACAAAAATATTAAGATAATAAAGATTTTTGTAAATTTACCCAATTTCACGTTAATTATAGTCATTACCAAAGTGAATTTTTTTTGTTTCGGTCTATTTGAAGTTTGACGAATTTAGTTTAAATTTTTCACAACATAAAGAGTCTTTCATATCGCAGGTACCAACCTAATTTTTAAGAGTTATTTCTCCCTAACAGAAAAGTAGGGAGAAGTTTGAGAAATCAGGGAGAATGTCATTATTTGATACAGCATAACCTACAGGTCTGGAATGATGATATGCACAGATCAAACATTAATTAAGATTGGATTCGAATTTAAGCAAGTTAATAAAAAATAAAACAACTTTTAAATTTTTTTAAAAACTTATCCAATCTATAAAATTTAATTTATTTGATGTGTTCATACATTGTATAGATGAAAGGTTTTGTAATTGTGTTAGATAAATGACAAATAAAATAAGTCTCTATACTTCTGTGTATTTTGGAGAAATTGATCCAACCATTTGACCCAATTACAACCGTTATGTAGAGGATCATTTTAATTTTTAAGATAACTGTAGACCAATGGTTTTATGATTATTTTAGCATTAATTTGGCAGAGTTATTAACTAATTACAAGTTACCAACTAATTGTAATATCAACACTAAAAGTAATTAACTTCGGTTGTAATTTTCAATGCACGGTAGGCTACATGTTGCATCACACGTATTTATTACCCATAAAAGATAAGACAATCGCAATTTATTAATTACAACAGTGGTTAACTGAGACTGTGGAAACGTCTTTTGAATTAAATGATTATCATTTTAATGTCTTTTGGGTTAATTTACACAATCGTGAATTCACAATACAGGGCGACTTCAACTTCTCTTTCGGAGGAAATTCCGGCGAAGTTACCGATCATAAAGCCAGTATTTCGCCCACGTTGATGTCAGATCAAGGCTAACGAAATGATTGTAAAACGAAAAAGATGTGGGTCTCCTAAAAACGAATCTGGGTAAAATTAGGTTTCTTTAAAAAAGGATCTCTATTCAATGTGGTAAAAAAAAAACACTTCAGTCGGCGGGATTTAATTGGGTTGGTCGCGTTAGGGGAAACATAGGTATGTTTTATTTTGGCCTTACATAGCCTACAATTAACATCCAATACTGTAGGTACTCAAACAACCCGTGAACTTTCATCTTTTGAAAATGTTGACAGAGAAAGATTCAGTGTTTTATTCTGGATTGTCACTGACAGTATATTCTACTTTAGTAGATAAAATGAGGGTACATGGGAAAGATTTACCTTATTTATTGTCAATTGATGAAGAAGCTTTGTTAACATTTATTCGATTACGTTTAGGTTTACAGTTCCAAGACTTGGGGAAACGATTCGGAATTTCTCATTAGCTTGCTAGCAGACTTTTTAATTCATGGATAAATATCTTAGCTGTTCCATTGAAATATTTAATAATGTGGTTGCCAAAGGACACTATTCAAAGATCTCTACCAACTTCTTTTAGAAACACATATCCCAAAACCACATGCATCATAGATTGTACAGAAGTGTACCTTCAGAGGCTATTGTCCCTGAAAGCCAGGACTGCAACCTATAGCAGTTATATTACACATTAACATTTCTTGTTTGTATTGCACCAAGTTGTTACATCATGTTTTTGTCAAGGTGTTATGGGGGCAGAGAAAGTGATAGGTTTATACCCAAAAAGTCAGTGTTATACAACTATTGAATCCAAATGATAAAGTTATGGCTGACAGGGGATTCACAATAGGTGAAGAGCTATTGGGTTTAACATTTCTTCATTTTTACGATGTAGAATGCAGCTTAGTGAAAAAGAAGTTGTCGAATCTCGTAGAATAGCATCAGTGCGCATTCGTGTTGAAAGGGCAATTCGTAGAATAAAATCTTACAGAATTTTGAACAGCATAATTTCATTAAAGTCGGTCAAAAAATTGAACATAGTAGTGAAGGTAGTGGGTGCTCTCTGTAATTTGCGACCTCAGCTCATTAAAGATTAGCAGTTAGAAACTATTGATGGAAACTACTGCATAGAATAAAATTTTACATAGTACTTTTTTGCTACTTCATTACTCTTTCCGGATTATAACGAGAAATTATGTACAAGTGTAAAGACTTTCGCAAAGTTGAACACAATTTTTCATACTTCTCATTGAAAACATATCTGCCTTGTGAAAAATCATAAACAATTCTAACAAGATGATAGAAATAAAATGCTCTGATTCTTGTTAAAATATTTGAAACAAAAGGGTTGTTACATTGTACATTAATGCACACTAAATCCCTGTTTTTTGCAAACCATGTAAATTATTTGCACATTGATCTTTTTGTACAGAAAAGTTGCATTTGAATTTTTGTATAATATCCATTTCTGCCTGATTTATTAACAGTAATAGTATCATTTTCTTTACAAATGTCATAACATTTGTTGTTTAAAAGTTCATCGATTGATTTCTATGGACATTTTATTTCTAAAAGCATATCAAGGCCACAGCGACACATTTTCACAAAATGAAGAAACAAAATGAAAAGTGGACATTCCTCAACCACATCAAGATAGCCGAGCTGCTTATCATAACGTCATTATGATGTGTATATGTGGATTAAAAATTACGCTGTTACGTAATGGAATGATTGTTGGTTTTATGCCTCGTCTTGTCCAACTCGGACATGATTTGTATATCAATTTTTGATCGCAATTGTTCAAATTGCTGGAAAGACATTGCAACTTTTTTCTTTTGATTTATATTTATACATTATTAATTCCTGCAGAGTATAAAATTATTCACCCTTTTTGATTGAATTATGTTATTATAGCGACCCGTCAATTGTGTCGTAACTTTTATATATGACTCCATAAATATATGATTCTGGATTGGCCATTTGCAAAAGCTCAACAGCACTTTAGGAAAAGCATCCGTGCATGCCATTACTTTGTCATTTAACATGCCAATATGATACCAAATATGTACACAATACGCTTTTGCGCCGATACAACTTCTCAGAACACAAAACACAACTTCGCACAACTCGATGTCGCATAAACACATGCACAACGCACATGCAGTAGCTCTAACACAACTTCAAACAACACCGTGTGTTGCTTTAACACAATTTCACAAAATGCGCCGTCGAATGAGACGACATCGCGCTCAAACATCGAAATTGTGATCTACGGCGGTGGCGCCGAGTTTTGTGTAAAACTGCGTTAGCGCAACGCGTGTGACAGCAAGATGGCGTATTGTGTGAAGTTTTATTAGCATGATGACATTTTGTGTTAATGTTTGTTAATTTTTGTGGTATATAGTGGTTTTTGCGCCACGACATGTGTACCTTGTTGTATCAGCGCAATGGCTTGTTGTGTGAGGGGAAGATTTTTTTTTTTACACCTTAAGCTTGGACTTTTGCAATGCCCCTATCCGAACACCATATAAATGGTTAAGTTGTGTGATCGGAACGAAAGCTTAATGCACAAAAAATAATAGACAATCAATATATATATATATATATATATATATATATATATATATATATATATATATATATAGACACAATCAGTGCTTTAAGGAACATATAAATTTACAATAATTATATAGAAAATACTTCCTTTTAACACAACATGATATAGAATAGAATGAAAAGCATCGAAAAAGTATGATGTAATTAAGGAAGGAGTCTTGTCTGGTTTTCGACTCGTGCAAATATCAAAAGTACATTACTGTAGATTTATAAACTTATTAATAATTTTTAAAGCAATAACCTAAATGCTGGATTTTTTTAACTATTGTGAAATAATAATAAGATACTTGGGTTTCAGAATCTGTTTCGATTTTCCAATCAAATTACATTTTATTAGCTTTTTTTAAGCGCTCATTCTACAAATATATCTGTTTAAAAATTCACTACAACCAAATTTTCTCTCTTACTAAATGGTGAATATATTAGCTTTTCTGACAATTTATATCCTTATATTAAGTCTTCGTATTATGTAAAAATCAAAAATATTTTGTTAAAAAATTTCTCAGAGGGTTGATTTGATCCCAAATTTACGGCGGCGTGGAAGGGCCAGATAAAAAAAAATAAATCTTATTTGTTCGGACGAATTATTTATTGTTCGGACGAATTACGATTTGTTCGGAATAATTAAGATTTGTTCGGACGAATAAGTTATTTGTTCGGACAAACTACAATTTGTTCGGACAAATTAGGATATGTTCGGACGAACTACGATTTGTCCGGACAAATAAGTTATTTGTTCGGACGAATTACGATTTGTTCGGACGGATAAGTTATTTGTTCGGACGAATTAGCTATTTGTTCGGACAAATGAGTTATTGGTGTGGAATCAAGCCAACCCATTTCCTGGCATGTTGTTTTTCTTTCAAATGATAAATTAGGAATTGTGATATATTTTGTGAAAATGGGTCGGCAAATTTGATCTTTAAAGGGGGGATGACCGGATTTAAGGTGATATTCTAAAGTGATGGAAGCACTGGAAAGGAACCGGATCAACTAAACATGGCCTATATATATATATATATATATATATATATATATATATATATATATGTGTGTGTGTGTGTGTGTGTGTGTGTACCCGTTTCCATAGCAGCTGTTCTAATAATGATTGTCGTCGTGATATTTGTGGTATCCCGCAGAAAAACGGCCCATGGAACCACCTGTCAAATTATTCTTGAATTTAATTAATTTTATTGTCGCTTATTTGATGGCACTATATAAGAAACAAAGCAAAGTTGTATTTTATCTTTGTTTTCTTACCTTTGACGACATAAAATGTGCATCAAGATAACGCAACTCACATTTATATCAGAGAAGTTTATGTGTTTCATGGTATAGATATCAAGGTATTAACAAAGTAAAGTTACCAAAATTTGGCCCCGGAGCCCCCCCCCCCCCCCCCCAAAAAAAAAATAATAATAATAATTATAACTAGAGCACAGCTCGTTGCAAACGAGTGGGTCTTCCGTTGATGTCGAAAGTAAAGCTAGAAGTTCCTGTAAGAAGCAGAGTTCTTAAGTAACTAAAACAAAACGATAAAATAAAATTGAAGAATATTTGGTACAACTTAACAAAATCCGAACTACTTTAAGTACGAATTAACAAAATCTTTACGATTTCAAGAACGAATTAACAAAAAATGCGAATATGCGACTTAGTTATTATTAGGTACGGGTTAATTTAACCTAGAACTTAACACTACTTTCCTAACCAAGAACGCAGAATCAAAATTTCCGGAAAAAATCAATTTTTAAACCCCATTATCTCTGTAATGCATCGTCCGATTTTAAAACGGATTTCCGTTTTAAATTAAGCTTATGAAGCTCTTTTTGCAATTAAGATTAATAACAAACTATTGCTCAGGAAAGGGTTATTATTAAAAGTCTTTAGAGCCCTCCTGGCCCCTAATTTGGGGAGCCAGCCCCCATTTGTTGATATCAAATAAAAGGTATGATAAACATAAACATATTTTTTCGACAAATGTTAAAGAAATGTTGACCGTTTTAGACATATCTGAACAACTGTGTTTAAAGGGCCAACCTTTAAACTCATCACCAACAAAAAAATTTTAGGTAGCATTTTGTTTAAGACATTATTCTAAGCAAATTTCCCTCTACACTGCTTTTCAAAGGGTTGACCTTTCGTAGAGTGTGTTTGTTGCACTATCACGTTAAAAACTTGCCGATGTATAGCTTACTATGTCCCATCCACCTACATTTTGTGTTATTTTACCTCCCGTTTGTAACCTGCAATTACACTGTGTAAAGTCAACAAAACAGTTGCTGTAGAATCATTTAAATTCGGGGGGGGGGGGGGGGGTCAATTTTCTTGGAATGTGGGTTTTTTGCTTATTCCTGGGAATTTAATTTCGTGGATCCATCGGTTTTCAGTTTCAGTAAAAAAAACCTCATTCTTTTAAAATCTGTTTTCATGAAAGATATAAATTCGTTGAGGAGGGCTACCAACAAATACCATGAAAATTGAGCTACCACGAATTCTAATGATTCCACAGTATAGCCGCCAGTTTTACAATTTACTGCTGCTTCTCATGTACTTAACATTAGGGGCCTTCATATTGCAAACTAATTCCAACAAGAGACATACTTCTTACCTAAATGATAATCATTAAAATTCATTTCATGAATCTTAGCAACACTCATAAGCCTTCAAATACAGCAAATCTCAATTTTACAAAAATATTAACAGGTACTTTATCAGAAACTGTCCCTTGCTTCCTTTAATTTAGTACACTAACATTTTATGAAAAGTAATTTTGTCTTAGAATTAGAAAGCTAATGCAACTCTGAGAAAAAGTATACCACATATTGCCAATTCCATTGAGGTTTAAGAAAAATAAGACCATTTAAGTGAACCCACCATTTCCACTTTCCTCTATTCAACACAGATTTATAGGGTTCTCCATAGTAATTCATCTTTACCTGACCTTTTAGAGGTCAATTGTTGTTCAACCGCCATTAATAAGAAACCTTATTCAATACTACATACATCTACATGATATTATCATGATAAAAGCATCACATCACTTAGAAATGCCCTTACATGTATAACCTCCCCCTATCTTTCGATTTTCATAAAAAGTCATGGTTTGAAATCTTTTACCTAATTTTATGAAACTTGTGGCAATTTCTTTGTGTCATTTCTCACACAAATTTGAAAACAATCATCAATGATACTAAAAATTGATTTTTGTTTGTTTATTGGATGATTTGTAGCATTTTTATTAACAAATAGACATGCTGTCCTGCATGTCATTTCCCGTTTCCGTAAAAAAAATAAATAAGCTAACAATCATTTTTAGTGAATATCTAATCTATTTTGGTCAAGACCTGCAAGTTAGACATCTGCCTTAAATTAAAATTAAATTCAAACACACCCAGGAAGCTTGAGACGGATGAGAATTCCATGAAAAATGTTCAAATTTGACATGGTTTTTTTTTTTTTTTTTTTTTTTTTTTTTTTTTACATTTTTTATGCATATATACATTACAAAGGTAAAAATAGGCTGTTTCTTGTTCATTTCAAAAGTAATTATCATAACAGGTATCATTTCAATGTCAAATGTACATTTACATATCCTACTTCTAATCTTAATGGAGACAATTGGAAAGGGGGGGGGTCAATTATGTAAGCACATCTAATTAAAATATCATTATAAAATACAAAATAAAGGAAACATAATTGCATATACTTTTATTGAAAAACTAATTTTCGCAACTAACAAATGTAAGTTTCTTTAAACAGCCATAATTTTGTTTGTCATAATTTCTTATCAAACACAAACCACAACAAGGCATGATGCTTTCTTAAAGTTCCATTATTGTTCATGCATTATCCAATTTAATTGGAATTACCGGTAAAAAGTCTGTAGAACACAAGGAATATGCATTTGGGTAGAGATGGCAGGTTAACCTCAAGAGCTGAAACCACAAGAATCAACAGGTAAAAGCCATGTGGCCGCCATGTGGTAACAAGAGTCCGGTTTGGGCTGAAATTAAAAAAAAAATCAATTAGCTGTGTTAACATACTCATAATAGCTGCGTTTACATTAACATATGCATAGTATTTCTGGAAAAAATACACTGACCATGCAGTGTAATAAGTATGACATATCCCAATACATGACCTTAACATTTAGGCAGTACAAAAACAAAAATTTTGATATCAAGTCATAATATCATAACATTAAAAAAAAATTGTGTATAGACACATATCAAATTGAAAGAGAGAGAGAGAGGAGAGAGAGAGAGAAAAAAAAAGAGAGGAGACAGACTGACAGAGACACAAAGAGAGAGTTTGCTTTACTCATAGTGCGACATAGGGCTGAAACGATTCACCGGAATATCGATACTGTTCAATACTTACATCCGATTCAATTTTCGATTCACTGCTTTGATTTTCAGTTCGATACATTTTTTTAATCGGGTTTATTACATTTGGTTCAGTCTACTTAATTAGTTTTTAAAATTGGGTTTGGTTTATTACATCGGGTTCGGTCTACTTAATTAGTGGGAAAAACATGGCGACAAATTTCAACGGATACAAATGAAGGGGCGATTGCGATGTATCTGTTGTGACAAAAACCTGCCAAACTGAAGAATCCACCTGCCTTCTATCGTTAGTAAAATCTGGTCGATATGCTTACTTTCTTCCTGATAAAATGATTTGTATTTAAGATTTGCAAATGAACTCCCAGTAAAGGCAGATTTGCAGCTATAAATCTATCAATTAACCTTGTTAACATAGCATCGCTGAAACACTAAATAAGTGTGGAGTCAAGTGATCTGAAGTACGTGTCTGATGAGAGCCATTCCTTTTTGAAATTTTGAAACTTAAAAGAATGTGTGACCTTTCAAACATTACATACAAGCAGTTCGATTAAAGTCTTTTACATGCAACAAATGACTAATCTATAAAAGTTAGCTTTGTTCTTTTCATTGTATTCATCATTATTTAATGCATAATTAATTATCCGTTTACATTTTTTTTATTACATTAAAATTGCAAGTGTGACTTGCCTACAAATGGATATCTTCTGCTATACCATGTTTTGTCAATTCTACTGGGGTTTTTTGCGAGGATTTTTTTGGTGTTATTATCAATTACATGTTTTAAAATCAATAATATGCATAATGCGCATAAATTTCATGAACTATTTTACAAAGCTTTGTTATTCGGCTGCACATTGAAAAAAATCTTGGATCGATATTACCTGTATACGCTTATTTCAAAATTCAATGCATTGTTGATTTTATTTTTCTACTAGACAGAGATATTTCTGTACAAAATTAAGTTGCTCTCTGACGCTTTGCCAAGATTGAAAACATGAGAGAGAGAGGAGAGAGAGAGAGAGAGAGAGAGAGTATCAATTATATTTGTCTTAATTTAAAATTGTTTACATACAATGTAGATGTTATATGGGTGCAAAGTTTACCTAAAAAAATGAAACAATATGTATAAAAGATAAACTACACTAATTAAAGCTTTCCACACTTGTGTACCTTGGGACCCCCACCCCCATTCAAAAGCACTGTTTTACAGTTTATGGTGTGTAGTTCAATACAAAATAAGACATACATATATAGCAAAATAACAAATAAAAATTCCAAGAGCGATGTGCAAAACATACACGTGTAAATACACTGGACTGAAAATAATCCAACATTTCTCTTACTCTAATCCCCGCTTTTATATCCTATATTAAAACATACCTTTATATTCTCTCAAACGATAGTTGAGATGCATTCTCCACTATCGAAGTTTTGCAAGTCATGCATCCTATGAAAATGTCGACACATCGCTGTCAGCTGTTCGCAATCAAAACAAGGTGCGTTGACGTGGCGAATCGTACGATACTTACTTCGATTAAAACAAACATGTTTGTGTTTGATATGCAGAGCACAAATGTATAACTTGCATCTATGCATTTATTTTGCAAGTGGATAATTATAATAAATAGGCCTAGGTTTATTGAAATATTTACAAACTCTTCATTCAATGATCCAATATCGGGGTACGTGATGTTCGATTATTCAACAACAGTCTGTGACGATTAGGCACGGCTTATATTGCAGCTTCCGCTTTTATCAAATCTCAACGAAGTCTTTCTTATCTGGTGACTTTCAATAGCTTTTCGCTGTTAAAATCAGGAACATTGTGTTCCACCTGCTTCGTTTTTATTGATTCCGATAAAAAAGTCACTTTTCCAAACCAATATTACATATTCAACGTATGAATCCATCAAATTAACGATATCGTTTCAATGCACACGCTGATTAACTATTTAACAACAGGGTTCGGTTTTATGACCAGCATGCAATTATCGAAATTGTTTTTGTAAGAGTTAATTTGACTTTGTACTTAAGACTATTTTCTTAGTCTTGACAACAGAATCAAAATTTCCAGAAAAATCAATTTTTGAACCCCGATATCTTTGAAATGCGTGGTCCGATTTTAAAACGGATTTCAGTTTACATTCAACTGAATGTGCTCTACATTACACATATACGTTTTTGATTTGATGAAAAAAATTCAAATTTTCGATCAATTTGATTCACTTCCAGTTTCGACCGGAAGTGACAGATTTTCATTTCCAGCCTTATTGCACAGGTAAATTGACAAATTTATAAACACGGAAAATTTCATGCCTCTATCTTACAGCGTTTTTGAGAAATGCCCCGGACAAAATGACTTTTTTAAAATTTTAAAATCGACGTAACGTAAAAACGAAAGTGACGTTGTCAGGAAAACTTTAACATCTTTGAAGCATAATATTTGCACATAATCTCTGAAACTTTCATTTAAATCGGTTGAAAACATTTTGAGTTATGAAGCCAAAAAGGGGTCAGAAAAAAAGAAAAAAGATAAATTATAATAATAGAAAGAAACCGAAGAATAACAAGAGGGTCTTCCGTTGTAAACGGAAAACCCTAATAATTTTTTTTTCTAAATCTGCGCATGTATAAGCACCAATTATTCCAAGTAAATTTGACTCAACTTACATGTATCAGTCTCTGTTGCACTTCAAAAACGTTCAGAAATCCTTAAATGGATTTTCGTGAATCCTGTCCTGACATTTTATATACATGTATTTATTATATTACATGTTATTATTGCTAATAAATTAAATAATATTAGTTGTTTCTAACTTACAACTTGTTATTTATCATCAAAGCTGCAGAACTATATTTCTTTAATGTCAAACCTATCTAATAAGTGCACTGTTAATTGTCAAAACACCCAAGAATGGGGTATATATATATACCCCACTTTTGCTTGTGTAAAAAATAAGTTCGCCACTCTATTGAACAAAAGTCGCCTGTAACATCGCTGCTCCAATGAATACAGGTCGCCGTTATTAAATTTCAATTCAGTCTTAGTTATTTTTGGAAAACTTTTTGAGACAGCGACCGCCGCCCGTGCTGCCCCTGTTTCGACACCCTTGAAATATCAGTGATTAGTACATGTATAACATCTGTGTGTACAGTACCCGCTCGTTATTTTTTACAATCCTATCCTATCGTATCGTGTATCAATACTATCGTATCGTGCGTGTATACTGTTCTATCGTGCGTTAATCCTATCCTATCGTGCGTTAATCCTATCGGGTTTATCGTTTAATTTTAACAGTTTTTTTCCGTTTATCCTATCGTGTTAATCGTTTCGTGCCTTTTCATAAGCAAGTAAATTTATTTTAAAGTTACAAGTCGTTCAGTGCACTTATACGACAATTTATCAAACAAGAAATGTAAAATCTTAAACAGCATTCTATCATGATACTAATTTCTTAATTGTTATGATCACAATTAACCAATAATACATGTAAATCATATATGTAAGCAGTGGAAGTGAAATATTAATGTAAACAATCGAAGTTCTTAGGAACAAGGTAACATATTTACCTGTATATCGAATATATTAAATCGTACGCGGAGTGTAACAAATAACTTATTTGTCCGAACAAATAGCCAATTCGTCCGAACAAATCCTAATTCATCCGAACAGATAACTTATTTGTTCGAACAGATAGCTAATTTGTCCGAATAAATCGTAATTCGTCCGAACAAATAATCCTAATTCGTCCGAACAAATTGTAATTCGTCCGAACAGATAACTTATTTGTCCGAACAAATAGCTAATTCGTCCGCACAAATCGTAATTCAAACAAATACCTTATTTGTCCGAACAAATAGCCAATTCGTCCGAACAAATCCTAATTCGTCCGAACAGATAACTTATTTGTTCGAACAGATTGCTAATTTGTCCGAATAAATCGTAATTCGTCCGAACAAATCCTAATTCGTCCTAACAAGTTGTAATTCGTCCGAACAAATAGCTAATTCGTCCGAACAAATCGTAAATCGTCCGAACAAATAACTTATTTGTCCGAACAAATAGCTAATTCGTCCGAATAAATCCTAATTCGTCCGAACAAATAACTTATTCGTCCGAACAAATAAGATGTATTTATTTTTCATCTGGCCCTTCCACGCCGCCGTACAAATTTAAGGCACTTTGAACAAAAAATTGAAAGTGCGTAATTTTTTTAAAGTGTGTTGCCACGGTACACTCATCATGCCTTGCACTATTTGGTAAACTAGGCTTGTGACAGTTTCACGTAAATCTTTAATTACATGTTTAGTACTACAGAACATCATCTTTATGATTCGTCTTGAGTCTTGATTTATACAGTTACAGCAATATTAATATTCAAATTATGTTTTTCTTTACATGCGTATGCATTTCTTTCGGTACAAAGAGTACAAGTATTAAAGTTAACCCAATCTTTGCTATTTCGGAAAGAAACAAAATATAACCGACTTATCCTGATTAAAGCATGATGACTGTACTTTCGGTATTACAAAAAATATATTAAATGATGCTGACAATTTATACCATATGCCGAACATTTTTCAAAAAGAAAACTTGTTTAACGTGCGTTGCACATGTAACAATTGCAGCTTTGTAGCAGCCACTTTGAATTAGTGAAAAAGTTCCCTGGAATCACGTCGAAGCAGTTTATAATATTAGTTTGGCGTTTTATTTTTTTAGAACATTATTTCGTTGGTTTCTGTTTTTATCAAAATAGTAAAATACTTTTGTCTAAACAAATTTCCGTGTTTGATTAAACGGGACAAACGGATCATGATTTTCTATTTTTAACAAAAAGATAATTATCAAAAGTGTCTAGTAAAATTGGGTTCTTTCCTCATTTTAAATCTAGGGAGGAAAATAATTCAACGTAGTACATGTATCACCATGCAAAATTCACTGTTTATTAATAACTTTATTTTGAACTTTACTTTTCAAATTCAACATCTGTTTTGTAATATTTCCTCACAGTTTATTTCATACAAAGTTACTTATTAAATTAGTGATTTACACTTTTTTGACTCTATGTGTGTGATTTCAAAGAGACAGTGTCATTACTCATGGACTGCTAATCTGTTAAAATAACATTGTGCAATTATCAGTATTTCATGTTTTGGACATCAAATACTCATTGAGTTTATTTAATTATTTTATATATGTGAACCTTTCACTCAGCTTACTTAATTAATGTCATCACCTGTCAATTTATACTCATTGTTCAGATTCTTATATATAGTCATGTACAATTGTCAATCGACAGTCTGGAATACGGCGGCCAGCCTCGGCCAGTCGTCCGACTCACCCAGAGTCTTGAGTCCGGAGGCCAAAACTGGCCATATCCGACTTGTTTGTAACATGTCTGTCTGTTAAATTCTTTAATGTTTCCATCGTTGAGTCTCGTTTAATAAATTCGGAATCCTTAATCAGTTGCCTTTTATTTCTCTGGAATTGCATTTTGGTGGACCGTCGGGAATATACGGCACACCTACCCTTTGTTTGCCCACAGCGCGCCTCAACTTTATACCTTACACCCTCTACGCCAACATTCCCTCACCCCGTTCGTACTGCTCACGACGGATGCAGTTCCAGAAGAATTCCGTAGTACCGTACAAATCTACGCGGTCATAGTAGTGACAAACATCTCAATTTTCATTGCAATTCTTTTTCATCATTGAAGACAAATAATACTTTATATAAACTACCTATTTATTACTTATTTGCATCAGAATACCTCTTGAACAGGGGCGGATCCAGGATTTGAAGGTTTTTTTTAGGGGGGGGGGGGGCGCCAGTTGTAGGCAGGGGTCTGGGGACTGCCTTAAAGGCCCCCCCACGGGCCCCTGAGGCTCCTGGATTATAATAATTTATTAGGGTGAAAATGAAGTCATGAAAGTTGTCATTTGTCATTTCTTTTTGTGACTACACTTATAAATAATTAATAATAAAGTTACAATTTTTTCAAGGTTTGTATATTTAAGACCTGCAGTAAACCCATCAAAAGTTCCCGCCTTGCAGACATCTTAGAAAAACGTTGCTTTTATCTTTATCTGAGGAATGGCTGCAATGTAATCAGTTTAGAAAAATTAATATTAATTGGGGTGATGTAAATTAAGTTTCAAAAAAAGAAGAAGACAGCTTTTATTATAATAAACATTGAAGAGTCGTTAAAAACAATCGCTAAAATAACCAATTAATTAAAAGTGGTTGATTGGTCACATTTGAACCCACGGGGAGAGTAACTAAAAGGGTTTTCTATACAAAATACCATTGAATCCATGGATTTTTCATACTACATCATAGAAATTAGTCTGATGTAGAGCAATCAGATGAAATTCCACAGAGTTGATAATTATGACTCACACTACTGGCTCTAAAAACCCCTGTCCGTATGAAAATCCCCTGTCTTTCCCTGTCAACCCCTGTGTTTTCCCTGTCATCCCCTGTGCACCCCCTGTCAGCCCCTGTACACAGCCCCAGTATACCCTGTAATCCCCTGTCACCCACTGTACACATCCCCTGTGTGCCACTGTAAGCCCCTGTCACCCCCTGTACACCACTGTCATCCCCTGTAAGCCACTGTATTTCCCTGTACATGCCCCTGACACCCCCTGTACTGTGTTTGAATGTTTATAACAGCCTTTCCTGTTATTTAATTTCAATATTTTTTTCTTAATTCAATTATCTAACTCTCATGTGTTATAGTTTGAGATATAAATCAATTTTTGCACTCAACAGAGCGCCGACTCACAAGACACACTGTTATAGTAATTTTAGAAATTATAATATGTTTTCATTAATAATTTATTGGCACAGTACTTAAATAATCATGCTTACAACTAAAGGCTCGAGATTCACCGGGTGGTAAATCTCAAGTGAGGGCGGTGTGAAAGCCTTCAGGGCATTTAGTCCTTTAGCGGTCGGGAACATCACTACTCCGTAATATTTCAAAAATAAATATAAGAAATACTGTGAATTATTTCTACAAAGATCAAGCGCAGCACATGGTGTTAAGCATTTGATTTTGTGTATCTAAACAAATATTTGCACACTGAAACATGTTAATCAGTCAGAATGTAGAATGTACATGTATAAGCAGCCATGTTACGATAGAGCACGTCTGGTTTTTTTTTTATAACAAGTTTCTGATTATATCTTTATTAATTTCCCGTGAATAACAAAATAAAGCTTCAATAGCTTATAAGTTTGCCTAAGAAATAATTGTAGTATGTTTGTTTAATATGTTTCTGAGCGGCTTATTGGACCCTTGAATTTAATTTTAACTGATGATTAACTCTCATAAACAATTTAATAATTTCTAAAATCTAATTTTCATTTCCCTTTTTTACTGCAAAATGGAAGATATCAAATATAATGTTATTTATTGCCAGTGAACAGAAATCCGTGGCCTTTGTCAGAACATTCACAACATACCTGTACATATAAATGTAGCACTAGTGTTTTCTGTACATATAGGAGTTTATATAGATACGGAGAGAGAGAGAGAGAGAGAGAGAGAGAGAGAGAGAGAGAGAGTTTGCATTAATTTTGAATTAAAAGTTACTAAAAGTTTACCCGGGAATTAGTTTCCTAAAAAGTTAACATGCAATCCTAATTTCATTCCCAATTCTTTATTATTAATTAGATTAACTTAAAACGATCATATTAATGTTAATCCACCAATGTTTGATTTTACACCATATCAATTATTCAAAGAATTGATTGAAGTTACAGTTTTCAAAGGAGAGAATGTGGATATTATTTTTTTAACTCGGTCAGTGGTTATGTAATAGCTACTGTACACAGCCCTTCTTGACAATTTGCAGAGCACGGTAGCGAGGTTGGGAAAATGAGATGACAGACACGCGTGTACATGTATATACACACAGTTCCTCAGATCTGAATGGTCGTTCACTGATTATATAATTATAGCTACTGTACACAGCCCTTCTTGACAATTTGCAGTGCACGGTAGCGAGGATGGGAACAATGAGGTGACAGACACCTGTGTACTTGTATATACACACACACCGTTTTCCTAAGATCTGAATGATCGGTAATGCGGAACAATTATTCAATATGTTGTTTAAACGCCGCTTATGACTTTCTTTCCCAGTCTGTCAAGTAAAGAAAATTTTGATTTATCAGTTCTACATGTAAGAATATCAAACATGAGAAGAAAGAGCTTAAAATTCGGAACATTATTTGACACAGTCATAATTATGAATTAAACCGTAATGCTCTCATATTTTTCATTTTTCAAATTCAGAATTTAAATAAATGTATGATATTTTTCTAATCTAAAACTCGAAACCCGGAACATTCTTTTAAGATCATGCATGCATGTCTTTACATTACCCGTTACCGGTATTTGTATACATGTATGAAATTATTCATGATCATGAACTGTATCATTGTTTTAAATGTATGAGGACAATTCTATACAATAATGCATATGAATTACTAAACTGGACAATGCACCCTCATAAAAAATAAAAGTGTAAAAGGGCCTTACTAAATTACCCCTCCTAAAAATTCAACTCTCTCTCTCTCTCTCTCTCTCTCTCTCTCTCTCCTCTCTCTCTCTCTCTCACATAATTTATCAGAAAAAAACCCACGAAAAACAATGGCTGACAGCAAATATCATCGATTGCGATTTACATGACTTAGATATTAAATAATTAACTTCCTGCTAAATAGAATCAACATGCATTTCATTGGGACGATGTAATTCTATGCATCATTATACCAGGCAAAACATCAAAATTTAGGTGATCATTTCGGTCGGTCTGTGATTATCTGCACGTGCTAATCATGTTGTGTGATTAAGCGCTTTAACTCAGGCAGGTTACATGGCACAGAACGTCGCGGATATCCCGTACTCATTCTCCACTCAGGTTTTTTTTTTTTTACAAAGTACAAAACACGGTCGTTTGTTTAAATACATGGGATGAAATATTAAGCGGTTTATCAGTATATACTTATCTTGATATTTGTCACTGTTGAGTCAGAATTATTCACGTTTGTAACAATATTGCCCTCTATGAAATACAAAGAAAAAACAAACACCGTCTAAACCATGAATGCTTTTCTTTCTGTCCACTTCCTTATGTATCAGAAACTGCTAAATATATATTGAAGAAAATCCGAAAACGTTTACTAATTAAAAACTTTTTCTTTACCTTATCAAGCAGTCAAACACCGTACAGGGGGTGTCAGGGGCATGTACAGGGAAATACAGTGGCTTACAGTGGGTGACAGGGGCGTACAGGGGGTGACAGGGGCTTACAGTGGCACACAGGGGATGTGTACAGGGGCTGACAGGGGATTGCAGGGTGTACAGGGAATGTGTACAGGGGGTGCACAGGGGATGACAGGGAAAACACAGGGGGTGACAGGGAAAGACAGGGGATTTTCATACGGACAGGGGTTTTTAGAGCCAGTAGTGTCACAAGTTGTTCATTTTCTTTGCCAGAAGGAGTATGATTTAATTAACAATATTTTGACAATCTTAATGGGAGGTGGCGCCGGGTTAATTGAATTATGAAATTCTCATATTTAAATTTAATTAAATAGGTTTTATAAATCAAAAAAATAGTGGACGTTTTTGTGCGCCGTGGGATTCTTTTTATTTGACGAGCTGTACGGTCTGTTTACCCGAATTTTCCAGTATAGAACTACATGTATGTAGCCAATGCCGATACCATGAAATACATCATTGCTCACAACAACATGAATCTGCATTGTTATGTCTGAATCGGGCGTTAGAAATATTTTCCCTATGTCACTAAAACCAACGTTCATAATACAATAATATTCCCCCGCTCCCTGTAACAAAATTCTGTCGCATTTGTCTCAGCAACTATTAATCACAGATGCTTGAAATTTTTAAAACACTCTTTGTTTAAGTACCATATGGTAGGATTCGTTGTTGTATCAATCAGACGTCAGCTTCCTGTTAAATGACAACTATATTTTTGGCCTAAATGTTCGAACAAATATTGTAAAAGATTTCTCAGCAACTATTCGTCGCAGATGCTTGAAATTTTGATACACGTTTTGTTTAGGTATGCCATATGTCTTATTGTGGAATTCATTTTGTACCAATCAGACACCAACTTCCTAATAAATGACAACTTTGTTTATTTTTGGCCAAAACTTTCGTCAAAGATTTCTCAGCAACTATTCATCGCAGATGCTTGAAACTTAAACACACTCTTTGTTAAGCCATGCCATATGGTAGGATTCATTTTTTAAAATGAAAACTTCCTATTAAATGTCAACTTTGCTTATTTTGTATATTTACATCAAACGGGTATCACTAGTTAGCATTGGCTTGTATATTTCTGATCCATAAATATTTAGAATTTGTTAATTGGCGTAGAATTTCAAATTACTATATAAATGTATGTAGAAAATTGAAGCTGCAAACACCGTTGAATAAATTATTGAAAATTTAAATAATCATATCGTATCATCTTCATTTCTAAAAAAAACTTTGTAAGGGAATAATTTCCTGTTGCGCAAAAGACAACTTTGTTTGTGATTTGCATATCGAACTCAGTTGTATTAAAGTCAAATAAAAATGACTTACCGTTTACATATGAACGTTTGCGACGGAGACGGTTGTTTCACTTCTCCTTTTAAAGTGTCAAAAGATTAAAACCAATCTTAATATTAACAGTGCTAGTTGTCGTGATTGTGAGGGACAGTACAGTAGATCTCTAGATAACATCTTGAAGTACGACAATATGGTCGGAGTGAAAAACGCTACATTTGACGTCGAGGATTGGAACAGTGAATATGCCAGGAGGTATTTAGTGAGCACTATTCTGCAGTCACTGTTTTTGATCTTAGGCTCCAGTGGAAATATGATGGTAATCGTCATTTATACCACCAGAATGAAATCGAAAAATGATGACAGGTACTTTATACCGTTTCTTGCTGGTGTGGATCTTTTGGGTTGTCTTTTTTCAACAACCTTAATTTTACTGAACAATAACCTACCGTACAAATATCCAAATTCTGCAATTTGTAAAAGTTTGAATGTAATGGCTTGTGGGCTTATTGTCGCTTCCGTATTTCTGTTGTTGGTTATATCAGTACAAAGATATCAGAAAATCTGTCGCCCATTTCGTTTTCAGATGACCTTAAACTTTAAGCGGAAAGTTGTAGCATTAGTGTTTACTTTTGCAATATCTTTCGCATTCCCAACGATCTTCCTGACTGAAAAAATTGAGGTCCTTCATCCAGTGACAAACATCACGGGTTATAGATGTGGTCCTGTACCTAATACTGAAGAAATTGGAGAGACTCATCTCGGAATTCTCATAACTGCAGAGCTAACCTCTGTAATTTGCATGTCCATTTTGTATGGCTTTGTTGCGTACACTCTTGTAACGAAATTGAAACCATCAAGAAAAATGTACAAAATAGAAACTGTGTCACGGACGACTAATTTTGAAAATACCGGCAATGATACCAAAACTACAAGAACAACTAATAATACAACAGACGTAGAGCTTCAAATGGATGAATTTGCTAGTAACGAATTGGATCAGAAAAAAATTAATGCAAAGAAAGCCAAACCTCGTTCCGGAAAACATTATTCATTGATGTTTATGTCGATTTCGTTGGTCAGTATTCTTTGCCTTTTACCACCTTGGATATTTGTTTTGCTGGAAACAAAGAATAAGGCGTTTTGGAGTCACTTAACGTATGAAGAAACCCAAGTATTTGTTATCATTCGAGGGCTTTTTGTGTTGAACTTTGTGGTAAACCCGTTTATCTATGGATATTTCGATTCCAAATTCCGAAAAAATGTCGCACAGTTTGTCGTTTCTATATTCAATAAGAAATTAAACCTATTCAAAATACCTAATCGCTTGCCTGAGCAACAATGGTCATAACTTTGATCAAGGCAGCTTTAAGATGTCCTATAAAAAAATAACTGCAATTTTGTATATGATATTTTTTAAATAATTTATTTTTTTTGGAACTTTGTCTCAACATATTCTTTTATTAATTATTAGCACCAATTGGGTCCCAGAGGAGATGTTTCAGTTTGATCTGATGAGAAGTATTTAACTTTATCACGATGCTTTCCTATTAACATCATAAATGATAAAGTTCATGAGAAAACTTTTCCTACATATGTGTATTAAATCGTTTGTAAACATTTATATTGTGGTCCAGTTCTTCATGTATCCCCGGTTATCATGATTTGAACAGAGGAAAACTATACTTTTAAATTAGTTTCAACTTTTTTTTAATGCCAATAGTTTTTTTTTTTTAAAATAATTGTTAATTATCTCCCTATTGTATAAGGACATGGTGACCCTTAGTTCTTATAAAACAGTTGAAAATGCTATTATAAAGACGCACGACTGACAAAAGGTGATCGAAAAATCTCACTTTATTTTTCAGCTCAGTGAGCTGAAAAGGGGAAAGACAAAAAATACCCAAAATCAAATTGAAAATTAGGAAGGGATCGGACACTTTCGCTCCTGATTCGGATTTATATAATTATGATTGAATTATTTTTCAATGTATGCATTTCCTCCGATTGCTTTACTGTAATGTATAAAATAGATGGTGCATATAACTATTTTTGAATTTGTAAATTACATGTAAATATATCTCGAATTAACCACAAAGAACAAAGGAGAAATTTATTTTACCAAGTATAATCAAATCAATTTGAGTAGAGCTTAATCAAATAAGTGTATATGTATATCTACTTTCAATGATAAGATAATGTTTCCTTAGTGTTGTAATACTAGTAATTTTTTGAAAGAAAGTATATGTAATATAGTTTTTATTAAAAAGAAAATATAAGAAATACCAATGGACAGACCCAATGCTTTTGATATAAAAAATAATAAGTTGTTAATATATAAATATTGTCAAATTACAATAGATTTTTAACATGATTTTTAATGATATTGAAATGAGGAAAAAGTGGATGTTTCGAGATTTTTTTTAAAATTCTTCAGATGGTTAATGTGATTAATTTTTCGAGGAAATTAATTATGTCCTGAAAACTTGATAAAATTAGAATTATCAGATAATTCTCTTATCTAACAGGAAATAAGTTTAATATGTTCCCTGATTTTTCTGTGTTGTATAGCGCTAAAAGGAAGAAATGTGATCAAAATATGAATACCTTAACAACCTAAAGTACTGATTTTAAGTGAGGATATTATGTTCATGTTAAATAATATTATGCAGAAGTACAAATGATCAAGGCATATTCAATGATTTATAAGTAATGGTGTATTTAGCTATTTGTTACTATAACATGTTATAAGATTTTCAGCTGTGAGTTACATTCTGCAATGACGAAAAGAAAGAAAATGTTCATACAATAAATTAAAGCAAAGCTCTTGGAACGTAGTAAAAAAAATAGCTACATGGGGAACTGTTTAATGCAACTACAATATTGTAATAACATGTATATAATAATTTTGATTGGTTCTTTTCACTTTATAGTAAGATAAAGTTTGAAGAATAAAGTCTTATGAAACCAACTATTCAGCCAATCGTACCTCAATCTGTGTAGACAGATTGACAGTTCGGAGTCAATTATATAATCCCTGCGCTAGGAATAATGACCAGTTTATAACTTAAGTACTTACAATCCCTGAAAAGATCTACTTTCCAACATGCGGAACGAACGGCGTCTAAAACCTGAACGGCATTTGGTGAACGGTTGGAGCACGCAAAACGCGAGCTCAAAGTAAACGGTGAACGCAAGCTGATATGTTCGTAATAACTTACGAGTTATTCTCAAATTGTGTTTAAAAACGTACACAAATTAAAAAAAAATAGTATTGTTCAGTTCTATTTACGGAATAAAAAAAATGATTAATACTTGCATTATATGTAATGCATAAAGTTCTGATCAAGCTTTGAAAAATGTATGATCAAATTAATTGACTGAAAACGTATAGTACGCGTGTACGTCGAACGGTTTAAACTTGAATATACAAGTTTACGAATTGGTGTATCAATAAAAAAATAAAGAGAGTTCAAGCGTATTCAATTTCGTGTTTACAAAAATGTTGGTAAATGGAGTTACAGTAAGATTTGAAACCATAGCAGCGATGGATTCGCCACAGAATATTTTTAAAGAAATAAACCTATCGCACGCGAGACTTATTGTCGGTATTTATTCAGAATTAGATAATAAACAAGAATTTAAATACAGAACTGTTAATGTACATGTAGGAGAAGCCAGTTGCGTCGGTGTCTTCAAACCAAAGACATTTGATTGCAATAAGTTGTTTGTTTTTCCCTGTTGTACAAGCTAGAATAAAGAGAGTGTCTAGTGAGCAATGAAGGTTCACCTTGCATGTTACGGAAACTTTATTATTTATTGACCCCAGTCTACCAGTAAAAAGCAAAAAATAACAAGCGTTCTGAGAATTCATATTTGAACGGTAGCAGAGAAGTGTTTTATACGTGTTGATTTTTTAATTTGAAAGGAAGATGATTTTCCGGAATCAGGTAACTTATAATAAGTCGTTTTGGCAAGCTATTTCAACAAAGGATGACTGCACTAAGCGCCGGGTTTTGGGTCTTTTTCGGTCGCTTTTTTTGTGTTGAATATCTTAACCTAATATCACGTTTGTTTATTTCATTAAAGAGTTTTGTCAATTTCCAACATAAATTAAGATTTTAGACTCTGATACAATAAAATCATTCTATGTTTTTCTCCTTACAACTTTCGAAAAAAAATTTTTTTTTGCTTATCTGCCCTTGATCGGACTTAAGATTGATATAAATATGAATGAGAGGTGTTATCAGAATTGTACTAAAATTAGACTATGAATAACAATGCCATGTATACAAAAAATATGGGATCACTCTTTCACCATAGCCTTTCCTATTCTATATGGTACAAGTACATGTATACTATTTACAATGGTTTCAACAATAAGACCACGCCCATATAAGTACAGAATACTTTAAATCAATGCTTGTAAACTTAACGTGTTCGAAAACAGTGTCTTAGCACATAACATGCTACCTTACACGTCACGTGATAGAACTTTGTATTCACAAAGTTACCTGAGGTGAGAAATCACGTGGTGAATTACTGTAGATTCCGAATTAAACGCGAGGAATTAATATCTGCGTAAAATCGCGAGAAGCACAAATCGCGAATTTTGAAATCTCGCTTTTATTTTTCGGACAGATGTAAATAATATGAAACTATGATAAAAATTAAGCATTGGCGAGTTTATATTCTCGCGATTTGATGGAAAACGGTTGAATCGCAGAATTAGGTACTCGGGTAAAATAAGTAATCAACAGTATAATATTCAACATGTATCAATCCTTGGTTACAACAGAGAAAGCGAAAGTTAGAAGAAGCATTTTTTTTCCACTTAAACCATGGGTACATGTCTACCTATTAATTTCCCTTTGACATAACTTCGATAATGCAAATATACAACTACTGTTAAACGGAGAACAATAGACAAACATGCGCTGACTATGTATAAAGTCAGTATAAAAGTGAGCGTCCTCATTATCGTACGGAGATGCAAGAAATCGTGATGACCCCGTCTATGAAAACAAACTCGTACGTGGTAACAACATACTTTTATTTAATGCAATTACGTAAAGTTGCAGTTTGGATGTTGACCATTTCTGAAATTGAAAGAAAAATTCTTCTTTTAAAAGTTTATTTTCTCGCAAATATTGCATGTTCTTAAGTGCAGTCATCCTTTGAATCTTAAGAAAATGAAGCTGACAATTCAGCATTAACAGATGTAAATGTTCCAATAATCACTTCAATGAAATTAATTAATCACAACTTAAAACGGGGAGCGATCTTATTGATTGAAGATATAAAGAAGTCTTTATCAAGTCCTTTAACAATAAGCTTCGACAAGGATTAGCGTGTCTTTTAACACCGGTCGACAAAATGAGTGAAAGAAAGATGAAAATTAAAAAGGCGAATGCAAACAGCGAAGGACTAAACGTGAAACAGAGAGCATTAAACCCACTTTGATATTTGATTTTTAGTACTTAAACATCATACATATGGATTTTTTAAAAACTCATTTTTTTGCAGTTTGCTGCGCTTGCAATTGGAGGATGCTATATATCTTTTGCAGAGCCGAAAAACGATAAAGAAAAAGAAAGAAGTTGTTAGAAACTGTTTCTTTGAGTTTGTGGATAAATCCATCAGGATTCAGTTTCATCGTAAATTTTTTCTACAACGAAACCTTCTTTCATCAATAAGTATATTCTCATTAAGTATCACAAACGTTAACGTAATCGTCTTGTTGTGTATTCTTATCGGCGATTAAGGAGGAAAACTGGTCGATCTAAATCAAGTACAAAGCTTGAAGTAATGATATCTGTGTCCAAATTGATACATTTTAGAAATCTACTAAATGAATTTACATTTATGCTTTTTGTTGAAATTCAAAATTCCGACAAATATCCCAACCATTTTTATATCATGTGGTAACAAGTAAATTATAATTGTTCTCAGTTGTAAATCCTTAAGTAGCAGATCTATTAAGCAATATAATCAAAACACTCTTATAAAGATATTTACCGAAAGCTTAGTTGAAGGTCGGTTAAGATTTAAAGCCATTGTTTACATTCCTCGGGAGGTTTTAGGTAAAACGTTACAAGGAAAAGGTGTGTAAGTTATTTATCCTTAATCGTATATTTTCTATAAATACGAAGAAAATGCATTCCCTCACTGCTTACATCTGCTGACCACTGAATAGAGTATCGACAAAATCATGAAGTGTTTGTTATTGCTTTGTGTGGTTTCAGTCAGTCTGTATATTTCAGAAGCCTGTACCTGTTTACCACAGCCGCCTAACGGATGTCAATCAGATTACTGTATGTCGTAAAACGTGCTTGAATTTGGTGAAAAGCCAGTCTAGCAAATGTATGACTCAACGTGGTGTATATTTTATGATTTTTTACAGCGATAGTTGGGTGTGTACTTAAAGTCAAGAAAGTAGGAAAGACGCAAGCAGCCCAATTTATCTACACGGTAGCTGTTAGACGAGTATTCAAAGTAAGTAAAATTTTACATTTAATTGCCACGTATCTTCACAAAATGGTATACCTAATTATCCACACTAAAGTGAATAAAAATATGATTTTTCTTTAAAAATGGAACTGCCGTGTAACATTGTAACGTCAACATTTTGTCACTCAAATCTTACGTAAGTAATGCCCGCGCCATAAATAATTCAGTCCAGGAAATATAAAGGTTATCAAAACTTTATAAATGCAAATGATAAATCGAGTTGTTTTAGTTGTATACAATGTATAACATTTTTTTCTACAATCGATTGAACGATAGAGTGCGAGGTATTCCAAGTTGAGACGGGGACGAGTTGTTACGATCAAATCAGCAGTGTCCAGCGCCGCTTGTGGAGTTTCCCTGAAACCCAAAGCAACCTATGTCATTTCCGGTAAATGAATTTTGTTTTAGGTAAAATTATTTTAAAGTTATAAATATATATTTTAAAAAAAGCAAAATTGGAGAGAAATACATGAAACACATAAAGCATGTAAAAGGATAGAAACTCTATAACGCAGTATTTAATTTCTGTGCAGGAAGTTCACGTGGAAACATTTTAAGGACCAACTCTTGCCAGTTTGTTAGATTATGGAAATCCATTCCGTTGAAAAAGAGAAAGTCACTTTACTGCAAGAAAGGTGAGTATTGTGTTTACATCCACGTTTGCAAAGCGCGTTCTGTAATTCACATTAAGAATTTAAATTATTTTTGAGGTGTAAAATAACGTACTTGTCTCAGTTTTAACATTTCTCAAATAAATTAATAAGCCTCAGGTTTTTTCCCCGGAAATATCAAACAGATTGCCTATTCCAATATTTTCTCTAATTATGTGTTCTTTGTCATAGTCAACCCTTATGTATCTGGAAGTCTGCGCTGAAACTGTCTATGACTGAATGGCACCAAACAAGATGAAATAAGTTAAAATTAAGACAACTTATTTGAAAGGGTCATTAGGACTTAGTTCCAGTGTTTCTAAGATTGATCAACATAGCTGCTAATTTTTTTAAAAAAAAGATCAAAATTAGAGAGATTGGAGATAGTTTTTTTTTTCATTTCAGCACAAGTCTATGGAAAACATCACTACATATTTGCCCGGAAACGTCATCAAAAAAGATATCGGAGACGGCACGGCAAACGATACGGCAATCGGTACAGCAGACATCATGGCAGAGGTT
Organism: Magallana nippona; assembly: GCA_033439105.1. Taxonomy (NCBI): domain Eukaryota; kingdom Metazoa; phylum Mollusca; class Bivalvia; order Ostreida; family Ostreidae; genus Magallana; species Magallana nippona. The sequence goes on along the minus strand of CM065921.1, from coordinate 39,178,522 downwards.
ACGGTAGACGTCAAGGCAAAGGATATGGTAAACGATCCTGGAGGAAGGTCGGGAGTAAAGGAAAGCGTCTAGAGAACAGAGGATATAAAGGCTAATAGTACATGTGACAGAAAATATCTAATTACGAGATTAGATTTGACAGAGAAAATATGTAATTACGAGATTAGATGAGATAATTTCTTATAATGATATTCAGCGAGTTTAAATTTGCACTGGTATTATTAGTTTGCAAATAAAATTTGTGCTTGACTTTATCAGATTTAAAAAAAAATGCCTCAGTGTCGCCGCTGGATTTATTATATATCTACTGTGAATAAGCGAGTTTAGTTTGGAAACTTGATATCTTTGAGCGAAGGACCACTGTAAAGCCATATCTCCGAAGGTCAACTCTAGCAGGTTATTCAATAATCTAGAATCTTGCATAGAATATGATCAATACTCTGAGGAATCGAATGGAAATTGCATTAAACTAAATGAATTTTGAATTCCTGAGTGTACTAGTTGTACAAGTTAAAAACGACATAACGCAACTAAGCAAATTGTCGGCCAGATAGTCACCAATGTATTTGTTTAAAGAAATTACTAAATGTTTCATACTTGTTAGTTCCAACTATTTGAGATAGATTAAAAGAGTTGATTATTTTCGTGCACGATCCTGATGGGGACACGTGTTTCATCATTATGAAGTTTATATTGACACAGTTATCAAAATATCATTGCAACGTCGAGTTAAAATTTTGAAAAAAATTACCAAACAATACATACAGTAGGTTAACACTATAAAACTGTTTGTAATGTTGTTTTTTTTTCAGTAAAATATAAACGATTTTTATCAAGTATTTCCTTAATGCATTACAATAAACAGCAGAAAAAGTTAGTTTTTTCCGTCCTGTGTACGCGGTAAAACGCAGTATAAAAAATCGGGCACAATTTTATTCTCTGATCATTTACTAATGTTAATGTAGTTCACCCATTAAATGTATGAAAAAAATACCCTCATAAATTTTAGACGCTGGAATTAAAGTTAACTTTTAAAATGTTTTGGATATGGATAATCCAGAGCAAAGTGCTTTCCAAAAGACTTGTGTATTTTATTCTAACAAAAACCTGAAGAGGATTTTGACATTACTGACGTCGGCAATAAGCCAGCGGTCGCGTCGTATTGTGACACCTTTGATTTGTACGAGGTCAATATGTTTTATATTTTCGATCAAGAGACGACGTTTGTTTGACACACTTATGTGTACAAATTGTCAAAAAACAAGTAATTGAGTTCGAAACATAATGCCTGTCAAAATATCTTTCATCATTCCCCATACCTTCAAACTTTACGACTAATGACACGGATTTATCTGTTTCAAAATGGTTATAAATCATGGCCATTTCTTTTAAACTTCTATAAGAAATCTCATCAATCAAACCTGAAACATACAAGCTTTTAACTCTTTTTTTCCAAGAAAAAAAACCAATGATATGGGTGTCGACTGTATTTAAAACAATAATCTGAAAATCTATTTAGATCTTACTGGCATTTGAAACTAAGAATGAAGGTTGTTGTCTTATTTTCCGTTTTAACACTTTGTTTTGGGTACACTCACTGCTGTAGATGTGATATGATCCCAACCAATGGATGTAACTCGGATTTTTGTAAGATTGTTTTCCTTCATTAATTGATCAATAATTTTACGCCATAATTGATAGTTTATCATAACAAACTTTTCAAATGAAATTTAAGGTTAATATTTATTTAAAAGTAATTATATTGGTAATGATATATTCCATATGCTTTTCAAGATAGAAGGTTGTATATCAATCTGTTTGGTCTTTTTCTTTCTGAAAAAAAGTTTTAAGTAATATAAATAACTTTTGAACCGCTTTGGGTTAGTTGGCATTGAAGTTTTTTCTTCATATGTATTTAGAAATCTAATTAATATACAACCCTATTCAATCGGGATCGATATTTATAGTTCAGTTTCAAATTGAGCCAACCTCAATGCCATAATACACATACTGTTTGTTGTTTTTATGTTTAGAAGGCAAAGCAGTCCACGTTTTATTCAAATAAAATATATTATGTACCCGGAGGGCTGTTACATGTGTTTATTCAGTTAAACATTTTAAATGAACTTTTTTTTAGCATTTCGAGGTTATGTGCTCGGGATGCAGCCACGCGGAACCCCTCCAAACGATGAAAGAATATATACTGTCTTTGTTCAAAGGGTTTATAAGGTATGTCCAAACGTGGATCTGTTCAGAAATGAATATAAGAATGAATGCATTTTGCCAATTAACTACGAAAGCGCTGCTGCTGAGATGCTTACAACTTTGAAATTTCAACTTATATGAGACGATAATGTATTTTTTCCTTGAAAAGGAATTATTGTGTAATCACTTCCGATAAACTACCGCAAAGAAAGTAAAACTAAGTGTTAGGTGGTGGACAGACATTGGCAGATGCAAATCACTTGGACTTTCTATCAAAATGACATTTTGGAATAATATGATATTTAGTGGTTAGTACGTACATGTACAGTTAATGAATATATTTATCTGAAAATGATTCAAACAATACATAGAAATTAGGATATGATTAATCTTGATTTTGGATCAGAAAGCTTTGATTTAAAATTATATACAAATAAATGTATTTTTACTCGCGTGCACTAGGTTTTTTTTTTAAATAAAATCTTTTTGATTAAACATGGTCGTAACATTGAGTGAAGGGGGGCAAGTTGCCCTCCAATTTTTTTTCAGCAAACAATTTTCTTGCTGCGCTTGCGCGGGTTATCATGAAGTCAAAAACATAAAAACGACAGAACTCAATTTTTAACACTGATGACTTGAATTTATTAAGGTGAAAATACAAAACAATAAATATTTAAGCTTCCAATTTTGCAAATTGACAAACAGGCGAATCGACCTATACAACTGTATTCCTTTGTGCAAGTACGGGCCTACGTAGGCGGCCACCTCTGTGGAATACGTTTGAACCAAGGACAATACGTCATTTCCGGTAATGATTGTAGTGAAACATTAACGTAATTAATAGTGAAACAATAACGTAATCGTTGATTATATAATTGCATACAATGTTATGAAATAGAACAATCTCAAGATTAAAACCCAATATAATAGTAGTGTTAGTTGTAAATGCACTTTTAATACCCTTTGTACCAAATATAATCGTAGTGATTAATATAAATGTATATTTTTATGGAAAACGTTTAAATTGAAAATGATGTATCAATACTTTGATAGGATTTTATAATGGCTTTATTATGAGGACAAATTCTTGTCAATACTCGCGACTCTGGGACGAGATTCCTCCCACAGAAAAAATGGACCTGGACTGCATGTTTTAGTACATGTACCTAATGATAAACCTTATTGCATTGAGAAACAGTATGTAAATTTTATATAATTTTGTTGTATTTGTGTTGGAGATTGTTTTATTTATCTAAATCAATGTGTTTTACTTTAGAATATTTTTTTTTATTTTCCAGATAACATACAGAAAAAAATCATATCAAGAACATTTTTCTGTTTACGGAAATTTATTAAAAACATGTAGAGGGACGGAGTAATATATGCCATATAAAATATGAAAAATTCAACCGTTTTCAAATCAAAATACTGACAAGTAAAAAACATGATAAGAAAAGTAATGCAGATATAAAGACTTCGTATCATACTTTTACGTCAAAAATCACTTTATTTCAAACGTGTTTTTTTTGGGGGGGGGGGTATAGTTAACGCGGCTTTGGTTAAATAAAAGCAAAGTAATTATCCAATGTTGCTACATACACCAAATTTACAATAAAATACCTACCAGTATTACAGAAGAAGCATTTGAGATACAAACTAAACTGAGTAATACGATGAGTTATACGATTGGGATCTTTGATCGAGAATATACTGTAACAGAGAAATATTTGTTCCTGTTTTATTTTCGACCCTTTCGTAATTGTTGTCAGCGAGCAGATTAAAGATTCAAAACAACGTTTAAATAACTGTGGAAATTAGAACAAAAGATCTGCATGTGTGTATTTCTAACCGTGTCTGTTCGAATTCAAGACGTGGCGAAAGCGTTTCAAGTTTATAGGGTCTAAAATTAAACCCGGGACAAAACTAATCATGCATACAGTATTCCCGAGGAAGGATAAACGTTTTTTTTTTTTACATTTGATGATGGGAAGATTACACCTTTTGGCACAAACATAATGTACATGATCATTGCATGTATGGAACAGTGCTTATTTTTGTCTGGGTGTTATCTAAAAAAAATATCAAATTGATTTCGATCATTTTTTTCAGAGTTAATTGACAGTGGTTATGATTTCCTGTTTCAATTTAATTGAAAAAAAAAATGATGACGTCACCTCCATTTTAGAATTATAGTATTTTTTTTTAAAATTTTTACTACCCTCTTTGTGCAGTTAAGTACTCAGAAACTATTTACCTGTATGATACCGATGTACATTTTTCAGAATTATTGGATGATAAGTTGTTGTTAAACAAAATTTCTTTTTTATACGCCAATGGCAAAGCGTCTGACCTCGCTATAGCTAGGGCGCGATTATTGAAAACAATTTTTTTTCCAATTTTTTTTATATGAAAAAAGAATAAAAAAAATCTGTAAAGACATAAAGAACAAAATTGTGCAAATATAGAAGAACTTTTCAATGATATTAAAATTTAGGGACACTATTAGGCACTTTTCATTTAATAAGGAACTTATTTTATTTACATTAAGAGTTTTACATTACGGTATTTAATGCATAACGACCACTTTTTGTACCTAATAAATGAATGGTCCGATATTCTTTACCATTATATTATTTGAAGGTGTTATCAAATAAAAATACTCCACCAGAGGAATTTTCAAAAGTTTGATTATTGTTCAATTAAGTGCACCTTCAATTTTTCATTGAAGTCTATCGGCAACGCAGGTCTTATTGAGATATTGTAAAAAAAATTGAATAACTTCAAATTCATACAAATATCTTAATGAATGTACTATATGCATAAACTTTCTTATTATTTTAATATAAAATAAAATAAATCATTTACAGCAGATATTTTGACGGAATTTAATTTTTTCTTCTTTTTATCAAGGGGTGAACTCTTCAAAAATGAAAAATGTTTTAGGTGCAAAATGACCGGCTTCTTATATGTTGTCAGTCATGATAATTTGGTTCATTTTACTTTCATTGTTATCTTGCAATACATATTTAACTAATTTAAAAGGATTCAAAATTGTTCAATATCCCTTTTATTATACATCAACACTACTATCAAATACTAATCAAACACTATCAACAGTCTCGTTTGAAGTCATCTTTTCGTAAGTTCTATGGTCGATACAACGACTTTGTCAGCAAATACAATCTTCCACTGGGTCGCATGCTGATTGACGTTTTTCATAATAATTGTTAGACCATAATTAATCACCTAATTGTCTACGGACATTTCCGGTTTTTTTCCGAGATTACGACAAAGAGCACACGGCGGGTGTGACCGGTCAGCAGAGGATGCTCACTCCTCCATGGCACCTGATCCTACCTCTATTTTTTAAAAGAGGTCCGTGTTTGCTCTGCTCCTGTTTTGTAATTGTTTTTGGACTTTTGATTTTGAACACTGTTCGTTATCACCACATGTCATTGAATACCTCAAGTACGTTACGTTTACCGAGAATTGAAAGTATTTTCCTTTTTGACCCTTGATGTGACGCAAAATTAGAGCAAAACTAAATAAAAACAGAATGTACTTCCATGTAACTGATTCATCAGAATGTGGGTGCAATATAATTTAATCCAAACAAAGTGGAAGATGTTCGTTATAGTTGTAATGAAGAATTACTTCTAAGTCAAATTATTCATAAAGGATTTCATTGATGAATCTACGATCAAACAAACTAAATGCAAAGTATTGAAAAGATTTCATTTACTCCACTAACATAACACAAATATCATAAATGATCTTATAGAAGCCAACATTTAAAAAAAAAAATTAAGTATTATGGTTATCATGCTTACAAAATGCTTAGATGTAGCTGTAATTTGTAACACATTATGTTTCAACATTATGTTAGAGATGATTTGAGTTTAGGTTTAATGTCATAAGCATTAATTTTGTTATACATGACATGATTTACAGGAAAAACATTTAAAATGGGTTAAACAATCTGCGCACTAAATTAAATCATCTAGTTTTCATCCACATGAACAATTATTTAGATACAAAATAAAAACAATTTCTATACAATATACAAAATACTTATGTACAAAACTAGAAACAAAAAAATAATGTGATAATACATGTATTTTCATTGTACAAATAAAACAAATGTTACATTAACGATGATACACACACAAGATTAAGCTAAACAGTGAGTGTTGTTTACACCACAGTTCGCTCACTCGACCTTATCTTAAAACGTTCAACGATATTGTAAATATAAATTACATCAGAAGATAACTTGTGTAGCTTATTTGGTGAACGGAGCGGAGCGTAGCGCATTCTTTTTGACGAAGATCTTTTTAGGTCACCTGAGTAAACTCAAGTGACCTATTGCTATCTATTTTCGTCCGTCGTCGTGCGTTAACAATTTTACATTTTTAACTTCTTCTTGAAAACTACAAGGTCAATTGTTATCATTTGTGGTGTGAAGAAGCGTCTCTATGGTAAGAGAAATGTAAATTGTGAAATTCATGGTTCTAACCACCCCCCCCCCCCCCCCGGGGGGGGGGGCGCCACAGGCGGGGCCAAATATGTAAAAAAAGCCAAATTTTCAAAAATATTCTTATCTACTCCCACACATGTGGGAAAACAATTGAAGGCATGGTTATGATGTCCATGAACCCCTCTACCCAAATTGTGAAATTCATGGCTCCTGGGTCAGGGGTTCAGGCTCTAGGGTGGGGCCAATATGGCCAAATAGTAAAATGTATTAACTCTTAGAAAATCTTCTTCTCTACTCCCATATATACTTGAGAAAAACTAAATGCATGGTTATGATGTCCATGAAGTTCCCTGCCTAAGTTGTGAAATGCATGACCCCTGGGTCCGGGATTTAGGCCCTAGGGCGGGGCGAATAAGTGTTAGAAAATATTCCTCTTTACTCCCACACATGTGGGAAAACAATTGAAGGCATGGTTATGATGTCCATGAACCCCTCTACCCAAATTGTGAAATTCATGGCTCCTGGATCAGGGGTTCAGGCTCTAGGGTGGGGCCAATATGGCCAAATAGTAAAATGTATTAACTCTTAGAAAATCTTCTTCTCTACTCCCATATATATTTGAGAAAAACTAAATGCACGGTTATGATGTCCATGAAGTTCCCTGCCTAAGTTGTGAAATGCATGACCCCTGGGTCCGGGATTTAGGCCCTAGGGCGGGGCGAATAAGTGTTAGAAAATATTCTTCTTTACTCCCACACATTTGGGAAAAAATTAAAGGCATGGTTATGATGTCCATAAACCCCTCTACCCAAATTGTGAAATTCATGGCTCCTGGGTCAGGGGCTCAGGCTCTAGGATGGGGCTAATATGGCCAAATAGTACAGGTAAAAATGTATTAATTCTTAGAAAATCTTCTTCTCTACTCCCATATAAATTTGAGAAAAACTAATTGCATGGTTATGATGTCCATGAAGCTTCCTGCTTAAATTGTGAAATTCATGACCCCTGGGTCAGGGGTCTAGGCCCTAGGGCGGGACCAATATAGCCATATAGTGAAAATGTAATAAATCTTAGAAAATCTTATTCTTTACTCCCACACATGTGGGGAAAAACCTGAATGAGGGTTATGGTGTCCAGGAACTCCTCTACCTAAATTGTGAAGTTCATGGCCTCTGGGTTAGGGATTCAGGCCGTAAGGTGGGGGGGGGGGGGGCAATATGGCTTTATAGTATTAATGCATATAATGTTTATAAATCTTCTCTACTCCCACACACCTGTAAGGAAAACTGAATTCATAATTTTGTAGACTAGGAAGCCCTATAACATAATTATAAATTTCATGTCCCTAGAGGTAGGGGCTCTGACTCTAGGGCGAGGCCAAAATAATCATGCAGTGTTAATACGTTTAATGTGAAAAAAATCGTCTTCTTTACTTCTGCTGATACTGAATCAAAACTGACTGCATATAAAGAAAGAAAATAAAGCCATCTATCAAAATTTAAATTTCATGTCTCCCAATGATTTGAATCTAGGGCGGGGCCAAAACATTCATAAAGTGTATAAGGTAGGGGTTCTTAATGCAGGGTGTTGCCAAAATTGGTCATTAAGTGTTACTGTATATAATGTTTAAAAAATGTCTACTGACACAGAATAAAAACTGACTGCATATTTAGAACAAAACATGAAGTTGTCATCTTTAATACTATTTTGTGTCACCTACATGAAGGCAAGTGTTACGGAGGGGGGGGGGGGGGGGATATATTTGTCTTACATGTATTATTTTATTCTGCTCAGGAATTTCAATGAAAGAAATTAGTAAATTCACATATTTAGAAAAGAGAGAGAGAATATAGCTGTCTATGAAAGTTAAGATTTTGTGAAACCATTTGGAAAGAGTTCAGGGGGAGTTAATGGAGTTATCTCTCCTTGCTTCTCCATAATGGAGTTATCTTCCTTTGCTTGTTCATATTAAGTAATTAATCATTGAATATAATGTAATTAAGAAGTTGCATGATCAAAAGAGTTATGCAAATGATTTTATCATTTGAAACAAAAACAGTTTTTGATCTTTCTAGATAAACAAATAGACTTGTTAATAATAAAGTAATAATTGGCTAACCAAAACACCGTTAAGCTACATGTAAAATGATTTTGATATAAATGCCTGATAGTGAACCTTGATCGTTGAATAAATGGAACAGGAGTAGTGATTAACACATAATAGCCTCTCTTAGCTTTTGTTTTGTTTTGTTTTTTGTTTAAATGCCCACAGGGAGAGTTTCTGTCTGCCCCTAAGGATGGGGGATGGGAGGCTGTTTTAAATAAAACATGTATTCTAGCCACCTTGTTTTAGATTATCTATGAAAACATATACACATAAATCCTATCTTGTCAAAGTTGACAAGTATGGGAAATATGTTTTCTTTCAGTCTTGCAACTTTTCAATATTAGGTCATGCACTCTATTATGATCCTTAAGTTTTTCGCTAAAATTATACGTTTCATAGTCCTTTTTGAAAGATTTCAGGCAGGGAGGTGGTCGTCATTACAATATCAAAATTTTTCTACTCAAGAATGAAACTTAATTAAATGCATATATGAGACTCCTCGACAAGTTGGTGTATGGGCTATGGTACTCAGACGATCGTTAAGGCTTATTGGCCTCTTGTTTCATTTGATATCACTGCTTTAGGACAGAATCCAGCCAATTAAATCATAGTCTTGAAAATAAACTCCTCTCAATTACTGTCCTCATTAATAAATCTTCAGTAAAGGTTATTTAGTTCATTTTACATAGTGAACACAGTTTTCGTGAAAATCGAACACGGTTTATTTTGAAATAGATGTTCAATCAAGCCGGGCATGACCAAATAAAACAACGTTAGTTCAATTTTAAAATAAAAATAATTACCAATCCAGTTTTATGGTATTGCATTCTATTTCGTGTAATTTTTTCATCACTTTTGTACATTTGTATTCATATACATCTTTTTTGGAGGCATATTGACTCGTGTACACATGTATTCATATACATGTGAATACTTTTTGGAGGCATACAATTTAAATGAAAATGCTAAAAACAACAAATGGGATATTCCGTACGCAAAGAACTCTTATGAAATTTGAAAGTGTTGGAGTAAATACTTACAAGCATATTCTTCATTTGAAAATTAATGCGGAGAGGATTTATTGAAAAGAAAACCTTCCTGTGGTATTTGCATTATAATTGCTATTGTGATAGACGGATTGTCTGCCATCCAAACATGTTACAATCATTAACCTAATTTTTTGTACATGACGCGAGGACCTCTAGTGGTATTTCCAAATCTTGCTTCAGCGGGGTTGGTAAGATTATGTTAAATCTGACATCCTGTTCCACACTTAGTGCATAAATTAATTGTTAACAACACAAACTTCGCAAAGTACTGACTATACAAACAGCAATGAATGAAGTGTGTTTTGTTGTTTGTCTGTGTGTTACTATTTACTTTCGTCATTTCTGAAGCTTGTAGATGCTTCATCAGCCACCCTCAAAGCCTATTTTGCAAGGCTGATTATGGTATGTCAAGGTATTTCAAACATTTCTACGATAGTCTTATCTTCATATGTTTTCAAAAACACAGTTTTCAAAAGCGAGGATATATTACAGCATGTCTTCAAATTAGACTATATTACCGGACAAATTCACCATTTCGAATATAAAATATTGTCATGCAATAATTATTTCCAAGCACAATACATTTTTATATTTTAAAATTGTGATACATGTATACAAAACTGTCTTATTTGAAATTAATAATCCAGAAATTCAAATAATTATTTATCAGAAAGTCTCCAAACAATGATTTTTTGAAAACAAAACATTGTTTCTTTACTGTATTTAAATATACTCAAATATTACAAGTTTGCAAATGTATACATATAAATAGTTTTGTCATTAAATTCATAAGAGAGTTTCGTCATGGGATTTTAATGATGATTCATCAAAAGTATTTTTTAAAAAATAAATATTTATCTTACTTTATTTCAAATAATATTTCCTTCAACAAAAATTTAACTTCTCCTAGAGTGCATAGCAAGATGAAATAAAAAGACTATTTTAAAACGAATAATAAAAAATATTACACTTTTTAATGAGTTCAATTAATGAATAGTCACTTTAGGTACATTAGTATATCGCAGTTGGTACTTGTCATATCATTCTCAATATTACACATGAAGCGGTCAGATAAGGTCGCCGGAGACCAAATAGCTTGGTGGTACAACCTTCAGAGGGCCTTGGTACATGTACAAATACCGGCCTGCGTTGTCTGTCATTTTTGTCCACCCCTCTTACAGAAAATTGTATACAAAAACATTTTTAATAACATTATTTGTTTATATGATTATGCACTTAACGATGTAAAATATAATCTAGTCTATAGTTTATGTATACTTTTGTACGTATGTTCTTTATTTTAAAACAAAAATAAACTTGATAAACATTAGGAACCTTTTGACTGTGTTATTCAGCCAGAAATTTAGGCAAACACTTTTCTAAAGATGTGAATAATATGAACTTTTAATATTTTGTTTCAAAAACACATTTTCATCAGTTTGAATACGGACCCTGAAGTGAACAATTACAGCACAAACAAAGGGCAACTACTGTAGAAAAATCCGTTAACCGTTTTAGGTGAACTGAGATGCGTTTAGTGCAAACCGTTTAGGGTTTCTTGTAAACAGTTTAGCGTTTCTGAAAAAAATATGGCTTACACCGTGTAAAGCTAGTTTTGGGACCAATTAGGTAAATCTTTTTTCAATTTATACTCTCGTGAAAAAATAAGTCAATCTGATGGCATGAAGTTTTATGTAAAAAATAATATTGGTACGATGTACTTTGCAGCGATTTACGATATCCATTCACTAATAAACAACAAAACACTATTTAAGTTCAATTTTTTTTCAATGTATACATCCTATGGTTATAAGCCCTTAAAACTAAATTTAAAAAAATAATTACCATGACTTTTGTGTAATTTTTGGAATGATAATGAAAACAAATTTTTATTTTATAATTTACATATATTGATGTCTATTTATATTTTTGAGAAAAAAAGCAATTACAAGGTACATAATCATAATTTATATACTTTTCAATGAAATTGTTACTGAGAAGAATGTTTATTGACAAGAACATCTTTCAGTATCTTATGTAATTACCACTATCATTGGTAAAATGATAAAGAAACAAATTGTCTGACATTTATATCCGGTTACTGTCACATTAAGAAATTATTCATACAAAACGCAGTTACCTCTGGTATTTCCAAAAAAAAGGGGATTGACTATTGTTGACCAAGATTTATGTAAATAAGGTAAATTATGCAAACACCTGTTTCCTAGTTCTGCATAAAAAGATTGCTAACAACATTACAAATAAATGGCCCTACACTGAATACACGCACAGCGAAAAATGAAGTCAATTGCGTTGGTTGTTTGTGTTCTGATATCTGTGTTCGACATCTCTGAAGCTTGTAAATGCCTTGTCCGTCACCCTCAAACCAATTTTTGCCAGGCAGATTATGGTATGACAATGAAGTTTTATTATTTCTAGATATTTAATTTCTTAAATAACACACTTTTATTACAAAATACTTATCAGAATTGGATTTCACAAAAATTATTTCTAATAAAATTAGTAAGATGCAAAATGTTTTTGTATTCATGAAATAAGTATAATTGTTGTTTTTTGCGTTTTCAAAGCAATCAAGGCAAATGTTCTTAGTGAGGAAAACGTCAGTTCGAGAGAGAAAAGATACAAAGTAGAGGTGTTGGAAAATTACAAGGTTAGTACAGTTTATCCAGCATTGACTCACTAACGACCACTTTTTCTCATCAATCACAACATTTATAAACCAAGCTTACAGTGATTTACTCGTCAGAAGAATTGAACTGAAAGACAACATAAAGTAAATTTTCATAATTAATATAGCTATCATTATTTTCAATAATAAATTTTGATTAAAAAAAGTAATTTATAACTTAATGGGTGAAAATTCAGGTCAAAGCAACATGCTTGTAAATATATTTTTCTTTACAATACATGCAAAACAAATATCGACAGAAAAAAAAATAAGAATGCAAACATCCGAAACATTTAATCACTTTAAATCAGTGCATAAGTACTAGAATTATCTGTGGCATACTTTTATACTTTACTTTTCACAGAGCGGGTACACAAGTCCATTAAAACATTCCCTAGTTTGGATATACACCACAACTTCATCGGCTTCATGTGGAGTACAGCTAGACATAGGAAAATCATATGTGATCACAGGTAATAATACAGATTTACAGTGTTCGCATACACACATGTTGATTTTACACATGATGTGGTTAAATACGTTACTTTATCTTGTCATACTTACATATATTGTTTTAATTATCTACACGTGGATATTTTATGCATAAAATATTTTTTTTAATTCTACATCTAAACTATCATAACAAAATCATGAAGTCATTTAATATGCCCAACTGATTGGTCTAAGATTGCATATATTGTTTTGTACGTTAACTATCCAAATTATTCCATTAACAAGCGGTTAAAACAACAAATATTGCTGTCGTTTCAAGTGCATACACACTCAAGTATTCATGCTGGTAGTAGACAAATATCTTAAACAGAACTGTGCTCTAGAACAAAAATAATGTTCAGCATACCATTTACACGAATAAAACATCCCATATTTATCTTGTAAAAAAGCTACGGAGGGTTTATTGGTATAAATGCATAGGTAAAAAAACCTCAGATTCAAACATATAATTGAATCGGTTTTTTTACTGTATTAGAATTTAATTTAATTTCAAATCATTACATAACCCTTATTGTGTTGTTAGGTCCGAAAAGAGATAATAAACTTACGGCTAACACGTGTTCCTGGAATGTTGAAGTATCTGCCTTGACAAGTTTCCAAAGAAATGCCCTAGGGAACGGATATTACAACAACAATTGCGAATGCAAGGTATGTAACTGTATCTTTCATCGATTAGCTTATCTTATGTTTTCAATTGAGTTGTTTCCAATTTTTAGTTGCGTATGTGAAAAAATACTATATGTATTTGTATCACTTTACTTGTCATCAGACTGCATAGAAATAGTTTGAAAATACTGAAATACAATAATGTATTAACCAATATAAAAAAAGAAATCCTTATTTGATTAAATCAAAGGCTTCCATATAATGTTTTAACAGGTTTTATATCATTTTGTTCACTGCATTTAGATCCGGGAATGTCCGCATAATCAGTGTGAACAAGGAGATGGCTGTCTTGCTCCATACGACAACTCTTCCTGCTACCACCAAAATGCAGCTTGTAAACGATCGTCTTATTCAATGACATGTGAATGGACCCCCAATTCGTGTTAATACTTGTTTTTTACATTGATAAACTTAAGATCAATTTTATGTAAACAATAAAATTGTATACACAGGTTATGGCACGCATAGTCACCAATTTTCTTTATAATGCAAACAATGATACATATTGATGTAATAAGTAACAAGATGCCATAAATTTATTGCTAAGGGCTATCGTTGCCATGGTAACGGAAACCAACGATAGAAAAATGACAAATCTTAGCAACTTCAAAGCAATATAGAAAGTAATTGCATCTTATCTAAGTTATGAAATATAAAATGTTGAATTGACTACATGATCAATTTTCAAATTATAGAAAAACGGTGGGAAAATCAAAATCTTAAGAATATTACCATGGAAACCGAAAATTATTTCCAAAACATAATTTTTTTCATATATTTTAAATATCGTAGAAGTTATCATTGAACCAAACTCATAGATTTATAGCTTTATTTAAAATATAAATGTAGGATTATAAATTGACACTTTTTGTTATGGTAACAAATTTAAAAATAAGAAAAATTGAAGAAAACCGTAGTGATTCTGTCAAGCGAAAATGCTTGTATTAAACATAATTTAGGAAAAGATTGTGTCGCTATTCGTGGGAAACATGCCAAATTTTTATTTCATATATATTCAAACATTAATTAGCATCTTATAACTGCCGTTGCTAAGGAAATATGTGGACTTAAGAAAATCATACAGAAATTCCTAATTGTTTAAAACGTCATAGCAACGGCCATTCCTTTTGCTCAAATGCAACTTCAACTGATATTGTATTTAAGTTGAGGACATGTTTGGTCATTCTGATCAATTTATCATGACCCAGGTATGAGTAAAAAGTCTTCAAAAGTACCTCAAAATATTAAGATTTTTGTTATTTTTAGTTGTTACTTTAGCAACAGTTTAATTTGTTTTCCATTTAAAACTATTTATGTTCGAATAAAATGAAAAAAAAATATTTGTATTTACTTCACTTACTATAAAACATAAACAACAACATACATGTACAATATATGACAGCCAGCCGTGCGTGTGCGCTAGACGCCGTATTTATTGCATTTTACTATCAACACAATTTTTAAATACTTTATAAACTACAACCACACCATACAGCCTATTTCAACGTGACATTTTGTAACACCTTAGGAATATAGTGTTATTACACATGAACGAAAATTATGCGAAGCGCATCAGGGCCGGCCAGGAAAAAACTAGAGATAGAAAATATTTTATCATAAAAACTCTAGAAAACCTGTATCCGTAGCCAAGTGCCGCTGGATGCTAAAATGTTATGACGGACCTCATAACTTACAACCATAATAAATGACACATCCATATGTGATTATATAAATACATGTATATTATAGCTTTATACCTTCAATAAAAATGTTTTAACTTTTGATGTCACTCGCTTAAAACGGCGGCTAGAAGTGATCAACCCTCAAAAACCAGTTCTTTGCTACCATAGAAAACATTTTCTATTGGTCAATTTCTGACCAATACAATGCATATAACTTATAAACATGTAGTCGTTAATACAACATTTTCCTGCTATTGCTATCGAAACGCGGGAAAATATAAGTATTTACTTCACTTACTATAAAACATAAACAACAACATACATGTACAATGTATGACAGCCAGCCGTGCGTGTGCTAGATATTTCAAAGTATTGGAAAGCGACCGTAACTACGAATTAAGAGACTTTGAAACACGTAAACGCTTTTCAACTGAATCCACAATATACCCATCCTTTGCACTTTCACTTTTCCATCTACCGTGCCTTTTCAGGCACCTTTCGTCCACACTTGAATTTGCAGCCACAGTCGCACCCCCTGCCCTCAAAGAATGAAGCCCTATATTTACATTCCCCACAACAGATTTAATTAAAGGTAATATATTATTTCTGGCAGCAGAATAACTAACTTTTTTGTTTTTATATATTAATTTACAAATGCCCTTTGACCTAAAAATTGGTCTGAATATGAAAAAATGTTTCTCCTCCATATCTTTTACAAGATCCATATACCTTTGGTATATATTTACCGGACAAGCTGCTGTGTTCCCTTTTGATATCAAAATTTCGTTTCCTTGACGGTATTGGTCTGTCTTGCTTTTCCTTATAAAAATAACCAGGTAATTTTCGTTAACTAACACATCATTAAAACATAGAGAACTAAGTTCGTCGAATCTTAAAAATCCTGCAAAACTGAACAAGATCATCGTGAGGTTTCTAACAATTAACAAATCCGTTGACTCTGAGAATTTTTCACATAATTCTATTAACACATCCTTTGTTATTGGTTCCTTTCTGTTAACAGATTTCGACGCTTTTCTCTTCGCTGCTTCCTGTATAGATGAAACATATGAATTTTTGGTCGGGTCTGGTAAACCAACACTGTCGTGCGCCCATTTAATAGCATACACGGCCGAATTTACAGGATGATGAGTTGCACCATTTTCTAAAAGATGTGTCAGATATAACGCAACATGTATCGGGTTTGCCGGTAGAGCAGTGTGTCCTTGTGACTTAATAAAATTTTCCCATCTTTTGAGAGTTGAAATATGTCCTATTGGTGTTGTCACTTTTACTTGATAGAATAAGAACACTCATGTAGGGGCAAAGGTCGTCCAAATAACTGCCAGGTTTAACTCCACTGTCCAGTGCTACATTCCGTACTCTTTCATCTAATCCTAATCCTGCAAAATCAAAATTCAATTTTTAGGAAAAGCATATTAAACAGAAGTCCTATCTTTCCAAATATTCCATTATTTCCCTTTCCTCTGCATACAGCATCTACATATTTAAGCTTAACTACACTTCTAACATACCATTTAAAACTACCCTCATTGTTGCCCAACATAGGCCAAAACGGGGCAGATTTCCATTCTGGTATTACTAAAGTACATTTACATTTTTCCTGTTCAATTTTTCTAACCACTTTTGGTATCAAACTAGGTGGTGGTACAACCCAGTTAACACTATTTGACCATACCTGCGCAAATGCGTCAATTCCACTGGTCTCCGCACAGTCGTATTTTGAATTGAAAACTTCACACTTATTGTTATAGCTAGAAGCAAATCTGTCACATGTATGCTTGCCCCATGCTTCATCAAAATATTCATATACTACCTGTTTAACTGACCAGTCATCACAATAGCTCATTCTGCTCAGAATGTCTGCTTTTGTATTTTGCGCTCTAGACAACCATATGCAATTCAAATGAATATTTTTCTCATCACAAAGACTATGCACTGATATGGCAATGTCTTGCAAAGCCTTTTTCTTACTACCAACCTTCAATATGTGTGGCACATTTCGATTATCTGAGTTCACCTCAACTGAGTTGTTATTCACGAAATCTACAGAGTTATTCATATTCTCCTAACAGTTTCAAGCTCCCTCCAAGTGGAGCTCTGAATGCTTTCCCACTCATTCCAAATACCATACCACTCAATTTCCTGCTGTTCATCCTTTGAACATAAAGTTAAATGACCTCCATAACCCGAATCTGAAGCATCGCAGAACAATGCGATTTGTCTAATCTCTATATCAGTTATCTGACTCAAATAAGTACCTTTTTCATTCATGCGTTCTAAATTGTTTACCCAAAACTGAAGCTCATCCACCGCCTCCTGACTCATCATAATATAAGAACTCCAACCGGATCTTACTAGTATGCAATAATACAAATATCTGGTTCTTAATCTAACCATGTCACCAAACACAGTCTGTGTTGAAATAATCTGTCCAACTACTGATGCAATGGAACGGACTTCAAACCACTTGAAACCCGATGTATAGCCTTCCAAAATGTTTTGGATATTTCCCTTAAGTTTCTGAATTCTAGCATTTGACACCGATATTTTGTTAATTTCTGTGTTCCATACTAAACCTAACCAAACTTTCTCTTGAGTAGGTTTCCACTGACATTTATCATCAGCCAAAATAAAACCCAAAGCATTCAAGCCTGTCTGTATTTCTGAACTAAGAATTTCAACGCTCTTCTTGCCTCTCCGCAATCACTTTCTGGTTTTCGTTAATATTTCTCTGCACTGTAGACAAACGACTGTCCAAAATACTCGAGAACTGACTCAATATTTCATTGTTGGCTTCTTTAATCGTCAGGTTTATTTGCCTTTGAATGTCGTCCGCGTCCATTTTGATGTCACTCGCTTAAAACGGCGGCTAGAAGTGATCAACCCTCAAAAACCAGTTCTTTGCTACCATAGAAAACATTTTCTATTGGTCAATTTCTGACCAATACAATGCATATAACTTATAAACATGTAGTCGTTAATACAACATTTTCCCGCTATTGCTATCGAAACGCGGGAAAATATAATTAAGTGTTGTTTAGTTACCATTTTTACACTATTAAACTATTCGTTTGCCCATGAAAAATTTTCAATAATTTTAAAAATTCACAATATTTTGTATAATTAATCTATTATGTATAGCTGAAACTGCTGCAATCTCTTACAATTTGTGTTCAAAAAAGCTTAAAATGGTCAATTTTTAATCTTTTGCTTCTGTTAGCATGGCCACCGGTCCCCATAGCAACTCTTTGAGGTTGTCTTGCATCTTTATTCGCCAAAGGATATCAACAAACGAAATATGAAGAAAATCGGTGACTATGCGTGGCCACCGTATTTTGATATTTAGAGAGAATTTATATAGAATTATTAAAATTTCCACATACATTAGTATGCTTACTTGTATTGCCAGATGACTGTATTTTGTTGATGATTTCATTAATATGTTTGTGTTTATACTTTTCATTAGGTCAGCATTTGCATATATTCACAATTCAATGAATTTTCCGAGCTTAATCAAACCAAAGTTGTGGGGTTTTTTTTTCTCCATAATCTTGCAAACCCAGATACATGTTTATATTTAATTGCGGAAAGTCGTGGTAGACTTGAAACGTTTAAGATCATTTTTAGTCCAATGTTTCAGTAAAAAAAATAAAGGGCTAACTGAGAATAATTGTCGTACTATATTTTAATATCAATTATTAAATTTCACTTTTATCGCCTTATTTGATTGCTATACCAATCGATGAATATCGTATAATATAATTTCCTACATAACAAAACAAAGCGCCTGCAAAATCCATTTTTTCATTTAAATTCTATACCGATGTACACCTGTTTTATATAAAACAATGCGTTTTATTATCTAAACTTATTGATAAAATATTACATTATAGGAAACGTTTTTAACTTCTTTGTTATGTTTACACAAAACAACCTGTCCTGTTTTGTTTCTACGTTGATCAAATATACGGATAATTTCTTTTTAAAATTTTAAAAATGTTCAAGTAGTCACTCTGCCCTGTTGTCGACTGTAAACACAATAAATACTTTAAAACCTCAATATAGTTTACTTACGTATTTAATACGCTACAATTGCCAATTATTATTGTACTAGGATGAACGAAGCAGCACGTGTGATTTGCCAACGGGACCGTTCCCAATTAGTAATAAATCATGGATGACCTTGCGATGTGTCAAACACATCTGTCCAACACGACAATGAATGACACGATATAAACACCTGTAATTTGTCATATCACCTCATTTTTTTGCGCACTTGATGAATACGTAGTAAGCTTTAACTTTGCTCCATCTATATTTTCGTTGTCTAATTTGAGATTAAAAAGCACAGTAACGACTACCACAAAATGAATTTTGAGAGCTGGATTTGTGAATACATTTCAAAACTCTATTTAATTCATGTCTGAGAGTATTTTAGGTGAAAACTTAATATTTTTATGAATTGCCATTTTATCCTTGTAACGAACATTCTTTTTGACAAATATCTGTCAAAATATATTTCCATAACTCTGCGGTTATGAAATTAAAATATTTGTACATAATTATAAATTATTAATAGATACGTTATTGCATCTTTAAAAAATTAAAAGAGCAGGCTCACATATCCCCGCTCACCAATTATTTGACAAAATGAATGATATAATAATTGACATGGATTTTCTGGTAAAAATTACATCTACACATGATGTCCTTTATACCTACAGTTTTACGAAATTCCATGCAACGGTTTAAGAGAAGTTACGCTTGCAATGAAATAACTAGATGCTGTCATTAGACAGTAATACCCGCACCAAATGTTTGCCTCTAAATAACACTCTCTTGTACTAGTTTTAGTAAAAAAGAAGGCCACATGCAATATGTTTCAATAAAATGATCTTTGAAGTTACTTACCCAACAGAGGTGTACAGGTTGCATCGGGTACTAGTTTTACCCAGCTCTTTGGTTAGATGGGTTTCACGTGGTGTACATGCATATGTTTTCTTGATATGCAGAATAGGATTAATTAACATGAATAAACGTTTCTTTTGTGGTGATCAGCTAAAGGAATTCGTATTGTGCTAATTGGATTATCATTATGATGTTGACCAATATAGGTAAGTATAATACATGTAGTTGCGCAATATTATGAGACACCGGTATACAAAACAGTTAAGCTTTACTTTCACTTTCTAAAATGTGATCTCCCTTTGCCAGCATACTGTATCAACATCTGTATTTAAATAAGCTTATCTACAGTTTCTGTCATTTTAATTGCAGAATTTTTTTTAATATTTTCATATGTCAGACTTACACTATTGAGTTGACTCCATATTGACCCTATTTTGTATTAAATTTGGGTATTAAATATCATGTTTATATGAGTTATAATAGGGAGGAAGGGGAAGGGGCCTTAACCGTTCCCCATCCCCAGGATGTGTGGATTAGATATACATTTTTAGTGAGAATGAAGGCATGCTGCAGCTTTTTTCCCATTATACCCCTACCCCATCATCATACACCAGTAATAGAAAAAGAGTTAATGACTAATTTTCTTTTATTTTAAATTGCTTATTCTTTTTTGTCAAGAGATATGTGGTATGTCAAGATTTATGACTCATGAAAATTGGCGCATTTTAATCCTGATTGTTAACATACATGTATAATTATATATAAATAAATACATGTGATATTATACTAGGGATCTTGCAATCAATTGCAGAATTGCCAATCGGTTATTTATAACTCATTTTGAATGATTAATTTTTTAATCATTTTGAAAACAAAGAAATTTCTAAATACATGTATAACATATCAATATTTTTTGTAGATTGATTTTGTAACTATTTAGGGCCCCACTCTGCAGATGCCCTATAGTGATAATTCTGTCCAATTCTGCTGATCATGTCAAGATACATTTAAGACAAATTGGCCCCTGCCCCTTGGGTCATTCCTCCACCCCCCGGAGTTGTTTTTAAACAACCACCCCCCCTCCTCTTAAATAGAAAACATGAATAGTTGAATATTTTTAAAATATCCTCAAAATCATCGAAATCCCCACTCCTAAACCATATATATTTTTGTTTCTTGAACCATGGACCATGTCAAGGTAAATCTTTTTGTGGTATTAGTAGGTCATGGCATCTGGGGGTCACCCTAACCCCACCCACCCTCCCAAAATCAAAAATGATCAAATAACTTGAAAATAATGCTTGTGATCCCCACCCTTAAAGCATATATATTCTTCCTCCATATACATCTTATGGTACATTATTTCAATCACAAGAGATAAGAGGAGGTCCAGGAATTAGGTTTTTATGGGACGGAACATCATTTTGCAGATAGCATTGACCCTCAGAATCAAATTTATATTTCTAAAACCTTATTGCAAATCCATAGCTCAGCCTCTGTTATATCCCTATAAATGATGTGGCTATTCATTAAATCATGAGAGGAGTTCTGGGAAGTAGGTTTTTTCAGGAGTGATAAACGTCAATTTTCAGCTTCTATTTGACTCTCTGGATGAAATTTAAATTTTTAAAACCTTATTGCATGACTATATGACAGCCCCTATCATACCCCAAGATATGATGTGGCTATTCATTAAATCATGAGAGGAGTTCTGGGAAGTAGGTTTTTTCAGGAGTGATAAACGTCAATTTTCAGCTTCTATTTGACTCCCTGGATGAAATTTAAATTTTTAAAACCTTATTGCATGACTATATGACAGCCCCTATCATACCCCAAGATATGATGTGTCTATTCATTAAATCATGAGAGGAGTTCTGGGAAGTAGGGTTTTTTAGGAGTGATAAACGTCAATTTTCAGCTACTATTTGACTCCCTGGATGAAATTTAAATTTTTAAAACCTTATTGCACATCTATAGGACAGTCCCTATCATATTTCAAGAGATGACATAGCTACTGCATAAATTATAAGAGGAGTTCTGGGAAGCATATTTTTTTTGCAAAAAAAGTCATTTTTTGATGCCCACAGACCCCCTGTTAAAAACAAAAATTCTGAAACATGATTACATGTCAACATGACACCTCGAAGCATATCCTATTAGACCATTAGGCTACTGCAAAAAGAAATTGACGTTTTTTGAAACCAGACTTTTTGTAAAAAAAAAAAAAACGTCATTTTTCAGCCATTTAATGACCCCCAGGACAAAATTGAAATTTCCGAAACTTATTGCGCATCTATAGGACACCCCAAAACATATTCCAAGAAATGATTTGTCTACTGCTGAAAATGTAAAAGGAGTTCGAGGAAGAAGGTTTTTTGTCAAAAAACATCATTTTTTACCAATTATTTTTTACAAAACAACATGACACCCCAAATCATACTCCAAGAGTTCAGTTTGCTGGTTTATATGATGTAAGAGCAGTTTGAGAAAGTAAAACGTGACAGACGGACGGACAAACGGATGGACGGACAGACGGAACAGGGTAACAACAATATACCCGAACTTTCTTTAGAAAGTACGGGTATAACAAGAGAAAAGCTGTCAATGTGACAGCAAACCGGGTTTTCTTTTGTGTGAACAGTACCCATAATCCATTTGTCAACCCTGAATTGATGAACATTACCTATCCAGAGAAATAGGGGTACCTATATGCAATATTTCAACAGCTGGTATTTTTTTCATAAATTATCAGAAATCAAAATCCTATCAATATGCACACCTTCTAACATATGAACAATTGATTTAAAACAGAATAACTTCCTATCTTGAAAACTGTAGGAGGAGTTATGGACACCTCTGATATATGTACAATTGATCTGCAAAAAATAACTTCTTTGAAAACTGTAGGAGGAGTTATCCGTACGATAAGGATACCCTTTTGGCAGCCGCTCGTCCGCCCGCCATTTTCTGCAAAAGAACAACTTCTTATCTTGTTATCCGTACAATAGGGGTACCCTTTTGGCAGCCGCCCACCCACCCGCCCGCCATTTTCATCATTTCAATAACACGATTTTTCCTTTGGAAAACCCGGTTAAAAATATAAAGAAGTACAAGACTGACTGACGTCAAATAAACTATACCCCAAGCAACTTGTTGTGTGGGGTACAATATTATTACTTATTAGGATTGTTAATGATTGTCTACAGAAATATATCGTGTTGATCAATCTCATAGATGGCGAGGTGAAGCCAACTTAACTCATTTAAAGTCTTCCAAATTATCAATCTCACCTCTCAAATACTCTTTGAAAAATCTTCGCTTCCCCCATATTTATTTACAATGTTTTGTTACCATTCAATTTTAAACGTTTTCTCCCTTTTCTCTGCAGAGAGTTGAGCAAATCTCGACGCTGCCATTATGTTCTGCTCCAGACACAACAATGTGATGTCAATATTCAAAAGGGCAACTACTCTAATTTTAAAGAATTTCAAAGGGCAACTACTCCAAACAATTTCAGAACTTACAGCATGCGGTTTCTGTATTAAATAATATGAAATTTCGAAATGAGTAGGCGAAGCGTCGACCAATGACGGCCATATTGCCGAATATTAATTCTCACCGAACGCACATAGAGATGTATGCGGCAATCTCTTGTTTTGTTTAAACCAATGAAAGTGGGACATTTCAGTCCGAGGGAAAACAAATTAAAATATGATTTGAAATATACCGAAAAGATCTTTAAATCAAAGAGAGGAGTTTTGATATTAAACGCAATTGTGCCAGCTTTTTATTGGCGCAATTGTGCAAGTTTGTATTACAGATTTACCTTTATAATCACAAAAGAATACATGGTATGCATTCTTTTTCAGTTCATTCAGTTCATGTTGTCTATCTCTCTGTCTGTGCATGTCTGTTTTTCTTTCTTAAAAAAAAAAAATTTTAAACATTCTCATCTCTTAGACATATATTTTTGTCAGTTTTTTTTAAAATACAGAATCCTATGCAAATTGCAAATTACGAATCTAATGCTTTTTACGCTTTCGTTCGGTTTTTTTTTCTTCATATGTCTGTTGTTCATTGTTTGTAGTATCCATAATAAAAGTACATACGTTAACGCATCCTAAAGCGGACTCTGCTTTTCATTATATACTGCATTATATTTTTGGCGGTAAAATATATTTTTCTGTAAAAAACACCCGTAATGCAATCCTTGTGTTCTACATATGTTTTACTTGTATTAGGGTTGTAGGTATAGAAATGAGAAAATGGAAACATGGCGGACAAAACCCGTAACGAGTAGTGTTGAGTATTAAGCATTTAAAATATATCAAATTAGTATCAACAACAGCTTGAATGCTGTCAGCTTCAATCGTGACTGTATTATTGAAAATCCCCGTAGATATTTTTTTTTACAATGATTTTTACTAGGAAAAATCACAAAAAATACCATCTATCATAACATGAAACATCTGAGTGTTGCCATAAACATATATATTTAATGGAGAGAATAATGAGAACTATCATAGGTTGTTTACAGACTGAGGCAGAATGAAGGTCGTCCTGATATTGTCAGTGTTGTCGGTCTGTGTGGGAAACGTTTACACCTGTACATGTGCCGATCTCCCGACAAATGGATGCAATTCGGATTATTGTAAGATCAAATTTTGTTTATATTTAATTGCACGTGTTACTTGTTTTCTTTCCCAAAATAGTAAACAAACAACTTTCCACGAGTCCTTTGCTGTATGATGCTTGAAAACTCTGACCTTGCTGTGTTGTTTTTTAGCAATCCTTGGTACCGTGATAGAAGTGCAGTCACTCGGAACTCCTCCAAATGATGAAAGAATCTACATTGTCTTAGTGAGCAGGATCTATAAGGTTTTTTTCTTCTTCATATTTTAAAAAAAATCGATATTATGAGAATCCTTTGATGGTTTGAATGTATATTTAAAAGATTTTTCCTTAAAGGGACATGGTTACGATTTTTTTTATTTATTTTAATTGTTTATAATGCTTAAGAAATGTTCACCTCAGCATTCAAAACGATAACAAAAACATGACTTAGCACTGTTTACATGACAAAGAATTGTGACCCCTGTATTTTGCTTATAACTAAGACTGACTCTCAAAGTTTGTTTGATTATTAGCATTTCTTAAGCATTATAAACAATTAAAATAGAAAAATAAAATTTAACAAAAAGCGTGAGCATGTCCGTCTGCTCATGCTCATTCCATTACATGTTGTACCCTTTGGCAGTTTCAACATCAAAATAAAGCAACAATCTAAAGCACCAGGGCATATTGTTAAGAAATAATATTTCAATAATAATAATTTTAAAATGTTAATAACTAAGAAATTATGTTGCTTGCTTACATTTTGGATATTTCTCACTACCTAATATTGAAAGCAGTTTATTATCAACGATAAAAGATACAATGTTCTTCATCGTTATCATTTGAATTTACCCACAGGCAAATCTACATCTCCCTACAATGGTGCTAATTCGTGCTTATGTTGGAGGATCCTTATGTGGTCTGCTGTTGGATCAAGGGAAACATTACGTGATATCCGGTAAGCGTTGACTGTTGTCTTTTAATTACATCATATAACATGAAAACAAAAAAACACGGTCGAAATTTTTGATAATTTGAATTGCAAAAATTCTTAATTACTTTATTATTTTATAATATCCCAATATACTTTCCTTTAGGTATCTAAATTGTCATTTTCCACATCGTGCTATCCTTCAAAATGTTTTCACTTTGCAATTTATTTGAAGGATCTTTTGATAATAATACTATGTGGACGAATTCTTGCTCATACACTCGACGTTTGAGCGGGATTCCTTTTCAGGAGAAGTGGAATCTGCAGTGCTACAATCAAGGCAGGTAAACTCTTTTAGATTTCGTTGTTTGAGATTACCATTTGCAAGGGCAATAAGATACACGATAATCGTCTCTTTTTGATTTGAATTGGTGAAGTCTTCTTCTCGTCGGTGAATAAATCACTAAGAATTCATTCCTTTTTCTTGTTTTGCAGGTGATATTGGGAAAATCAAATCTTCATAGAAAAAACGAAGCGAGATCAAATGTCTACATTTTGTAAATAAAAACTCATCCATAATTCCTGCTACACGTATCAGTTTTGATGTCCCCCGCTAACACTCAAAGTGGGGGTGAAAATTTGGGTCTGTCCGTCAGTCCATCCTTCATTGGGTCCGTCCGTCTCCCATTCTGTTTCTGTATAACACTTGTGTTTCCATGAGATATCTCAAAAAGCGTTTGAGCTTTTGCAATGAACAACCTATGAAAGAAAAGGTCAAAAGATCATAGATCGAAGTCATTAATTTCAATATTCTGTCTGTGTGCAGCACTTTCGTTTCTGGGCGTCATTTTATAAAAAAAAAAAGCTTTTGCGTTTTTTTTGCAATGTAATGTGATAATTTAGATCAGAATTGCATAAAAATATCCCTAGTGAATTTAATTTTGAAGTCAAAAGGTTTGATTAATGTTCTAGATAAAATCGCAGATAGAGGCTTGCCTTAAACTCAATAAATAAATAAATTTGTTATTGTGATGTGTTTTAATTATTTCATCAATTATTTAAAACATAAACCATCTTAACAAATTAACTTCAACAACAAGTTGATTTGGGTTTTTTTTCACAATTTTAATTGTCACAGGGTGTACATATTTATCGCTATTGTGTGTAAAAATAAATACGATTCGTATGACATTTAGAACGTCCACTATTAAATAATTCTGTGGTCAAATGCTTTTCATCATGGTTTTGTTTGGTCGTAAATATCTCTATCTAACTAGTGTAATAAAATTACAGTCATAATATATACGTAAAGCCATCATGGGCATTAGGAAATAAGTGCTGCGGATTTTTAAAAAAAAAATCCGCACCGGTATTTTCTCTTTTATACAATGAGTTAGAGTTACCTCTCTTGATTTTTTACCAACTGGGAGTAATTTTCCGTAATATGAGCTCTTTTTAAATATTTGGATAAAAAAGCAGTGTGTCCGAGGTAAACACATTATGTCTAAGGATGTCTAAAGATAAAGCGATATCGCTCTGCCTCAACAAGCAGGTTACATGGGCCTCATAGCAGAAATGAATAAATTCCTATATGGCAAACAACGTGAGAAAGATTTTAAAAGACTAGCTTCCGTATTTTCATTTACTATTGACAGTGATCTGACTGACGACCGGTTGAAGGGGGGGGGGTCAGATTTACTGCAACATCTTCACAAATGGACAAGCAAAATGAAAAGAAAAAGACTTAACCAAACAATTGATTAACTCCGGTACTCTTTAACAAAAGACACAGTAGACCAAACGTTTTTTTAATTGATTTTCATACATGTTGTTTTGATGTTATGGTACAATGCACGTTTATACATCCAATTAAATACAAAGAAATATTTCATGGCTTCTTTGCTTAGCGGACAGTCTCATATTTTAATTATTTATTTGTAGAAGAGACAATGAAAATGGTGCGTTACTTTTGCAATCCTAGAGCACCTGTGAAGGCTAATTTGGAATACAAAAATATTAAAACCTTTCTTGATATCTATTGTTAAAGTTGCCTTTTACAATGATCTTCATTATCTATTTTATGAGAGTGAACGATAACAAAATCAAGGACGGTAACTCTGAAGTAGAAAAGAATAGTATTTGTATATACATGTATTGGTCCTATATTTCATTTTGGATATCATACAAAATCGATTACATTAATGTGTAACATTTGATTTTATAATCTCACTCATGAAAAACTGCACCTTTCAAATATTAATTACTGCCAATTGTTTCTTGAACTACATTGAATTTAATGTTAAATGAAAAATTCATATTTTTGATAATTTTTTAATAAGGATGGAAAGAGGGGTTTGTAGTATCTGTTGTGGCCTATATAGACCCCTAAATTCACTAAAGAATTTATGAAAATTTTGTACTTACGTAAACATCGCCAACGTTTTTCCCAAAGTTCCTCGATTTATTTTACAACAGTGTATTTATAATGGACATTCTCCCATCGTGCTACAATTTAAGATCCCCTTCTACAACTTGTTGTGGGGGGATTATAACATTACAAACTGTGTGCATGCGGCTTTGTTTGTGTTAATGTACAAAGGTCTGTGGGCAAAATAGTCTCGATGATCAATTCCCAAGATATCTTAAATAACAGTTAATACATCTCAGCTTTATCGAGTTGACAATAAAACACATTAAACAGAATACATATTGTTAAGGATTACGTTTACTCACAATGAAAAAAAAACCATCCATTGTGTGACATAAACCTTTGATGGTAGTGTTATTTTTCACTTTCAATAAAGTAGGTCAATGACCTACTTTTTGAGCTAATGGCAATGGACTTTGTTTGTGAAATTCTAAGAAAAACCTCTAAAAAGTGTACACTATAACTGGGGTTTTTTTAATTGTTAAAATAATACAAATTGTTCAACTCTTTTAAAAACTAAATACAGTTTATAAATCGCAGTGGCACTAAATAGGCACTAAATAGATACAAAACATTAAGTTTTCGTTGATTTTATAATTATAAAAAAATATTCTAGTCCGAATTTCTTCTATCAGTTTTCAAATTCCTACCAATTTTTGATCCAATTTAACAAAAAATTGAATGATGATAATACTGAAACATTTATAGATTTAACTAATTATATTGACCTTATTCTGCGGACATATAATTCATACGAGGTCAATGATCTTTTTTTTTTCAATATTTCCCCCCCGCTCCGAAGGAGAAGGGGGTATACTGTTTTACCCTTGTGTGTCTGTCTCTCTGTCCTTCTGTTTGGCTGTCTGTCTGTCTGTAACAAGCATTTCTGTCGCATTTTTCTCAGCAACTATTCATCGCAGATGATTGAAATTTAAACACACTATTTGTTTAGGCATGCCATATCGTGGGATATATTTTTGTACCAATCGGACGTCAACTTCCTGTTAAATGACGACTTTGTTTATTTTTAGCCTAAATTTTCAAACAAAATTTCGTCAAAGATTTCTCAGCAACTATTTATCGCAGATGCTTGAAATTCTAACACACTATTTGTTTAGGCATGCCATATCGTGGGATATATTTCTGTACCAATCGGACGTCAACTTCCTGTTAAATGACGACTTTGTTTATTTTTAGCCTAAATTTACAAACAAATTTTCGTCAAAGATTTCTCAGCAACTATTTATCGCAGATGCTTGAAATTTTAACAAACTATTTGTTTGGCATGCCATATCGTGGGATATATTTTTGTACCAATCAGATGCCAACGTCCTTTTAAATGTCTTTGCTTATTTTGCATATTCATATCAGAGCGGGGGTATTACTAGTTAGCATTGGCTCACAGATATCTTGTTTGTGTTGCGTGCCATACCATTATCATAATTAAAAAGTGAGATAAAACCAACGGAAAATATGCAAAATTATGTTGACTAACAAATAAAATCTTAACTTTGAATATTATGACACTGCCAAAAATATTTCAGCGAAAAATCTGAAAAAATTTAGTCCGAATTTCCTCTGTTTTGCTCAAAGTCCATTTTTTTGTGTTTAATTCTATAATATAGTGAAAATATCGAATTTTATGTCAATAATTCATTTCATAAATACCTTTTGTGTTTAGAACAAATTTTAATCATGGCATTGAACCTTTTAACAATCCGAATTTGAGAACTCAAACCCTGAGTAAACAACTTCTTTAAAGAAAACAATATTTACACTGTATATACAGAATTCATGGTCTTTCATCCTTTTCTTTTTTCTTTAAGCGGAGGACACAAATTATCTGAATTAGCCGGTTAAAAATAAAAACCATGTGGTTGCAGTTATAAGTCCGGCACATAGCACCATGAGGCAGGTGCCCTTTTTCGAAACAGACATTTTTATTCTTAAATTTACAACTAGTGGGTATTGTTTTTTTTTAACAAAAAACACATGTCTCCCCTTTGTTATGTATTTGTAACAAAATGGAAAGAACCTGAAATGGACCTTCAGTTTTAAAAGATAGGAGGGAAATTTTAAAACAAAACATCTTGTTACATGTACCGGTAGATGGTATATTGAGCTGACCCGCCTCTTTCTTGCTCTTCATGGCCAGAGACTTGAGGATATGTGATATATGTCATATGTGATATATGTGTCATATGTGATGTAAAATAAAATTAAGTTTTATTTCCATTTAGTAGGTTATATACAATCTATCTATGATACAATGAATGAATGATGAAATGCTTGACCTTGAAATAAAAATTATAGGTCAAGGTCAAAACTTTTGGTGGCGTGCACTCCTTCTCAATACCATCTACCTATGTTCCAAGTTTGAAGTCTTCATGTCAAAGGGTATTAAGGTTATGACCCAGACAAAATTTTATTATTTTTTTTCTTAATTTGACCTTGAGTAAAAGAAGGTCAAGGTCAAATATTATTCAATAGTAC
This sequence comes from Magallana nippona, assembly GCA_033439105.1. Lineage (NCBI taxonomy): Eukaryota > Metazoa > Mollusca > Bivalvia > Ostreida > Ostreidae > Magallana > Magallana nippona. The sequence continues at coordinate 39,147,739 of CM065921.1, read as the reverse complement.
ACCTAAGTGTATTATTCTTGTTCTTTGTTTAATGTTTGAAGTCCTTCTGTCAAAGTATATTCAGAAGTTGAACAATGAAGTTTTTTCTCATATGACCTCGAAATAAAAATTCTAGGTCAAGGTCAAAAATTATGGTAAGGTTCAATTAGGTTATATACCATCTATCTATGATACAAGTTAAAAGTCTGTATGTTAAAAGAGTCTTGTGTAATGGTCCGGACAATATTTTTTATGAAAAGCTTGACCTTGAAGAACAAAATAGGTCAAGGTCAAAACTTTTGGTGGCGTGCACTCCTTCTCAATACCATCTACCTATGTTCCAAGTTTTAAGTCTTAATGTCAAAGGGTATTAAAGTTATGACCCAGACAGAATTTTATTATTTTTTTCTTAATTTGACCTTGAGTAAAAGAAGGTCAAGGTCAAATATTATTCAATAGTACACCTAAGTGTATTATTATTGTTCTTTGTTTAAAGTTTGAAGTCCTTCTGTCAAAGTATATTCAGAAGTTGAACAATGAAGTTTTTTTCTAATATGACCTTGAAATAAAAATTCTAGGTCAAGGTCAAAAATTTTGGTAAGGTTCAACTAGGTTATATACCATCTATCTATGATACAAGTTAAAAGTCTGTATGTTAAAAGAGTCTTGTGTTATGGTCCGGACAATATTTTTTATAAAAAGCTTGACCTTGAAAAACAAAATAGGTCAAGGTCAAAACTTTTGGTGGCGTGCACTCCTTCTCAATACCATCTACCTATGTTCCAAGTTTTAAGTCTTAATGTCAAAGGGTATTAAAGTTATGACCCAGACAGAATTTTATTATTTTTTTCTTAATTTGACCTTGAGTAAAAGAAGGTCAAGGTCAAATATTATTCAATAGTACACCTAAGTGTATTATTCTTGTTCTTTGTTTAAAGTTTGAAGTCCTTCTGTCAAAGTATATTCAGAAGTTGAACAATGAAGTTTTTTCTAATATGACCTTGAAATAAAAATTCTAGGTCAAGGTCAAAAATTTTGGTAAGGTTCAACTAGGTTATATACCATCTATCTATGATACAAGTTAAAAGTCTGTATGTTAAAAGAGTCTTGTGTTATGGTCCGGACAATATTTTTTATAAAAAGCTTGACCTTGAAAAACAAAATAGGTCAAGGTCAAAACTTTTGGTGGCGTGCACTCCTTCTCAATACCATCTACCTATGTTCCAAGTTTTAAGTCTTAATGTCAAAGGGTATTAAGGTTATGACCCAGACAAAATTTTATTATTTTTTTTCTTAATTTGACCTTGAGTAAAAGAAGGTCAAGGTCAAATATTATTCAATAGTACACCTAAGTGTATTATTCTTGTTCTTTGTTTAATGTTTGAAGTCCTTCTGTCAAAGTATATTCAGAAGTTGAACAATGAAGTTTTTTCTCATATGACCTCGAAATAAAAATTCTAGGTCAAGGTCAAAAATTATGGTAAGGTTCAATTAGGTTATATACCATCTATCTATGATACAAGTTAAAAGTCTGTATGTTAAAAGAGTCTTGTGTAATGGTCCGGACAATATTTTTTATGAAAAGCTTGACCTTGAAGAACAAAATAGGTCAAGGTCAAAACTTTTGGTGGCGTGCACTCCTTCTCAATACCATCTACCTATGTTCCAAGTTTTAAGTCTTAATGTCAAAGGGTATTAAAGTTATGACCCAGACAGAATTTTATTATTTTTTTCTTAATTTGACCTTGAGTAAAAGAAGGTCAAGGTCAAATATTATTCAATAGTACACCTAAGTGTATTATTATTGTTCTTTGTTTAAAGTTTGAAGTCCTTCTGTCAAAGTATATTCAGAAGTTGAACAATGAAGTTTTTTTCTAATATGACCTTGAAATAAAAATTCTAGGTCAAGGTCAAAAATTTTGGTAAGGTTCAACTAGGTTATATACCATCTATCTATGATACAAGTTAAAAGTCTGTATGTTAAAAGAGTCTTGTGTTATGGTCCGGACAATATTTTTTATAAAAAGCTTGACCTTGAAAAACAAAATAGGTCAAGGTCAAAACTTTTGGTGGCGTGCACTCCTTCTCAATACCATCTACCTATGTTCCAAGTTTTAAGTCTTAATGTCAAAGGGTATTAAAGTTATGACCCAGACAGAATTTTATTATTTTTTTCTTAATTTGACCTTGAGTAAAAGAAGGTCAAGGTCAAATATTATTCAATAGTACACCTAAGTGTATTATTCTTGTTCTTTGTTTAAAGTTTGAAGTCCTTCTGTCAAAGTATATTCAGAAGTTGAACAATGAAGTTTTTTCTAATATGACCTTGAAATAAAAATTCTAGGTCAAGGTCAAAAATTTTGGTAAGGTTCAACTAGGTTATATACCATCTATCTATGATACAAGTTAAAAGTCTGTATGTTAAAAGAGTCTTGTGTTATGGTCCGGACAATATTTTTTATAAAAAGCTTGACCTTGAAAAACAAAATAGGTCAAGTTCAAAACTTTTGGTAGCGTGCACTCCTTCTCAATACCATCTACCTATGTTCCAAGTTTAAAGTCTTAATGTCAAAGGGTATTTAAGTTACAGCCTGGACAAATTTGGATGAAGAAGAATAAGAAGAACTAGACACGATCTCGTTGCCAGCAACGAGGAGGTCTTCCTTCCAATTTTAGAAGTTGGAATACGTGTATGACCTTTTTTTTGCTATTTACCAGCTAAATGATTTGTAAAAAGAAAAAAAAAGATCTCTTGATTCTGAACAGACTATTTTCTTCTATTTCTTTATCTTTTTTCATTTTTTTTTCAGCCCCTTTTTCTTGAATTCAACTGAAAGATCTTATTATTTTAAACACATTTTGTTCATTAAGTGTTCAGAAATTTGTTACCGTTCTTGAGATATTTGGGAAAGATTGCTTTAGGGGCCGACCCTTTATCTCCCTGTAGGGTCCATTTGACGAAACTTTGATGGTTGAATTTTATTACCAACACTATTCTAAGCATCTTCTCTTATATAATGCTTTTCAAAATATTTCTCCTTTTTAAGATATAAATGATCAAAATATTGGACTTCTAGCCCCTTAAAACCCCTAATTATGTAACATATCCGAAAACTTTTAACATGCGTAGATAAAGAGCTAGAAGATTAACATGTTTGCTTCTATAACACATTACAAAATGTTTCTTATTAATTAAAGAGATATAGATAAAAGACTTTAAACCCTTCTGGGCCCCTAATATGAGGGGTCAGCCCCTTTTGCTTGGTGTCAGTTGAAAGGTCTTGTTTATATAAACTTTTAATGTTCTACATATGTTAACAAAATATTTATGACAAGAAAGATATTCGTGATCAAATCTCAAATTTCCCCAAAAACTGTCAAAAAAGTTAACATCAACATTTTCAGGTTCAGGCGAGCTTCCAGGACAATGACTTCTAGTCAAATCTAAAACAAGCATGCAAATCTACCATAACCACTCTATCTTGCATATAAATTTCAAGTCTTTAACTATAACGGTTTTTGAGGAGATGCGTGGACAATATCATGTCCCAAAATACATGAAAATGGGAGATAATTCAGAAGTGGAATTGAATTTTCAGACAAAAAGTTGTATGCAATGAGAGGTTCACCTAAGACATCATCCCTGTAAAAATTATTAAAATCGATGGAGAAATGGCTGAGATATTAAGGGTGTCTACCAAGAAAAATATAGAAGAATGAGAAACAGTAGAAAAACAGTAAGGTCTTCCGCTGAAGACGGAAGACCTTAACTAGATGGTTCTCGTTGCGAGCAACGAGTGGGTCTTCCGTCCGAGTTTTGAATCAATGAGATAAAACCCATCATTTGTATGATAAAAATCGTAAATCTAAGCAAAAAATGAGGGAAAATTTTTTCGTCACTCGGGGCTTGAACCCGGGTCGCCTGGGCATATGTCCACGACTCTAACGACTGAGCTACTCGGACTCTCGCTTCAGGACTTTGATGCTTAATATCTCGAGAATGCGTTGATCGATTTTAAAAGAAATTACATATTCTGAATCAGAAAAAGGGTCACTATCGAACTTATAGAAAAAAATCGAAAAATCAAAAAGTTGAAAAAATCGATTTTTCGTCTTTTCTCCCGGTGACGAACGGAAGTGACGGCGGACGTTTTAATGACCTTGCTGCACCAGGAAAACGGGATGTCTATGATTACTGAAGAGTTCAGCCCTCTATCTTTACTCGTTTTTGAGAAACGTCGCAGACAAAATTGATTTTTAAAAAAAGTTTTAGGACGATAACTTCCGACCGGAAGTGAATATCGAAAAATTAAAACGGCGGTACAAACTTCAGATAACGACACATCAACCCTTAAGATTTGAAGGAAATCGAACGAGCCATCTCCGAAAAATCGCCTGCACAAAATTTGTAAGACAAAAAAAGAATAATAACTAGATCGTTCTCGTTGCGAGCAACGAGTGGGTCTTCCGTCCGATTTTTGAATCAATGAGATAAAACCCATCGTTTTTATGATGAAAATCGTAAATCTAAGCAAAAAATGAGAAAAAAAATTTCGTCACTCGGGGCTTGAACCCAGGTCGCCTGGGCATATGTCCACGACTTTAACGACTGAGCTACTCAGACTCTCGCTTCAGGACTTTGATGCTTAATATCTCGAGAATGCGTTGATCGATTTTAAAACAAAATACATATTCTGAATCAGTAAAAGGGTCACTATCAACTTTATAGAACAGTATTTTAAAACAAAAAAGTTGAAAAATTCACTTTTTTAAATTTGCTTCCGGTGACGACCGGAAGTGACGGCGGACATTCTCTTGACCAAGGTACACCAGCAAAACGGGAGATCTATCACCTCTAAAAATTTCAGCCCTCTATCATTTCTCGTTTTTGAGAAACGTGACAGACAAAATTGACTTTTAAAAATCGTTTTTCGACGATAACTTCCGATCGGAAGTGAATTTTGAAAACTGTCACGGCGGTACAAACTTCAGATGGCGAGGCATCATCCCTGAAAATTTGAAGGAAATCGATCGAGCCATCTCCGAGAAATCGCCTGCACAAAATGTGTAAGGAAAAAAAGAATAATAACTAGACTCTTGTTGCTATAGCAACAAAAAGGTCTTCCGTTCTGATATACATGTATGAATTTAACTATGAGACATTGCTTCTCTCAAGTAGAAAAAGTAATGGATATGATAATTACTTGGAATGAAAAATGTATATATACGTTACTTCTATTTAAAACAACAACGAGAATGAAAAACATCATCAATTTTTAAAGTACCTTTTGTGTCGACCGGAAGTAACGCCGAACCCAAAAATACACGTTTAACATTTCTACAGTCATAAGTCAATCTTTCCTCAAAGTTTGGTTTTTCACCTCTCTGCCTAATCTGAGATCTCATCGAAACAAGGTTTTTTGTCTCGGGACCGGAAACTGACGAACGGAAGTGATTATTGAAAATAAGAGCTGGTATTTGATGCACATTTTCCTATTGTACATCACTATTTATCAGGCTATATGAAACAACCAAGAAAGTCAGGTAAACTTGTTAAAAACATGATTTGTTTGAAAACTTCCGGTGAAGACCGGAAGTGACAGTTAACAAAATGAAAGCGGTTAAACACATCATCTGACAAATGTCTATTGTCCTTGTAAGTTTTGCGTCTTAATCACTTAAAGTTTGTAAGATCTGACAGCTAAAACATTTGTTTAAAAAAAGGTTATCTGAGATATTTGAGATATCTCACCGGAAGAAGAAATTTTGTGTTTATTTAACATCGCATACATGACATATGACATAATGTAAACTAATATTTCAATTCTATGTAAAAAAAAAAAACTAAAATAGATCAAAAAAATAATTATTGAAGTGCTTCCGGTGACAACCGGAAGTTACGCCGAACAAAACAAAATAGTGTAAACACATCTACATATATAGGTCTATGATCCCACAAAGTTTGATTGTTCAAGTCATTACCGTTTTTGAGATCTGGAGAAGTCAAGGTTTTTTGTCTCGGGACAGGAAACGGACAAACGGAAGTAATCAATGAAAAGGATAGGTAATTTTTCTCAAAGACTAGACAACGGGACTTTATTGCCTATCAATATATTTTAAGTTGTCAAAGAAAAACATTTAAACTTTTAAACAACTTGAATTGTTTGAACTCTTTCGGTGTGGACCGGAAGTGACGGTTGACAAAATGAAAGGGGTTAAACACATCTACTATCAAATGTCTATCATACATGTAAGCTTTGAGCCTTGGTCACTTACAGTTTCTTAGATCTCGCTGTTACAACATTTGTTTAAAAAAAACAACCTGAGATATTTGAGATATCTCACCGGAAGTAGATTTTTTTTCTTTATTCACCATCGGATAGATAACATATGTAAAGATTTTTACTTATATATAATTTCTATGTGAAAACAATTATATGCGTAAAAAAATATTTTTGGAAGTGCTTCCGGTGACGACCGGAAGTTATGACGAACAAAACAAAATAGTTTAAACACATCTACAACTATAGCTCTATCATCCCATAAAGTTTGGATGTTCAAGTCTTTTTGGTTTTTGAGATCTCGATGTCACTAGCTTTTTGTCGCGGGACAGGAAACGGACGACAGGAAATGAATTTTGAAAAAATGAAAAAAACGCCTAGAGATATTATCATTGTCTATCATTCCCGAAACTTTCAAGTAAATCTATCCAGCCATCTCTGAGAAATCTTGTGGACAAAAAAAGGAAAAAAAAAAATAATAATAATGACCTATATTTTGATCTCAGCTAGCTTCCGTACTCGGAATTTCCGGACAATAATTTTTCCAGGAGAGATTACACTAGCATGTCCTCTATCATTCCTGAAAGTTTCAGCTTTCTATCTTTAGTCAGTTCTGAGAACATGCGTGGACAAGAAGTCAAGAAAAAAAGACAAAATGGCGGATAAGTCCAAACCGGAAGTGATTTTTACAAAATCGAAAATAGGGTACAAACTTCAAATGATAACAGATCGATGCTGAAAATTTGACGAAAATCGGACGACCCATCTCCGAGAAATCTTCTGCACAAAAATTGTAAAGAAAAAAAAAAGAAAAAAAATAAAAGTGAAAAAGAAACAATAGAATAATAGAAGGGTCTTCCGCTGAGACGGAAGACCCTAATAATAACTAGATGGTTCTCGTTGCGAGCAACGAGTGGGTCTTCCGTCCGATTTTTGAATCAATGAGATAAAACCCATCGTTTTTATGATGAAGATCATAAATCTAACAAAAAAATGAGAAAAAAAATTTCGTCACTCGGGGCTTGAACCCGGGTCGCCTGGGCATATGTCCACGACTTTAACGACTGAGCTACTCGGACTCTCGCTTCAGGACTTTGATGCTTAATATCTAGAGAATGCGTTGATCGATTTTAAAACAAATTACATATTCTGAATCAGTAAAAGGGTCACTATAAACTTTATAGAACAGTATTTTAAAACAAAAAAGTTGAAAAATTCACTTTTTTAAATTTGCTTCCGGTGACGACCGGAAGTGACGGCGGACATTCGTTTGACCGAGGTACACCAGAAACACGGGAGATCCATCACCTCTGAAAATTTTACCCCTCTATCATTACACGTTTTTGAGAAAAGTTGCAGACAAAATTCACTTTTAAAAATCGTTTAACGACGATAACTTCCGACAGGAAGTAAATTTTGAAAAACAGTCTCGCCGGTACAAACTTCAGATAACGCGGCATCATCCCTGAAAATTTGAAGGAAATCGAACGAGCCATCTCTGAGAAATCGCCTGCACAAAATGTGTAAGGAAAAAAAGAATAATAATAATAATAATAAAATTGAAAAAGAAACAATAGAATAATAGTAGGGTCTTCCGCTGAAGACGGAAGACCCTAATAATAAAATTGAAAAAGAAACAATAGAATAATAGTAGGGTCTTCCGCTGAAGACGGAAGACCCTAATAAGAAAAGTGAAAAAGAAACAATAGAATAATAGTAGGGTCTTCCGCTGAAGACGGAAGACCCTAATAAATAAGGACTGTTTTCGTCTTAATCTAAATGAAAGAGTGTTTTTCGACTTGTTCTACATTCCAACAACCCTTATGTGAAGAATATTTTTGTTAGAAAATCCAAAAAAAAAAAAAAAAAAAAAATTGGAGAGAAAGAGAAAGAGTGAAAGAACAAATCTTGGCTCTGGTGAGATTAGAACACACAACTTTTGCAAATGTCATAACAATATTTCACCGAAGGTTCACGTCAAAACATGGCTGACGCAAAATAATTCCCGAATTTCTCTTTGAATTTGGGGCGTTTCCGCCCGGGACAGGAGCTGATTTTTTGTATGAGATGATAAACAGCGTGTAAGTTGTCTGACTAATTAGGTTTTGTAACAATGCGAGGTCATTTGAAATATTGATGCATGTTGTTTCCGGAGAGGGGTGAATAGGCCCGAGCTTGATTTTCGTCGTAAATAAATCGAAAGTAGAATTTTGAGGTGTGGATCTCGGTTAACGACAATTAGGGGAAGTCCTAAAACAATGACTGATGCATTGTACACATGTATTTCAGCGTTGAGAATTTTTTTTGTGTCGTTTACTATTAAGTTTGACTGTTTTGTTCCAACAGGATTGATACAATCTTTATAAATGTAGAAATAACAAACTCGGTAACATGTAAATTTATTCGTTAAAAAATCGATGACAGTAGTTTTCACAGTTCTAACACTCAGAAATAGTTCACACGCTATCATAGATACAGACTAAACGGAAAACAAGAAATACACATGCACCAGAAATATTACACAGCTGCTTACATCCCGTGTATTCTGTAAATTTTAATTCTCCGTATAAGCAATACGCGCCGTTTGATCTCAGGAATTTCTTCTAAATTGTTCAATCCGCTATATATTTTACAGACAATAAGAATGAGGTCCGAGGTACATTTTCACGAATTTTAATTAGGATTGAGTGAAGGGCTCGGAAGTTAGAATTTTTTTCTACAGTACATGTCAAGCACGCAAATTGGAACTCAAATGCCAAAAAATTCATAACTGTGTTAAAAATGAACGAATTGGTCTGGTAATTAGTACAGTATTCTAGAATGGTACTAGGTTGAAATTAAAGGTCCAAGATCAAAGATCAAGTAAAATCGGGGCAGAAAAACTAAATGATTTTGTGAATCGGAGAGAAAGGGGCGGGGGGGGGGGGGTGGTGGTGGTGATGACTTCTATATTTAACGTACAATGTTAAATTCTAAATATTACATATTACACAATTACTATATGAAATACATATGTTAGATCAATGTATAAGCGTTGTATTAAAGATGTAACTATTGATTTTTCTCAACATTTTCACTTTATTTCAGTATGAATACACAGCTAATGATCTCAATACACAAATACGGGGAAAAGCGCCGTTATTGTACCTTCTTTTACAAAATTAAAACGGAAAAGAACAGAATCCATCATTTTAAAGATAAAAACGTAAATCTGAGCACATAACAAGGGAAAAACATTTTCGTCACTCGGGGCTTGAACCCGGGTCGCCTGGGCCATGTCCACGACTCTAGCGACTGAGCTAATCGGACTCTCGCTTCAGGACTTTGATGCTTAATATCTAGAGAATGCGTTGGTCGATTTTAAAACAAAATACATATTCTGAATCAGTAAAACGGTCACTATCAATTTTATAGAAAAATATTTTAAAACAAAAAAGTTGAAAAATTCACTTTTTTAAATTTGCTTCTGGTGACGACCGGAAGTGACGGCGAACATTCTCTTGACCGAGGTACACCAGCAAAACGGGAGATCTATCACCTCTGAAAATTTCAGCCCTCTATCATTACTCGTTTTTGAGAAACGTCGCAGACAAAATTGACTTTTAAAAATCGTTTAACGATAATAACTTCTGACCGGAAGTGAATTTTGAAATATTGTTACAGCGGTACAAACTTCAGATTACGAGGCATTATCCCTGAAAATTTGAAGGAAATCGCACGAGCCATCTCCGAGATATCGCCTGCACAAAATTTGTAAGAAAAAAAAAAAGAATAATAATAATAATAAGAAAAGTGAAAAAGAAACAATAGAATAATAGTAGGGTCTTCCGCTGAAGACGGAAGACCCTAATAATAACTAGATGGTTCTCGTTGCGAGCAACGAGTGGGTCTTCCGTCCGAATTTTGAATCAATGAGATAAAACCCATCATTTGTACGATAAAAATCGTAAATCTAAGCAAAAAATGAGGGAAAATTTTTTCGTCACTCGGGGCTTGAACCCGGGTCGCCTGGGCATATGTCCACGACTCTAACGACTGAGCTACTCGGACTCTCGCTTCAGGACTTTGATGCTTAATATCTCGAGAATGCGTTGATCGATTTTAAAAGAAATTACATATTCTGAATCAGAAAAAGGGTCACTATCGACCTTATAGAAAAAAATCAAAAAATCAAAAAGTTGAAAAAATCGATTTTTCGTCTTTTCTCCCGGTGACGACCGGAAGTGACGGCGGACGTTTTTATGACCATGCTGCACCAGGAAAACGGGATGTCAATGATTACTGAAGAGTTCAGCCCTCTATCTTTACTCGTTTTTGAGAAACGTCGCAGACAAAATTGATTTTTAAAAAAAGTTTTAGGACGATAACTTCCGACCGGAAGTGAATATCGAAAAATTGAAACGGCGGTACAAACTTCAGATAACGACACATCAACCCTTAAAATTTGAAGGAAATCGAACGAGCCATCTCCGAAAAATCGCCTGCACAAAATTTGTAAGACAAAAAAAGAATAATAATAATAATAATAACTAGATGGTTCTCGTTGCGAGCAACGAGTGGGTCTTCCGTCCGATTTTTGAAGAGATTTGATAAAACTCATCATTTTAAAGATAAAATCGTAAATCTGATCGAAAAATGAGTGAAAATTTTTTGCGGCACTCGGGACTTGAACCCGGGTCGCCTGGGCCATGTCCACGACTCTATCGACTGTGCTACTCGGACTCTCGCTTCAGGACTTTGATGCTTAATATCTCGAGAATGCGTTGATCGATTTTAAAACAAATTACATATTCTGAATCAGAAAAAGGGTCACTATCGAACTTATAGAAAAAAATCAAACAATCAAAAAGTTGAAAAAATCAATTTTTCGTCTTTTCTCCCGGTGACGACCGGAAGTGACGGCAGACGTTTTTATGACCATGATGCACCAGGAAAACGGGATGTCTATGATTACTGAAGAGCTCAACCCTCTATCTTTACTCGTTTTTGAGAAACGTCGCAGACAAAATTGATTTTAAAAAAAAGTTTTAGGACGATAACTTCCGACCGGAAGTGAATATCGAAAAAATGAAACGGCGGTACAAACTTCAGATAACGACACATCATCCCTTAAAATTTAAAGGAAATCGAACGAGCCATCTCCGAAAAATCGCCTGCACAAAATTTGTAAGACAAAAAAAGAATAATAACTAGATGGTTCTCGTTGCGAGCAACGAGTGGGTCTTCCGTCCGATTTTTGAAGAGATTCGATAAAACTCATCATTTTAAACATAAAATCGTAAATCTGATCGAAAAAGGAGTGAAAAAATTTTGCGGCACTCGGGACTTGAACCCGGGTCGCCTGGGCCATGTCCACGACTATATCGACTGCGCTACTCGGACTCTCGCTTCAGGACTTTGATGCTTAATATCTCGAGAATGCGTTGATCGATTTTAAAACAAATTACATATTCTGAATCAGTAAAAGGGTCACTATGGAGTGTAAAAAACTGAAATAAAAATATTAAAAAATAAAAAAGTTGAAAAATTCACTTTTTTAAATTTGCTTCTGGTGACGACCGGAAGTGACGGCGGACATTCTCTTGACCGAGGTACACCAGCAAAACGGGAGATCTATCACCTCTGAAAATTTCAGCCCACTATCATTTCTCGTTTTTGAGAAACGTCGCAGACAAAATTGTCTTTTAAAAATCGTTTAACGATGATAACTTCTAAACGGAAGTGAATTTTGAGATATTGTTATGGCTGTACAAACTTCAGATTACGAGGCATTATCCCTGAAATTTTGAAGGAAATCGCACGAGCCATCTCCGAGAAATCGCCTGCACAAAATTTGTAAGAAAAAAAGAAAGAATAATAATAATAATAAGAAAAGTGAAAAAGAAACAATAGAATAATAGTAGGGTCTTCCGCTGAAGACGGAAGACCCTAATAATAACAATAAGAAACCTGAAAAAGAAACAATAGAATAATAGTAGGGTCTTCCGCTGAAGACGGAAGACCCTAATAAATAAGGACTGTTTTTGTCTTAATCTAAATGGGAGAGTGTTTTTCGACTTGTTCTACATTCCAACAACCCCTTTGTGAAGAATATTTTTGTTAGAAAATCAAAAAAAAAAAAAAAAAAAATAATAATAATAAAAAAAAAATGGAGAGAAAGAGATAGAGTGAAAGAACAAATCTTGGCTCTGGTGAGATAAGAACACACAACTTTTGCAAATATCATAACAATATTTCACCGAAGGTTCACGTCAAAACATGGCTGACGCAAAATAATTCCCGAATTTCTCTTTGAATTTGGGGCGTTTCCGCCCGGGACAGGGGCTGGTTTTTTGTATGAGATGAAAAACAGCGTGTAAGTTGTCTGACTAATTAGGTTTTGTAACAATGCGAGGTCATTTGAAATATTGATGCATGTTGTTTCCGGAGAGGGGTGAATAGGCCCGAGCTTGATTTTCGTCGTAAATAAATCGAAAGTAGAATTTTGAGGTGTGGATCTCGGTTAACGACAATTAGGGGAAGTCCTAAAACAATGACTGATGCATTGTACACATGTATTTCAGCGTTGAGAATTTTTTTTGTGTCGTTTACTATTAAGTTTGACTGTTTTGTTCCAACAGGATTGATACAATCTTTATAAATGTAGAAATAACAAACTCGGTAACATGTAAATTTATTCGTTAAAAAATCGATGACAGTAGTTTTCACAGTTCTAACACTCAGAAATAGTTCACACGCTATCATAGATACAGACTAAACGGAAAACAAGAAATACACATGCACCAGAAATATTACACAGCTGCTTACATCCCGTGTATTCTGTAAATTTTAATTCTCCGTATAAGCAATACGCGCCGTTTGATCTCAGGAATTTCTTCTAAATTGTTCAATCCGCTATATATTTTACAGACAATAAGAATGAGGTCCGAGGTACATTTTCACGAATTTTAATTAGGATTGAGTGAAGGGCTCGGAAGTTAGAATTTTTTTCTACAGTACATGTCAAGCACGCAAATTGGAACTCAAATGCCAAAAAATTCATAACTGTGTTAAAAATGAACGAATTGGTCTGGTAATTAGTACAGTATTCTAGAATGGTACTAGGTTGAAATTAAAGGTCCAAGATCAAAGATCAAGTAAAATCGGGGCAGAAAAACTAAATGATTTTGTGAATCGGAGAGAAAGGGGCGGGGGGGGGGGGTGGTGGTGGTGATGACTTCTATATTTAACGTACAATGTTAAATTCTAAATATTACATATTACACAATTACTATATGAAATACATATGTTAGATCAATGTATAAGCGTTGTATTAAAGATGTAACTATTGATTTTTCTCAACATTTTCACTTTATTTCAGTATGAATACACAGCTAATGATCTCAATACACAAATACGGGGAAAAGCGCCGTTATTGTACCTTCTTTTACAAAATTAAAACGGAAAAGAACAGAATCCATCATTTTAAAGATAAAAACGTAAATCTGAGCACATAACAAGGGAAAAACATTTTCGTCACTCGGGGCTTGAACCCGGGTCGCCTGGGCCATGTCCACGACTCTAGCGACTGAGCTAATCGGACTCTCGCTTCAGGACTTTGATGCTTAATATCTAGAGAATGCGTTGGTCGATTTTAAAACAAAATACATATTCTGAATCAGTAAAACGGTCACTATCAATTTTATAGAAAAATATTTTAAAACAAAAAAGTTGAAAAATTCACTTTTTTAAATTTGCTTCTGGTGACGACCGGAAGTGACGGCGAACATTCTCTTGACCGAGGTACACCAGCAAAACGGGAGATCTATCACCTCTGAAAATTTCAGCCCTCTATCATTACTCGTTTTTGAGAAACGTCGCAGACAAAATTGACTTTTAAAAATCGTTTAACGATAATAACTTCTGACCGGAAGTGAATTTTGAAATATTGTTACAGCGGTACAAACTTCAGATTACGAGGCATTATCCCTGAAAATTTGAAGGAAATCGCACGAGCCATCTCCGAGATATCGCCTGCACAAAATTTGTAAGAAAAAAAAAAAGAATAATAATAATAATAAGAAAAGTGAAAAAGAAACAATAGAATAATAGTAGGGTCTTCCGCTGAAGACGGAAGACCCTAATAATAACTAGATGGTTCTCGTTGCGAGCAACGAGTGGGTCTTCCGTCCGAATTTTGAATCAATGAGATAAAACCCATCATTTGTACGATAAAAATCGTAAATCTAAGCAAAAAATGAGGGAAAATTTTTTCGTCACTCGGGGCTTGAACCCGGGTCGCCTGGGCATATGTCCACGACTCTAACGACTGAGCTACTCGGACTCTCGCTTCAGGACTTTGATGCTTAATATCTCGAGAATGCGTTGATCGATTTTAAAAGAAATTACATATTCTGAATCAGAAAAAGGGTCACTATCGACCTTATAGAAAAAAATCAAAAAATCAAAAAGTTGAAAAAATCGATTTTTCGTCTTTTCTCCCGGTGACGACCGGAAGTGACGGCGGACGTTTTTATGACCATGCTGCACCAGGAAAACGGGATGTCAATGATTACTGAAGAGTTCAGCCCTCTATCTTTACTCGTTTTTGAGAAACGTCGCAGACAAAATTGATTTTTAAAAAAAGTTTTAGGACGATAACTTCCGACCGGAAGTGAATATCGAAAAATTGAAACGGCGGTACAAACTTCAGATAACGACACATCAACCCTTAAAATTTGAAGGAAATCGAACGAGCCATCTCCGAAAAATCGCCTGCACAAAATTTGTAAGACAAAAAAAGAATAATAATAATAACTAGATGGTTCTCGTTGCGAGCAACGAGTGGGTCTTCCGTCCGAATTTTGAATCAATGAGATAAAACCCATCATTTGTACGATAAAAATCGTAAATCTAAGCAAAAAATGAGGGAAAATTTTTTCGTCACTCGGGGCTTGAACCCGGGTCGCCTGGGCATATGTCCACGACTCTAACGACTGAGCTACTCAGACTCTCGCTTCAGGACTTTGATGCTTAATATCTCGAGAATGCGTTGATCGATTTTAAAACAAATTACATATTCTGAATCAGAAAAAGGGTCACTATCGACCTTATAGAAAAAAATCAAAAAATCAAAATGTTGAAAAAATCGATTTTTCGTCTTTTCTCCCGGTGACGACCGGAAGTGACGGCGGACGTTTTTATGACCATGCTGCACCAGGAAAACGGGATGTCAATGATTACTGAAGAGTTCAGCCCTCTATCTTTACTCGTTTTTGAGAAACGTCGCAGACAAAATTGATTTTAAAAAAAAGTTTTAGGACGATAACTTCCGACCGGAAGTGAATATCGAAAAATTAAAACGGCGGTACAAACTTCAGATAACGACACATCAACCCCTAAAATTTGAAGGAAATCGAACGAGCCATCTCCGAAAAATCGCCTGCACAAAATTTGTAAGACAAAAAAAGAATAATAATAATAATAAGAAAAGTGAAAAAGAAACAATAGAATAATAGAAGGGTCTTCCGCTGAAGACGGAAGACCCTAATAATAACTAGATGGTTCTCGTTGCGAGCAACGAGTGGGTCTTCCGTCCGATTTTTGAAGAGATTTGATAAAACTCATCATTTTAAAGATAAAATCGTAAATCTGATCGAAAAATGAGTGAAAATTTTTTGCGGCACTCGGGACTTGAACCCGGGTCGCCTGGGCCATGTCCACGACTCTATCGACTGTGCTACTCGGACTCTCGCTTCAGGACTTTGATGCTTAATATCTCGAGAATGCGTTGATCGATTTTAAAACAAATTACATATTCTGAATCAGAAAAAGGGTCACTATCGAACTTATAGAAAAAAATCAAACAATCAAAAAGTTGAAAAAATCAATTTTTCGTCTTTTCTCCCGGTGACGACCGGAAGTGACGGCAGACGTTTTTATGACCATGATGCACCAGGAAAACGGGATGTCTATGATTACTGAAGAGCTCAACCCTCTATCTTTACTCGTTTTTGAGAAACGTCGCAGACAAAATTGATTTTAAAAAAAAGTTTTAGGACGATAACTTCCGACCGGAAGTGAATATCGAAAAAATGAAACGGCGGTACAAACTTCAGATAACGACACATCATCCCTTAAAATTTAAAGGAAATCGAACGAGCCATCTCCGAAAAATCGCCTGCACAAAATTTGTAAGACAAAAAAAGAATAATAACTAGATGGTTCTCGTTGCGAGCAACGAGTGGGTCTTCCGTCCGATTTTTGAAGAGATTCGATAAAACTCATCATTTTAAACATAAAATCGTAAATCTGATCGAAAAAGGAGTGAAAAAATTTTGCGGCACTCGGGACTTGAACCCGGGTCGCCTGGGCCATGTCCACGACTATATCGACTGCGCTACTCGGACTCTCGCTTCAGGACTTTGATGCTTAATATCTCGAGAATGCGTTGATCGATTTTAAAACAAATTACATATTCTGAATCAGTAAAAGGGTCACTATGGAGTGTAAAAAACTGAAATAAAAATATTAAAAAATAAAAAAGTTGAAAAATTCACTTTTTTAAATTTGCTTCTGGTGACGACCGGAAGTGACGGCGGACATTCTCTTGACCGAGGTACACCAGCAAAACGGGAGATCTATCACCTCTGAAAATTTCAGCCCACTATCATTTCTCGTTTTTGAGAAACGTCGCAGACAAAATTGTCTTTTAAAAATCGTTTAACGATGATAACTTCTAAACGGAAGTGAATTTTGAGATATTGTTATGGCTGTACAAACTTCAGATTACGAGGCATTATCCCTGAAATTTTGAAGGAAATCGCACGAGCCATCTCCGAGAAATCGCCTGCACAAAATTTGTAAGAAAAAAAGAAAGAATAATAATAATAATAAGAAAAGTGAAAAAGAAACAATAGAATAATAGTAGGGTCTTCCGCTGAAGACGGAAGACCCTAATAATAACAATAAGAAACCTGAAAAAGAAACAATAGAATAATAGTAGGGTCTTCCGCTGAAGACGGAAGACCCTAATAAATAAGGACTGTTTTTGTCTTAATCTAAATGGGAGAGTGTTTTTCGACTTGTTCTACATTCCAACAACCCCTTTGTGAAGAATATTTTTGTTAGAAAATCAAAAAAAAAAAAAAAAAAAATAATAATAATAAAAAAAAAATGGAGAGAAAGAGATAGAGTGAAAGAACAAATCTTGGCTCTGGTGAGATAAGAACACACAACTTTTGCAAATATCATAACAATATTTCACCGAAGGTTCACGTCAAAACATGGCTGACGCAAAATAATTCCCGAATTTCTCTTTGAATTTGGGGCGTTTCCGCCCGGGACAGGGGCTGGTTTTTTGTATGAGATGAAAAACAGCGTGTAAGTTGTCTGACTAATTAGGTTTTGTAACAATGCGAGGTCATTTGAAATATTGATGCATGTTGTTTCCGGAGAGGGGTGAATAGGCCCGAGCTTGATTTTCGTCGTAAATAAATCGAAAGTAGAATTTTGAGGTGTGGATCTCGGTTAACGACAATTAGGGGAAGTCCTAAAACAATGACTGATGCATTGTACACATGTATTTCAGCGTTGAGAATTTTTTTTGTGTCGTTTACTATTAAGTTTGACTGTTTTGTTCCAACAGGATTGATACAATCTTTATAAATGTAGAAATAACAAACTCGGTAACATGTAAATTTATTCGTTAAAAAATCGATGACAGTAGTTTTCACAGTTCTAACACTCAGAAATAGTTCACACGCTATCATAGATACAGACTAAACGGAAAACAAGAAATACACATGCACCAGAAATATTACACAGCTGCTTACATCCCGTGTATTCTGTAAATTTTAATTCTCCGTATAAGCAATACGCGCCGTTTGATCTCAGGAATTTCTTCTAAATTGTTCAATCCGCTATATATTTTACAGACAATAAGAATGAGGTCCGAGGTACATTTTCACGAATTTTAATTAGGATTGAGTGAAGGGCTCGGAAGTTAGAATTTTTTTCTACAGTACATGTCAAGCACGCAAATTGGAACTCAAATGCCAAAAAATTCATAACTGTGTTAAAAATGAACGAATTGGTCTGGTAATTAGTACAGTATTCTAGAATGGTACTAGGTTGAAATTAAAGGTCCAAGATCAAAGATCAAGTAAAATCGGGGCAGAAAAACTAAATGATTTTGTGAATCGGAGAGAAAGGGGCGGGGGGGGGGGGGGGGGGTGGTGGTGGTGATGACTTCTATATTTAACGTACAATGTTAAATTCTAAATATTACATATTACACAATTACTATATGAAATACATATGTTAGATCAATGTATAAGCGTTGTATTAAAGATGTAACTATTGATTTTTCTCAACATTTTCACTTTATTTCAGTATGAATACACAGCTAATGATCTCAATACACAAATACGGGGAAAAGCGCCGTTATTGTACCTTCTTTTACAAAATTAAAACGGAAAAGAACAGAATCCATCATTTTAAAGATAAAAACGTAAATCTGAGCACATAACAAGGGAAAAACATTTTCGTCACTCGGGGCTTGAACCCGGGTCGCCTGGGCCATGTCCACGACTCTAGCGACTGAGCTAATCGGACTCTCGCTTCAGGACTTTGATGCTTAATATCTAGAGAATGCGTTGGTCGATTTTAAAACAAAATACATATTCTGAATCAGTAAAACGGTCACTATCAATTTTATAGAAAAATATTTTAAAACAAAAAAGTTGAAAAATTCACTTTTTTAAATTTGCTTCTGGTGACGACCGGAAGTGACGGCGAACATTCTCTTGACCGAGGTACACCAGCAAAACGGGAGATCTATCACCTCTGAAAATTTCAGCCCTCTATCATTACTCGTTTTTGAGAAACGTCGCAGACAAAATTGACTTTTAAAAATCGTTTAACGATAATAACTTCTGACCGGAAGTGAATTTTGAAATATTGTTACAGCGGTACAAACTTCAGATTACGAGGCATTATCCCTGAAAATTTGAAGGAAATCGCACGAGCCATCTCCGAGATATCGCCTGCACAAAATTTGTAAGAAAAAAAAAAAGAATAATAATAATAATAAGAAAAGTGAAAAAGAAACAATAGAATAATAGTAGGGTCTTCCGCTGAAGACGGAAGACCCTAATAATAACTAGATGGTTCTCGTTGCGAGCAACGAGTGGGTCTTCCGTCCGAATTTTGAATCAATGAGATAAAACCCATCATTTGTACGATAAAAATCGTAAATCTAAGCAAAAAATGAGGGAAAATTTTTTCGTCACTCGGGGCTTGAACCCGGGTCGCCTGGGCATATGTCCACGACTCTAACGACTGAGCTACTCGGACTCTCGCTTCAGGACTTTGATGCTTAATATCTCGAGAATGCGTTGATCGATTTTAAAAGAAATTACATATTCTGAATCAGAAAAAGGGTCACTATCGACCTTATAGAAAAAAATCAAAAAATCAAAAAGTTGAAAAAATCGATTTTTCGTCTTTTCTCCCGGTGACGACCGGAAGTGACGGCGGACGTTTTTATGACCATGCTGCACCAGGAAAACGGGATGTCAATGATTACTGAAGAGTTCAGCCCTCTATCTTTACTCGTTTTTGAGAAACGTCGCAGACAAAATTGATTTTTAAAAAAAGTTTTAGGACGATAACTTCCGACCGGAAGTGAATATCGAAAAATTGAAACGGCGGTACAAACTTCAGATAACGACACATCAACCCTTAAAATTTGAAGGAAATCGAACGAGCCATCTCCGAAAAATCGCCTGCACAAAATTTGTAAGACAAAAAAAGAATAATAATAATAACTAGATGGTTCTCGTTGCGAGCAACGAGTGGGTCTTCCGTCCGAATTTTGAATCAATGAGATAAAACCCATCATTTGTACGATAAAAATCGTAAATCTAAGCAAAAAATGAGGGAAAATTTTTTCGTCACTCGGGGCTTGAACCCGGGTCGCCTGGGCATATGTCCACGACTCTAACGACTGAGCTACTCAGACTCTCGCTTCAGGACTTTGATGCTTAATATCTCGAGAATGCGTTGATCGATTTTAAAACAAATTACATATTCTGAATCAGAAAAAGGGTCACTATCGACCTTATAGAAAAAAATCAAAAAATCAAAATGTTGAAAAAATCGATTTTTCGTCTTTTCTCCCGGTGACGACCGGAAGTGACGGCGGACGTTTTTATGACCATGCTGCACCAGGAAAACGGGATGTCAATGATTACTGAAGAGTTCAGCCCTCTATCTTTACTCGTTTTTGAGAAACGTCGCAGACAAAATTGATTTTAAAAAAAAGTTTTAGGACGATAACTTCCGACCGGAAGTGAATATCGAAAAATTAAAACGGCGGTACAAACTTCAGATAACGACACATCAACCCCTAAAATTTGAAGGAAATCGAACGAGCCATCTCCGAAAAATCGCCTGCACAAAATTTGTAAGACAAAAAAAGAATAATAATAATAATAAGAAAAGTGAAAAAGAAACAATAGAATAATAGAAGGGTCTTCCGCTGAAGACGGAAGACCCTAATAATAACTAGATGGTTCTCGTTGCGAGCAACGAGTGGGTCTTCCGTCCGATTTTTGAAGAGATTTGATAAAACTCATCATTTTAAAGATAAAATCGTAAATCTGATCGAAAAATGAGTGAAAATTTTTTGCGGCACTCGGGACTTGAACCCGGGTCGCCTGGGCCATGTCCACGACTCTATCGACTGTGCTACTCGGACTCTCGCTTCAGGACTTTGATGCTTAATATCTCGAGAATGCGTTGATCGATTTTAAAACAAATTACATATTCTGAATCAGAAAAAGGGTCACTATCGAACTTATAGAAAAAAATCAAACAATCAAAAAGTTGAAAAAATCAATTTTTCGTCTTTTCTCCCGGTGACGACCGGAAGTGACGGCAGACGTTTTTATGACCATGATGCACCAGGAAAACGGGATGTCTATGATTACTGAAGAGCTCAACCCTCTATCTTTACTCGTTTTTGAGAAACGTCGCAGACAAAATTGATTTTAAAAAAAAGTTTTAGGACGATAACTTCCGACCGGAAGTGAATATCGAAAAAATGAAACGGCGGTACAAACTTCAGATAACGACACATCATCCCTTAAAATTTAAAGGAAATCGAACGAGCCATCTCCGAAAAATCGCCTGCACAAAATTTGTAAGACAAAAAAAGAATAATAACTAGATGGTTCTCGTTGCGAGCAACGAGTGGGTCTTCCGTCCGATTTTTGAAGAGATTCGATAAAACTCATCATTTTAAACATAAAATCGTAAATCTGATCGAAAAAGGAGTGAAAAAATTTTGCGGCACTCGGGACTTGAACCCGGGTCGCCTGGGCCATGTCCACGACTATATCGACTGCGCTACTCGGACTCTCGCTTCAGGACTTTGATGCTTAATATCTCGAGAATGCGTTGATCGATTTTAAAACAAATTACATATTCTGAATCAGTAAAAGGGTCACTATGGAGTGTAAAAAACTGAAATAAAAATATTAAAAAATAAAAAAGTTGAAAAATTCACTTTTTTAAATTTGCTTCTGGTGACGACCGGAAGTGACGGCGGACATTCTCTTGACCGAGGTACACCAGCAAAACGGGAGATCTATCACCTCTGAAAATTTCAGCCCACTATCATTTCTCGTTTTTGAGAAACGTCGCAGACAAAATTGTCTTTTAAAAATCGTTTAACGATGATAACTTCTAAACGGAAGTGAATTTTGAGATATTGTTATGGCTGTACAAACTTCAGATTACGAGGCATTATCCCTGAAATTTTGAAGGAAATCGCACGAGCCATCTCCGAGAAATCGCCTGCACAAAATTTGTAAGAAAAAAAGAAAGAATAATAATAATAATAAGAAAAGTGAAAAAGAAACAATAGAATAATAGTAGGGTCTTCCGCTGAAGACGGAAGACCCTAATAATAACAATAAGAAACCTGAAAAAGAAACAATAGAATAATAGTAGGGTCTTCCGCTGAAGACGGAAGACCCTAATAAATAAGGACTGTTTTTGTCTTAATCTAAATGGGAGAGTGTTTTTCGACTTGTTCTACATTCCAACAACCCCTTTGTGAAGAATATTTTTGTTAGAAAATCAAAAAAAAAAAAAAAAAAAAAAATAATAATAAAAAAAAAATGGAGAGAAAGAGATAGAGTGAAAGAACAAATCTTGGCTCTGGTGAGATAAGAACACACAACTTTTGCAAATATCATAACAATATTTCACCGAAGGTTCACGTCAAAACATGGCTGACGCAAAATAATTCCCGAATTTCTCTTTGAATTTGGGGCGTTTCCGCCCGGGACAGGGGCTGGTTTTTTGTATGAGATGAAAAACAGCGTGTAAGTTGTCTGACTAATTAGGTTTTGTAACAATGCGAGGTCATTTGAAATATTGATGCATGTTGTTTCCGGAGAGGGGTGAATAGGCCCGAGCTTGATTTTCGTCGTAAATAAATCGAAAGTAGAATTTTGAGGTGTGGATCTCGGTTAACGACAATTAGGGGAAGTCCTAAAACAATGACTGATGCATTGTACACATGTATTTCAGCGTTGAGAATTTTTTTTGGTGTCGTTTACTATTAAGTTTGACTGTTTTATTTGAACAGGATTGATACAATCTTTATAAATGCAGAAATAACGAACTCGGTAACATGTAAAATTATTCGTTAAAAAATCAATGACAGTAATTTTCACACTTCTCACATTCATAAGTAGTTCACACGCTATCGTAGATACAGACTAAACGGAAAACAAGAAATATACATGCAACCGAAATATTACACGGCTGCTTACATCCCGTGTACTGTGTAAATTTTAATTCCCCGTACAGGCAATACGCGCCGTTTGATCTCAGGAATTTCTTCTAAATTGTTCAATCCGCTGCATTTTTGACAAACAATAAGAATTGGGTCCGAGGTACATTTACACGAAATTTCATTAGGATTGAGTGAAGGGCTCTGGAGTAAGATTTTTTTTCTACAGCACATGCAAGCACGCCAATTGAAACTCAAATGTCAAAAAATTCAGAACTCTGTTAAAAATGAACGAATTGGTATGATAATTAGTGCAGTAATCTAGAATGGTACTAGGTTGAAATTAGAAGTCCAAGATCAGAGATCAAGTAAAATCAGGCCAGAAAAACTAAATGATTTTGTGAATCGGGGAGGGGTGGGGGGGGGGGGGTGTCGGTGCGTGTACTATGTAAATTTTAATTCCCCGTATAGGCAATACGCGCCGTTTGATCTCAGGAATTTCTTCTAAATTGCTCAATCCGCTGCATATTTGGCAGACAATAAGAATGGGATCCGAGGTACATTTACATGAAATTTCATTAGGATTGAGTGAAGGGCTCGGGAGTTAGAATTTTTTTCTACAGTACATGTCAATCACGCAAATTGGAACTCAAATGCCAAAAAATTCATAACTGTGTTAAAAATGTACGAATTGGTCTGGTAATTAGTACAGTATTCTAGAATGGTACTAGGTTGAAATTAAAGGTCCGAGATCAAAGATCAAGTAAAATCAGGGCAGAAAAACTAAATGATTTTGTGAATCGGGGAGAAGGGGGGGGGGGGGGGTGATGACTTCTATATTTAACGTAGAATGTTAAGTTCTAAATATTACATATTACACAATTACTAAATGAAATACATATGTTAGAACAATGTATAAGCGTTGTATTAAAGATGTACCTATTTATTTTTCTCAACATTTTCACTTTATTTCAGTATGAATACACAGCTAATGATCTCAATACACAAATACGGGGAAAAGCGCTATCATTGTACCTTCTTTTACAAAATTAAAACGGAAAAGAACAGAATCCATCATTTTAAGGATAAAAACGTTAATCTGAGCACATAAGGAGGGAAAAAAATTTTGTCACTCGGGGCTTGAACCCGGGTCGCCTGGGCCTTGTCCACGACTCTAGCGAATGAGCTACTCGGACTCTCGCTTCAGGACTTTGATGCTTAATATCTCGAGAATGCGTTGATCGATTTTAAAACAAAATACATATTCGGAATCAGTAAAAGGGTCACTATCAACCCTACAGAAAAATATTTTAAAACAAAAAAGTTTAAAAATTCGATTTTTTAAATTTCCGTCCGGTTCCGACCGGAAGTGACGGCGGACATTTTCTTGACCCAGGTGCAAGATAAAAACGATATGTCTAGCACCTCTAAAAATTTCAGCGCTCTATCTTTACTCGTTTTTTAGATCTCCAGCAGACAAAATTGACTTTTAAAAATCGTAAAACGACGATAACTTCCGACCGGAAGTGAATTTTCTAACAATGATTAGAAAACATCAACTTCAGATAAAAATGCGTTTATCTTGAAAATTTGAACGAAATCGATCCAGCCATCTCCGAGAAATCGTCTGCACAAAATCGGTAAGAAAAAAAAGAATAATAATAATAATAATAAGAAGAAAAGTGAAAAAGAAACAATAGAATAATAGTAGGGTCTTCCGCTGAAGACGGAAGACCCTAATAATAACTAGATGGTTCTCGTTGCGAGCAACGAGTGGGTCTTCCGTCCGATTTTTGATTCATTGAGATAAAACCCATCGTTTTTATGATGAAAATCGTAAATCTAAGCAAAAAATGAAAAAAAAATTTCGTCACTCGGGGCTTGAACCCGGGTCGCCTGGGCAATGTCCGCGACTATATCGACTGAGCTACTCGGACTCTCGCTTCAAAACTTTGATGCTTAATATCTCGAGAATGCGTTGATCGATTTTAAAACATATTATATATTCTGAATCAGTATAAGGGTCACTATAGAGTGTAAAAATTTCAAAGGAAAAATTAAAAAAATAAAAAAGTTGAAAAATTAAATTTTTCAAATTTCCTTCCGGTGACGAACGGAAGTGACGGCGGACATTCTCTTGACCGAGTTACATTAGAAAAACGGTAGATCTATCATCTCTGAAAATTTCAGCACTATAACTTTACTCATTTTTGAGAAACGTGACAGACAAAATTGACTTTTAAAAATCGTTAAACGACGATAACTTCCGATCGGAAGTGAATTTTAAAAAATCGTCTCGGCGGTACAAACTTCAGATGGCAAGGCATCATCCCTGAAAATTTGAAGGAAATCGATTGAGCCATCTCCGAGAAATCGCCTGCACAAAATGTGTAAGGAAAAAAAGAATAATAATAATAATAATAATAATAATAATAAAATTGAAAAAGAAACAATAGAATAATAGTAGGGTCTTCCGATGAAGACGGAAGACCCTAATAATAACTAGATGGTTCTCGTTGCGAGCAACGAGTGGGTCTTCCGTCCGATTTTTGAAGAGATTTGATAAAACTCATCATTTTAAAGATAAAATCGTAAATCTGATCGAAAAATGAGTGAAAAATTTCTGCGGCACTCGGGACTTGAACCCGGGTCGCCTGGGCCATGTCCACGACTCTATCGACTGAGCTACTCGGACTCTCGCTTCACGACTTTGATTCTTAATATCTCGAGAATGCGTTGATCGATTTTAAAACAAATTACATATTCTGAATCAGTAAGAGGGTCACTATCAAACTTACAGAAAAAAATTAAAATATAATAAAGTTGAAAATATCGATTTTTCGTCTTTTCTTCCGGTGACGACCGGAAATGACAGCGGACGTTTTTATGACCATGTTGCACCAGAAAAAAGGGATGTCTATGATTACTGAAAAGTTCAGCCCTCTATCTTTACTCGTTTTTGAGAAACGTCGCAGACAAAATTGAATTTTTAAAAACGTTTTAGGACGATAACTTCTGACCGGAAGTGAATATCAAAAAATTGAAACGGCGGTACAAACTTCAGATAACGACACATCAACCCTTAAAATTTGAAGGAAATCGAAAGAGCCATCTCCGAAAAATCGCCTGCACAAAATTTGTAAGACAAAAAAAGAATAATAATAATAACTAGACTCTTGTTGCTATAGCAACAAAAAGGTCTTCCGTTCTGATATACATGTATGAATTTAACTATGAGACATTGCTTCTCTCAAGTAGAAAAAGTAATGGATATGATAATTACTTGGAATGAAAAATGTATATATACGTTACTTCTATTTAAAACAACAACGAGAATGAAAAACATCATCAATTTTTAAAGTACCTTTTGTGTCGACCGGAAGTAACGCCGAACCCAAAAATACACGTTTAACATTTCTACAGTCATAAGTCAATCTTTCCTCAAAGTTTGGTTTTTCACCTCTCTGCCTAATCTGAGATCTCATCGAAACAAGGTTTTTTGTCTCGGGACCGGAAACTGACGAACGGAAGTGATTATTGAAAATAAGAGCTGGTATTTGATGCACATTTTCCTATTGTACATCACTATTTATCAGGCTATATGAAACAACCAAGAAAGTCAGGTAAACTTGTTAAAAACATGATTTGTTTGAAAACTTCCGGTGAAGACCGGAAGTGACAGTTAACAAAATGAAAGCGGTTAAACACATCATCTGACAAATGTCTATTGTCCTTGTAAGTTTTGCGTCTTAATCACTTAAAGTTTGTAAGATCTGACAGCTAAAACATTTGTTTAAAAAAAGGTTATCTGAGATATTTGAGATATCTCACCGGAAGAAGAAATTTTGTGTTTATTTAACATCGCATACATGACATATGACATAATGTAAACTAATATTTCAATTCTATGTAAAAAAAAAAAACTAAAATAGATCAAAAAAATAATTATTGAAGTGCTTCCGGTGACAACCGGAAGTTACGCCGAACAAAACAAAATAGTGTAAACACATCTACATATATAGGTCTATGATCCCACAAAGTTTGATTGTTCAAGTCATTACCGTTTTTGAGATCTGGAGAAGTCAAGGTTTTTTGTCTCGGGACAGGAAACGGACAAACGGAAGTAATCAATGAAAAGGATAGGTAATTTTTCTCAAAGACTAGACAACGGGACTTTATTGCCTATCAATATATTTTAAGTTGTCAAAGAAAAACATTTAAACTTTTAAACAACTTGAATTGTTTGAACTCTTTCGGTGTGGACCGGAAGTGACGGTTGACAAAATGAAAGGGGTTAAACACATCTACTATCAAATGTCTATCATACATGTAAGCTTTGAGCCTTGGTCACTTACAGTTTCTTAGATCTCGCTGTTACAACATTTGTTTAAAAAAAACAACCTGAGATATTTGAGATATCTCACCGGAAGTAGATTTTTTTTCTTTATTCACCATCGGATAGATAACATATGTAAAGATTTTTACTTATATATAATTTCTATGTGAAAACAATTATATGCGTAAAAAAATATTTTTGGAAGTGCTTCCGGTGACGACCGGAAGTTATGACGAACAAAACAAAATAGTTTAAACACATCTACAACTATAGCTCTATCATCCCATAAAGTTTGGATGTTCAAGTCTTTTTGGTTTTTGAGATCTCGATGTCACTAGCTTTTTGTCGCGGGACAGGAAACGGACGACAGGAAATGAATTTTGAAAAAATGAAAAAAACGCCTAGAGATATTATCATTGTCTATCATTCCCGAAACTTTCAAGTAAATCTATCCAGCCATCTCTGAGAAATCTTGTGGACAAAAAAAGGAAAAAAAATAATAATAATAATGACCTATATTTTGATCTCAGCTAGCTTCCGTACTCGGAATTTCCGGACAATAATTTTTCCAGGAGAGATTACACTAGCATGTCCTCTATCATTCCTGAAAGTTTCAGCTTTCTATCTTTAGTCAGTTCTGAGAACATGCGTGGACAAGAAGTCAAGAAAAAAAGACAAAATGGCGGATAAGTCCAAACCGGAAGTGATTTTTACAAAATCGAAAATAGGGTACAAACTTCAAATGATAACAGATCGATGCTGAAAATTTGACGAAAATCGGACGACCCATCTCCGAGAAATCTTCTGCACAAAAATTGTAAAGAAAAAAAAAAGAAAAAAAATAAAAGTGAAAAAGAAACAATAGAATAATAGAAGGGTCTTCCGCTGAGACGGAAGACCCTAATAATAAAATTGAAAAAGAAACAATAGAATAATAGTAGGGTCTTCCGCTGAAGACGGAAGACCCTAATAATAAAATTGAAAAAGAAACAATAGAATAATAGTAGGGTCTTCCGCTGAAGACGGAAGACCCTAATAAGAAAAGTGAAAAAGAAACAATAGAATAATAGTAGGGTCTTCCGCTGAAGACGGAAGACCCTAATAAATAAGGACTGTTTTCGTCTTAATCTAAATGAAAGAGTGTTTTTCGACTTGTTCTACATTCCAACAACCCTTATGTGAAGAATATTTTTGTTAGAAAATCCAAAAAAAAAAAAAAAAAAAAAAATTGGAGAGAAAGAGAAAGAGTGAAAGAACAAATCTTGGCTCTGGTGAGATTAGAACACACAACTTTTGCAAATGTCATAACAATATTTCACCGAAGGTTCACGTCAAAACATGGCTGACGCAAAATAATTCCCGAATTTCTCTTTGAATTTGGGGCGTTTCCGCCCGGGACAGGAGCTGATTTTTTGTATGAGATGATAAACAGCGTGTAAGTTGTCTGACTAATTAGGTTTTGTAACAATGCGAGGTCATTTGAAATATTGATGCATGTTGTTTCCGGAGAGGGGTGAATAGGCCCGAGCTTGATTTTCGTCGTAAATAAATCGAAAGTAGAATTTTGAGGTGTGGATCTCGGTTAACGACAATTAGGGGAAGTCCTAAAACAATGACTGATGCATTGTACACATGTATTTCAGCGTTGAGAATTTTTTTTGTGTCGTTTACTATTAAGTTTGACTGTTTTGTTCCAACAGGATTGATACAATCTTTATAAATGTAGAAATAACAAACTCGGTAACATGTAAATTTATTCGTTAAAAAATCGATGACAGTAGTTTTCACAGTTCTAACACTCAGAAATAGTTCACACGCTATCATAGATACAGACTAAACGGAAAACAAGAAATACACATGCACCAGAAATATTACACAGCTGCTTACATCCCGTGTATTCTGTAAATTTTAATTCTCCGTATAAGCAATACGCGCCGTTTGATCTCAGGAATTTCTTCTAAATTGTTCAATCCGCTATATATTTTACAGACAATAAGAATGAGGTCCGAGGTACATTTTCACGAATTTTAATTAGGATTGAGTGAAGGGCTCGGAAGTTAGAATTTTTTTCTACAGTACATGTCAAGCACGCAAATTGGAACTCAAATGCCAAAAAATTCATAACTGTGTTAAAAATGAACGAATTGGTCTGGTAATTAGTACAGTATTCTAGAATGGTACTAGGTTGAAATTAAAGGTCCAAGATCAAAGATCAAGTAAAATCGGGGCAGAAAAACTAAATGATTTTGTGAATCGGAGAGAAAGGGGCGGGGGGGGGGGGGGGTGGTGGTGGTGATGACTTCTATATTTAACGTACAATGTTAAATTCTAAATATTACATATTACACAATTACTATATGAAATACATATGTTAGATCAATGTATAAGCGTTGTATTAAAGATGTAACTATTGATTTTTCTCAACATTTTCACTTTATTTCAGTATGAATACACAGCTAATGATCTCAATACACAAATACGGGGAAAAGCGCCGTTATTGTACCTTCTTTTACAAAATTAAAACGGAAAAGAACAGAATCCATCATTTTAAAGATAAAAACGTAAATCTGAGCACATAACAAGGGAAAAACATTTTCGTCACTCGGGGCTTGAACCCGGGTCGCCTGGGCCATGTCCACGACTCTAGCGACTGAGCTAATCGGACTCTCGCTTCAGGACTTTGATGCTTAATATCTAGAGAATGCGTTGGTCGATTTTAAAACAAAATACATATTCTGAATCAGTAAAACGGTCACTATCAATTTTATAGAAAAATATTTTAAAACAAAAAAGTTGAAAAATTCACTTTTTTAAATTTGCTTCTGGTGACGACCGGAAGTGACGGCGAACATTCTCTTGACCGAGGTACACCAGCAAAACGGGAGATCTATCACCTCTGAAAATTTCAGCCCTCTATCATTACTCGTTTTTGAGAAACGTCGCAGACAAAATTGACTTTTAAAAATCGTTTAACGATAATAACTTCTGACCGGAAGTGAATTTTGAAATATTGTTACAGCGGTACAAACTTCAGATTACGAGGCATTATCCCTGAAAATTTGAAGGAAATCGCACGAGCCATCTCCGAGATATCGCCTGCACAAAATTTGTAAGAAAAAAAAAAAGAATAATAATAATAATAAGAAAAGTGAAAAAGAAACAATAGAATAATAGTAGGGTCTTCCGCTGAAGACGGAAGACCCTAACTAGATGGTTCTCGTTGCGAGCAACGAGTGGGTCTTCCGTCCGAATTTTGAATCAATGAGATAAAACCCATCATTTGTACGATAAAAATCGTAAATCTAAGCAAAAAATGAGGGAAAATTTTTTCGTCACTTGGGGCTTGAACCCGGGTCGCCTGGGCATATGTCCACGACTCTAATGACTGAGCTACTCGGACTCTCGCTTCAGGACTTTGATGCTTAATATCTCGAGAATGCGTTGATCGATTTTAAAACAAATTACATATTCTGAATCAGAAAAAGGGTCACTATTGACCTTATAGAAAAAAATCAAAAAATCAAAAAGTTGAAAAAATCGATTTTTCGTCTTTTCTCCCGGTGACGACCGGAAGTGACGGCGGACGTTTTTATGACCATGCTGCACCAGGAAAACGGGATGTCAATGATTACTGAAGAGTTCAGCCCTCTATCTTTACTCGTTTTTGAGAAACGTCGCAGACAAAATTGATTTTAAAAAAAAGTTTTAGGACGATAACTTCCGACCGGAAGTGAATATCGAAAAACTGAAACGGCGGTACAAACTTCAGATAACGACACATCAACCCTTAAAATTTGAAGGAAATCGAACGAGCCATCTCCGAAAAATCGCCTGCACAAAATTTGTAAGACAAAAAAAGAATAATAATAATAATAAGAAAAGTGAAAAAGAAACAATAGAATAATAGAAGGGTCTTCCGCTGAAGACGGAAGACCCTAATAATAATAATAATAAGAAAAGTGAAAAAGAAACAATAGAATAATAGAAGGGTCTTCCGCTGAAGACGGAAGACCCTAATAAGAAAAGTGAAAAAGAAACAATAGAATAATAGAAGGGTCTTCCGCTGAAGACGGAAGACCCTAACTAGATGTTTCTCGTTGCGAGCAACGAGTGGGTCTTCCGTCCGATTTTTGAAGAGATTTGATAAAACTCATCATTTTAAAAATAAAATCGTAAATGTGATCGAAAAATGAGTGAAAAATTTTTGCGGCACTCGGGACTTGAAACCGGGTCGCCTGGGCCATGTCCACGACTCTATCGACTGAGCTACTCGGACTCTCGCTTCACGACTTTGATTCTTAATATCTCGAGAATGCGTTGATCGATTTTAAAACAAATTACATATTCTCAATCAGTAAGAGGGTCACTATCAAACTTACAGAAAAAAATTAAAATATAATAAAGTTGAAAAAATCGATTTTTCGTCTTTTCTTCCGGTGACGACCGGAAATGACAGCGGACGTTTTTATGACCATGTTGCACCAGAAAAAAGGGATGTCTATGATTACTGAAAAGTTCAACCCTCTATCTTTACTCGTTTTTGAGAAACGTCGCAGACAAAATTGAATTTTTAAAAACGTTTTAGGACGATAACTTCTGACTGGAAGTGAATATCGAAAAATTGAAACGGCGGTACAAACTTCAGATAACGACACATCAACCCTTAAAATTTGAAGGAAATCGAATGAGCCATCTCCGAAAAATCGCCTGCACAAAATTTGTAAGACAAAAAAAGAATAATAATAATAACTAGATGGTTCTCGTTGCGAGCAACGAGTGGGTCTTCCGTCCGATTTTTGAAGAGATTTGATAACTCACCATTTTAAAGATAAAATCGTAAATGTGATCGAAAAATGAGTGAAAAATTTTTGCGGCACTCGGGACTTGAACCCGGGTCGCCTGGGCCATGTCCACGACTCTATCGACTGAGCTACTCGGACTCTCGCTTCAGGACTTTGATTCCTAATATCTCGAGAATGCGTTGATCGATTTTAAAACAAATTACATATTCTGAATCAGTAAGAGGGTCACTATCGAACTTACAGAAAAAAATTAAAATATAATAGAGTTGAAAAAATTGATTTTTCGTCTTTTCTTCCGGTGAAGACCGGAAGTGACAGCGGACGTTTTTATGACCATGTTGCACCAGGAAAAAGGGATGTCTATGATTACTGAAAAGTTCAGCCCTCTATCTTTACTCGTTGTTGAGAAACGTCGCAGACAAAATTGAATTTTTAAAAACGTTTTAGGACGATAACTTCTGACTGGAAGTGAATATCGAAAAATTGAAACGGCGGTACAAACTTCAGATAACGACACATCAACCCTTAAAATTTGAAGGAAATCGAACGAGCCATCTCCGAAAAATCGCCTGCACAAAATTTGTAAGACAAAAAAAGAATAATAATAATAATAATAATAAGAAAAGTGAAAAAGAAACAATAGAATAATAGAAGGGTCTTCCGCTGAAGACGGAAGACCCTAATAATAATAATAATAAGAAAAGTGAAAAAGAAACAATAGAATAATAGAAGGGTCTTCCGCTGAAGACGGAAGACCCTAATAAGAAGAAAAGTGAAAAAGAAACAATAGAATAATAGAAGGGTCTTCCGCTGAAGACGGAAGACCCTAATAATAATAAAAAAAGTGAAAAAGAAACAATAGAATAATAGAAGGGTCTTCCGCTGAAGACGGAAGACCCTAATAAGAAAGTCGACAAAAACAATATGTCTCCCCTTTGAAAGGGGAGACATAAAACGAATGCTGAAGAACTAACTTCCATTTCCCCCATTTTCTTGGAGCGTGAACTGAATAATAGTAAAAATCAACGTGAAAATAACACAATAAGTTAAGGTACTTATTCTCGAAAAATGATTAAGAAAATGGCAGATTTTCGTTGCAGTAAATATATGTTTTCTCTAAAACAGGTAAAGTTCAACTGATAAACTGTTGTCGCTGCTTTTGTTTAGGACTTATTAAAAACATATATAATAACTTAAGATTGAAGAAAGTTAGTATACTTAACAAGTTTGATTTACAGTGTTCGACACCAACTTTTTAAATCATTTGGCCAGCCAGACTATTGCATGATTATTTATAATTGCCCACAGGCAGATCTATAATATTAATTATTCATCGAAAACATACATTTTAAGTTTTTCAGTTGGGGTATATCAAAAAAGAACTAATTAATGGACTCTAATTGGTTTTGTCATACCACCTTATAGTCTGTCCCAATCTTTAAATAAATTAGATCTAAATGATAATACATGTACTTATTTTTAATAACTCAATTCATTAAGCTCATCATTTATTGAACAAATTAATCATGATAAATTGAACAACACAATCAAAACTGATATACAGATGTAAGATATTTATAATTAAACAAACTAAAAATTATATATTTGTTAATATATAAAAGTGACTTGACAGACATACTGTAAAAGTGGTTGTACTGGTATGGCGGTATGAAAGTTTAACGATTTTCTAATCTGAAAAGATTGACGAGTGGAAACTTTGACTATTTTAGATTTTGCTAAAATAACAAAAAACAGCACCATAAAGTCCATACATGCGAACTGGATGATACATGTTCATGAGAAATTAGAAAACGACAAAGAGCTCGTAAAAAGAGCCTTTATCGCCGCCGGATTTACTACTACCCGCTAACCAGCAAAATGTGAAAACTTCTTGAAAAATTGTCACAATTATCCTCTGCTGATCTGGGCATACTGTAAATATGTTTTGATTATTATAATTGAATAAATAAATGGATGAAAGAAAATGTTTGTTTTTATAACACCTGTTAGGTTGTACAAATGTCCGAGGCAAGAAAACTGCCGATCGGCATGATTTGGTAATGGTAGTAATTATTTATCAAAGTATTATTATTAGGAGACGCTTATAATGTGTTTCTCCGACTACTTATTTTTCGAAAATTTATTTGCAAATGGGTGTCCAAATATTAACTTTAACGAGATTAATTTTACATTACATTTATGCTGTAGTAATTTTACACCAAAATTATCAGTTCGGGATCCAAATGCGTAAAATTAAACGAAATCAATTAGGTAGTGAAACAGATTGTGTATGGAAAATGACAGTAAACATTTGCGAAATAAAAATTTGACGAATAAAATCATGCAGTACTTTTAACGACAATGATGCAGTAATGGCAGTCTCCATAGACATTGATATTGACCGAATGAAAGAACGTTTTAATGCCCAGTGTATTCAATAAATAGGAATAATGTTAAATGTTATATATAGATCGAATTCATTCGAAGGGTGTTAGACTGGGAGCAGTAAATCCTCAATCTATGAGTACATGCCTCTGTTAATACACAATCAGGTGTGCTTGTTATTACACCATTGCATGTTACATGTATCATGAAGGCTAAAGTCATTTACAAATAGTATAATAACTGCTTACAAAAAATATCTACACAAGGGGAAATATGTCAATGTAACATCAAACGGGGTATTCTTTAGTGTATCCGTAATCCATTTGTCGACCCTGGATTGATACTGTGAAATCATTTAAATTCGTGGGAGCCAATTTTCGTGGATTGTGGGTTTTCTGCTTATTCTTGGGGACGTAATTTCGTGAATGCGTCGGTTTTCAGTTTCAGTAAGATAACTAACTCTTTCAAAATTTGTTTTCGTCGAGGATGTAAATTCGTGGCGGAGGGCTACGAATACCACGAAAATTGAGCCACCATGAATTTTAATGATTCCACAGTATGAACCCTTCAATACTTAGCCTTTGGTTTGACATGGTCTATTTTGGTGTTGCCTACAGAGCAGAGTGACATTTGGTTATCAAGAAGCTTAGATTATCTTGCTATACTCTGTCCAAGTTATTTTTGCTGCACATTTTCTTAAATTATTCTATATTTATAAATACCCCTGGATTCAAACGATGTTCATCAAATAATATGAAAAATCCCAAGATTTTCCCTTTGAAACGCCCCCTCTAGCTTGTCGGATTTCAATACACGGCTAAAAATAAAAAGTCTACGGGGATTTTCCATTGTAAAAGAGAAGAAAGTCCCCGGATTATAACGTTGAAAAATTGTGCGAGATATTCCGAATGGAGAAAAGATGTAAACATTCCCCATTATAAATCTTCGTAAGAAATCGGGTTTCGTTCATGTGAATTTTTCTGAGTGAAAAACGATAATATGTCAATGAAGATATCTTGGAAATTTTCCCTCATCGATTCCAATTGCACTTCTCTCAAAGGTATGTGTATTTTTATTAAAGGTCGTCCAAATGTGCGGCATAAATATCTTGGGACAGACTATAAGGTTGTATGACAAAACGAATTAGAGTCCATTAATTAGTTCTTTTTTTGAAATACCCCAACTAAAAAACTTAAAATGTATGTTTTCAATGAATAATTAATATTACATATTTTTTTTATATTATTACATTTGTAAAGAGCTGTTGAGAGGAGAAAAAATATCACGCTGAAAGTGACTACAAGTCCATGTCAAGTGTTGCAATGAAAGTCGTAAATAGTGGGGAATGATGCCATGAGTGTACAAAAAAAGAAAGAAAATAAAGATTATTCCCAGCTTTATTTGAGTTCCAAAATAACAAAACATGATGTCCAATGAGATCCAAGAGAAACAAATAATGCTTCATCCTTATTTATTTCACAATGTAACGATTCGATTTAATAATTTGTTTTTATAAACATGTTAATTTATATATAACAATCTTAATGAAGATATTTTTAAATGATTTTAGATGAGGTATGAGAGCATTAAGAAAGCCTTTCCTGTCCTTCTGTTTGAACCTGGAATCATAACATTTGTCATTCCTCTAATTCAAGACAAAGTGTATGTCATTAAATTTTTCAAGGAATAAGCAAAATATATATGCATAATCCAAAAATGATATCTGAAGCTGATCTAAATAAGATTCATTTCTTTGTTCCCGAAGATAGCTAGGAGTGCGGCTTAAAGGATCTGATTTCTTCAGAATGAAGAAGTCATGACTAATACGTCGAACAATCCCAGGAAAGCAATGAGTAAGATATTTCTAAACAATTGATTGAAAAAATTTATTCTGTCAACGATAATTATTGTTTAAGTACATGTAAGGTAGAATGCAACAGTTAACTTTTATAATAGTGATAATTGTTAATGCTCGTCGATCTCCAGAAACACACGCATTGTGTTGTCTCTAGAATCAAAGCACAACTTACCAGCTTATCATCAACTAAGACTATGACTGTCAACAATTAGAAATTAATTTATCGATACGTGATTTACTTTCATGCGTCTTTTGAAAAAAGTCTTTGTTATAAAAAAAGTTGTACATATAATACAGCATCGACTGGAGTGACCCAAGAACCGGGTTGTCCTGCATATTAATAGAACATTCGACATATCCCCCCCCCCCCCCCCACCACCAACACCACCACCACCAAACGTTTAAAGCATGATATGTCTTGCTCGGAAACTTCCTTCTCTCGGAAAATCCAACCTATATACGATATAAGATATATATTTATAATACAGTAAAACTATCATAAATAAACCTCGGGTCTCCCTAGTAAACAACACTAACCCTCCCCAAACTAACGGATCCGCGCAGGTATGTCATTGAACCAAAAGGCACTTTTAATCTTATTATTCAAACTGTTTAGTAGTTTTTACTATGCCTGAGGTGTCATACATGTAACTGCTATTGCTATGATCAATAGCATAACTAATATTCAGGAGGGTAATAGTGACAGATGTAATGCTGGGTTTCGTGTTCTTCCTATAAAGCCCAGCAAATGTTGAAATATTCATCATTAATGATTGTAAAAGTACAATTAATGATTGACAAAGTATAAACTCCCCAAGATTTTTGTTCTACATCATCATCATCATCATCATCGGAAAAGTTGTATTTTGAATAAAGTTTATTTCATGTTTTTCAATAACAGAATGTCTTTCAGGCAATTAACATCTAACGTATACGCAGTAAAGTAATCGTTCGTTCTGCAATAATCGGTGATTTTTGAAATATATGTGTACCTGAATTTTAGTTTGTTTGCTTTTGTATTTCACTGGATTTTCCTCACCAGCTAAGTACATGTAGCTGTAATATTTTCTTTGAAATGCAGTGTTGGTTCAAATATGCAATGTGTTCGGATGAATGTAATGCCGGAATGTGGTGAAGCATAAATAGTGCTTTCACTCTTATACAGAAGTGTGTAACGGCAAGCTTAAAACCGCCATATTAGTCCTTGATTTCTACTGTTCTGCTTACAGCTACACACCCCTTATACATGTATAAGACCGAGAGCACTACTCATGCTTCACTGCATCCAGGTATTTCATTAGACGGAAAAGAAACGCGTTTTGAAGAACAAAAATGGTATTAAAACCAATGCACTGGTAAGATAAGGAATATCCAACAAAAGACGAATCAAAACAGAATCAAACCGAAACACACATATTTCAAAAATCCGGATGATTGAAGAACGTTCACACGTGTCATAATGTTGTCATGATAATGCACATGGGCAGACCACACACTGTAGCAG
Source organism: Magallana nippona (assembly GCA_033439105.1). Taxonomy (NCBI): domain Eukaryota; kingdom Metazoa; phylum Mollusca; class Bivalvia; order Ostreida; family Ostreidae; genus Magallana; species Magallana nippona. Next base: position 39,109,808 of record CM065921.1, on the reverse strand, counting down.
ATCGTGCAGTGAAAGCATGGCCTTGTTAAAATGGATTGTTTTTTTTTAGAAATTGATAAAGCGATGTTATCTTGTTTATACATAATATTGGATATACTATCACTATCAAATATGTTGGATGCAGTGCGGCAGGGTTTACAATGAGATACAGACGTTATGCACCCTGTATGAAACGACACACGTGTTCGATGTGCATGCGAAATAAAGCAGCACAACACTATCTGTGCAAGACAATGCGAAAACACTGAAAATTCTTTTAAAGAATAAAGCATCTTTTTTATTTTAGTTTTTGGTTGTAGATTCCTTTATTCTTTTTTATAAACATATTACTACAATGTGTAATTGTATCATTTAGAAGTATGTGGAACCTGAATGCCTCGGTCAGAAAGCAACCGTAACTTTCTCGGCCGGTATATATACCCCAGTGGCAATTGAGGAGCGATCGAAATTAATATGGCGACCAAATGTTTTACGAATTCATGTCAACTTTAACGAAAGCTATTGAAACCAATATGGCGGTTGCCGTTGGTGAAAAGGAATATGCGTATTCAATATTCTTGTACGTTATAATAAAGTGAGTTTACTTAAATTAGAATATTGCAGGGTTGGAATTTTTTCGAGTCATGACAAGAATTAGGGCAAACTTCATTAATTATCTTCAATTATTAGAGTGTCTTATTTGTCTGTTGAGACCAATGTAAAGATCTAAATATCACGCATAAGAATTTCGTATGATACATTCATGACAATCTAATTTCACTTCCTAATTCAATAAGTTATACCCACCTACAGGTGGCTTAATTAATGACTGTCGAGACGTTATTTTTTTTGTAAAAATGGAAACAATTATTTATCTGAAATTTGCCAGTTTTAGAGGGGACAATGTGAGCGTCTAATTAATGACAATCTTGAAGTTAATTATTTGTATTGTTATTTTGTCCATTATACTATTTTTGGAAAGCAGTAATAATTACGTGCCACATATATCAATGTAATTAAGCAACCTAGTTAGATAACATATAATTTAAAATAAAACGAAAATGGATTTTAAAACGTGATTTGATAATAAAAATGCTTCAATTTTTTATATATTTTTTGTCCCTGTCATCATTAAAAAGCGTAATTTATACTTATTAAAGTTTATAAAAATCATTTTAAGCCACATAGATATGTATCTTGTTTTTTCATTATGCATTTTCAATGGCAATTACTAAAACAAATCATGTGAAACTCTCATCAATCAAAACATGGAATGTACAAGTTCAAGAACAAATTACAAGAAAAGGACAAGAGTCCTGGCGTCGATATGTATTTAAAGAGAAGCATATCAAACAGTTGGACGGAATACCAGAAATGAAGGTTCTTGTTATATTGACCGTGCTGTGTCTCTCTGTTGGATATGGAAACAGCTGTACATGTGTTGGTATTCCGACCAATGGCTGTGATTCCGATTATTGTAAGATAAAGTTTATTTATTTATTTTGTATTTTTTCCTAATTGTTTTTTTAAAAAAAACACCACCCTATATAAAGGTTGACAGGTAAATTTATTAAGATGCCCTCTTTCTAAATGCATATTTCTGACTACAGTCGCATAATTACCTCAAATTCCATTTCTTTTCTCTCAAAGAATCAATCATTGTATCTATTTTGAATCAACAATAATAGTGACGTGACACTCTAATAAATGTATAAAACAACCAGATGTGTTTGCGCATGTAGTTCCAAATAAAGTTTTAACGGTTCATACACTGTTATGAAAAAAAATAGAATATTAAGTAAAACCACCTGTAATTAAACTTTCTTATATACCTTGTTTCTGTTGTCATAATTAAAAAGTAATAAAGGTAGAAATATGTTTATAAGCATTCAGGGCTCTCAATCAAAAATTAAAGGATTAATTGATTTACATCTATTTATTATTTTGCAATTTTATTTTCACAAGCTTTGACAATGATGTCTTGTTCTTTAGCAATCTTGGGTACTGTGATAGGAGTGCAGCCACTCGGAACACCTCCAAATGACGAAAGAATATACACTGTCTTGGTGCAAAGAATATATAAGGTATTTTTTTAAAATTCCTAACACTAAATTCTTTAACACGTCAAAAATTTGAAGAAGAATTAAATTATTATATGATAAACATTGAGTGTGCTTAAAGAAGTGATGTAGTTAAATAAACTTAAAGCCTTTTACATGTTAAATATCCCTTAGCCTTCTTACTAACAATGCTTATCTTAGAAAAAAAATTAAACTGATCTTCCTCTTTATTTCCCTTTTGACCTATGTATGCAGTATTAATTTTAGAGGTTCGATGTCAATGAATATTCGAATTAGCGAATATGACTCAATCATCGGTAAAACTTTTCTTAATCGCTGTCTCGTTAAGAAGTTAATATAATTTTAAATCATTTTAGGAATTCATACACTTATCAGTGTTTGGGAAAATAAGCGCTACCATATCTCGGTTACCCTGGTTTGAAAGCAAGAATCTACTTTATTTTAGCAGCTGGTCTACGACCAAAGGATTTTCTGATTTAATTTTACATCAAACGGGGAGACAGACCAGTGCCTTATTTTATGGGTTTATATGTTAAATATAAATTTAATGTATTATATTAAATGCCTGTACAAAATTTTATAAGTATATTCATAATTATATCATGAATAACTATGACACACTTTTTTAAAATAAAACCTCGAGTATTCGACTATCGTTTAACTAATGTCCAGGATTACAATGTTTTGACTATACTGTCCCAGAAATATTAACATTACTAATTCATTAATGTGAAAAACTTTTTGAAACAGTTACCATGTGACTCATAAGTATAACAAATGTCTCCTAAAACATTAACAACGATTTAGTTGTTCGCTTCGAGCAAGATTTAACTTAAGCAAGTAACAACAAATATCTTCAAAGAAAGTGTCATGTCAATTGAATATGTTTGGAAAAGTTTCAAAGAGGTTTTGTTTTATTTATGATTGAATCCATTCTGTTTTCCTACTGGCGTCAACAATTTATTTTTAGACAGATCGACCTCTCCCTTTAATTGTGCAAATACGTGCATACGTGGAAGGATCCCTCTGTGGTTTACTTTTGACTCCAGGAAGTCAATACGTGATATCCGGTATACTTATTTAACTCACGAATAATGAAACAAAACCAAGAAAGTTTTATACAAAACCTCTAAGATTCGCAATATCTTTTAAAATGATTCGGTTGCGAGTTTCTATTCTAATACCTGAAATGTCTGAATTGTGAAAGCTTTTAAGGAGTTCTTGCATAATATAACAATAGACTGAATGTAAATTGCCTTTGAAATTTTTTTAAAGGATACTACAGCGATTCCATGATGTGGACCAACGCTTGTCAGTACACTCGTCTCTTTAGCCAGATTCCTCTCAACGAAAAATTAAATCTGGATTGCCATCGTCAGCGCTATTAACCCTAATCAAAGTAAGTGACAGCAAATAATTGAACTATGACATTTATAGAGGATTAAATGCAAGTTTTAAAAAGTTCAGCTGAAGGAAGACTTTCGTCATGGCTTTCTAATTATAATAAGGTTTTGGTTAATGGCTATCTATTGAAGATTTTGTATACTTTAAGGTTAAACAATGTACCAAGAACTAACAAAGCTATTATTTTTTTGGCAGAGAGAAGAAAAAAGGCAATGATTCCATGCAAACTTTTTTCTATGCAGAAAAACCCCCCAAAATCAACGAAAAAAGTGATTCTGTTGCTTTTTAAAAACTCAAAGTGAAGTATTAAAAATTATTATAGAAATAAATGATAGGAAAATACCAAATTATGATTTAGGTATAAGTAAATATACCAAACTATGATCATGAATGTAAAATTGATTTCGTTCCTTAAGGAGGTTCTCATCTTCGCTAGCCAAGGAGTTTCGGTCCACTCCGCATAAACACTTGGCAGATCTCTTTGATGCGGTGGCGCTATCTAGCGAATTACAAGAGGTGCGCCTCTTGCAACGTGATATTTTTATCCAATAAAGCAACGGGCTATTTATACACGCTATGGCATAACACAAAGTGAAAAAAATGTCGACCGACAAATCTTGGGAAACAATTACGATAAAGTCTACTTTCAAAGTCGAATTTAGATATAACCTGCAAATTACAATAAATGTTTTATTTAATTTGATATCGTAATGTGTTTGTTGCGACCTGTACCGGCTGTGAAAAGTCGTTCAAAAGTAAGGTTTTGTCTTAAAAAAGGTAATGCAGTGCAGATTGAGACAAGAATACATTTTAATTTGAAATAGAAATTATTTTTAACAGGGCTATGCATTTAATAGACATTATTTAATATATCAAAGGGATACGCACAGTTGTATATCACTGGCATTTATGCCAGCCTACCTGTATTCAGTTACATGTATCAATTGCTTAGCCTGTCCTGTTCTGAGGTTGCAACTTCCTATAAAGTTAACAGCTTTGGCGATCCAAGTCTCCCATCAATAAATTTCGATCATTAAAATCTGAGATATTCAACATTCTTGCTTTTAACGGATTACATAAACATATTACATGTAGCAGTTAACTTCTCTGACAAAATGTAATCTTGAATTTTGAAATACAGTGTTTTTCAAATCCTATGAACATGATATAAACTGCATCTTACCTTATATTGGTCTCTCTCCCAGTTAGCACTTAACGTTCTTATAACATTATATTCTAGTCGTAGAAAGGTTATCTGAAAACGTTTCTATTTAAACGTTTTCATAACGTAATGATAACATTTTTTTTGTTTTCATAACGTTGTAAACAACATGAGGTACAGCCAAACTGAAATATTTTAGCAAGAACAATTATAAACATTTTCAAAATAATATCAGCGGCTTTGCAAACTTCCTATAACGTTACTGGCAATCGTTTTAATACGTTTTAAAAAGGATTGTTTAAACATTATGTGTTCTTAATTTCCTCTGCTATAATTATCCGTTACAAAGTGTCTTATCTACATGTATAAGCTTTAACAAAAGTCATTTTACTGCATAAATGATTCGTTATTACATAACTTAATAAGACTTTTGGAAGATGGAATATTTCATTACAAAGGGTACTAAAAAATCAAAGCTACATTAAACAAAACATACATGCGTATTGCAATGCTAATCTCTGAGGCAAGCCAAAAAATGTGATAACTGTATTAAATTTAATACAGTTATTACATTTTTTCGCTTGCCTCAGATATATTGCAATTGCCTGAAATAATGTAGCCCTCTCCCTTTTTTTTTTCTTTTTTTTTTGGGGGGGGGGGGGGGGGGCTACAACTCCATAGGATCTCCGTAGTGGTGCAAATGTTGGAATGATTCACTCCAGCAACGCTTGCATTTCTTACCTGAACTTAGACATTGTAGTTGTGTATGGTATAAAATAACCCCAAAAAGTCAGGTTTATTCCATATATCGGGTATTTTTCGTGTATGTCAACAACGCAAGTTGAATTTGTCCGCCATGTTTACTGACCTTGATCGGTTTTAATTTGGGACAGACGATGAGAATTCAGAAGCCGATCTTGAACTGAATACAGGATTTCCCCATTGTAAACATAAATATCGCGGTAAATATGAATTTTTCATTATATACTCTTTTCTTCAACGATGTTTTAGTAAAAGTCAAGGTAAAACCATTAATTTACACTCATCTGATATTTACGTTCTCAAACCCATATTAACTCCTAGCGTAAATCCCATAAAATCAACAAGAACTGTTATGGCTGCTGAAGAAGACGACTGGTAAACATGCTGGTGTGTTTTGTCTTTTTGTTTTTTTATATACGGTTAGTTATTTAAAACATCATTTTATCTAAAGGAAGTCTAACATGAAAACTATTTCTTTAGACCGAAGTCGGTCGTATTAACAATAATGTTGTACAATTACGTAGATCCTATGGAACTGTAGCCTTCTCCTGAAAACGTCAGATAAAAAAAAATTGGAGGGGGCTACAATATTGCAGCTACAGAAATGTATGTGCGTTTTTCTTTGTGCCGCTTAACATTGCGTTGATTTTAAGTCTATTATCATGGTTTTCTTATAAAGCGGTTCCTTTCTCGAACAATCCTTGAAATAGTAAGATCCTTATTTATTTGCGGCAAAATTATATCGTGTGTCTTATTTTTATTGTTCGTAGATTAAGAGGCAGCCCCAGGGTAGCCCCTGCATTTGAATCACCGCGGCCAAACGTGCAAGATAAAAATGCACAATAAGGCACAAGACGTGAATTTGTAGAGAGGTTGGGGGGGGGGGGGGGGGTCCCCTGAAGATTCAAACTTATTAAATTTACATCGTACCGTTAGTAATTTTATTGAATTAATGTTTTTAATTAACACTGTACCAGATAATTATGCCAGTGCCAATGTGGCATTTTTGCACCCGTTTAAACTGCATATATCGAAAAATACAAATATGCCATATGATAGACCATTGTTTAAAGAGTTTACAACCACCTTTTTTATCATTGTATCTCACCTGTCAGGTGAGATATTTACCTTTCAAATATAAATTCCTATAGGAATAAAAATTTTCCCATAGGAAAAACAATATTCCTATAGGAAAATTGAAATTTCCTATCGGATTACAAGAACTTCCTATAGGAATTTCAATTAAAGGAAATACATTTCTCCTATAGGAAATATAATTCCTAAAGGATATTTAGAAAAATCCTATAGGATTGTCAATATTTCCTGTAGGAGAATCATTCTCCTATAGGAATTATCATTTTCCTATGGGATATTAATTTTCAAAGGTAAATATCTCACCTGGCAGGTGAAACACACTAAAAACAAAAGTGGTTATATACTCTCTAGACAATGGTCTATCATTTGGTATATATGGATTTTTTCCGAAACTGCATCTTAAGCGGGTGCAAAAATGCCACCTTGGCACTGGCATAATTATCCGGCACAGTGTTAATTACTTATTACCTAAAATAGTCATCGGGTCCCTGTTTCGATTTTAGAAGTTGTTCTCATTCAATTACAAGAAATACAAGCAATGTCAAACTCAGAGGCTACTGGTTTAGATGACATTTCTGTAAAATTGTGGAAATTGAGTTTAGATATGATTGCAAAAATTTTGACATTTTTGTTCAATATGTCTTTGAAAAGTTGTGAGGTTGCATCTGACTGGAAAAAAGCAAGAGTTACCCCTCTTTTCAAATGAGGTGGAAATTTTATTGTAAACAATTATCGACCTGTGTCAGTTTTACCTATTGTCAGCAAAATAATAGAAATACCTATTTTTAATTATTTTTACGAGTATTTTAATACGAAGAATCTTTCAACTGAACACCAATCTGGCATTACATAACATCATTGACAAATGGTTAAACACCATAGATGATGGAAAATTAACGGGCGTTCTTTTAATTGATCTTAGCAAAGCTTTTGACACTGTCAATCATCAAGTATTATTACACACACTTTTATCTTTTAGTATATGAAACAATTCTTTTAAATGGTTTCAGTCTATCTTCGTGGAAGAACACAGAGAGTAAGATGGAAATGTGTATTGTCTGATGAAAAAGATGTAACAATTGGTGTTCTGCAAGGGTCTTTTTTGGGGCCATTGTTTTTATATTATTTGTAAATGACTATCAAAAGTATCTTAAACATTGAAATGTAAATATTTATGCAGACGATACAACAAAAGATGTTTCCCATTAATCTATTGATGTTATTGAACAAAAATTGTTTGAAGATCTTTTATATTCTGTACAATGGATGAACAGTAATAAGTTGACTATGAACTATGAGAAAACTCAATGTATGTTGATCGATACAAAACAAAAAATATTGAAATGTAGAAAATTGTATATTAAAGTTGGTGGTGTTGTTTTGAACACTGTACAACAGGCTAAACTTCTTGGTGTAACCATAGACGAATCTCTTAATGTTCAGAGCACATTGAATTTGTAAGCAAAACACTTGCTCAGATAATAGATATTTTACGTCATCTTCGTGGTTTTATATCAAATGCTGCTTTATTGAAATTCATAATACTGTTATTTTCTCACATTTTAATTACTGTTGTACAGTTTGGTGTGGTCAAATTGAGAAAATTTTCAAATTACAGAAAAGGGCAGGTAGAATTATACTGAACGTTAAAACCACTCAAACTTCCTCTTTTGACATTTATAGAGCTCTTCACTAGATGCCTATTCAGGATTATTTTATATATAGAAACTTTTGTTAGCTTTTAAAATTGATGACACCAAAATACATGAATGTTTTTAGATATGTAAACCAAGTACATGTACCTACTAGAGAAACAAGAAGTAGTGTTAATGGTTTGTTATATGTACTGAATATTGTAAGCGCTCTTGTAGAATAACAATGGCTTTATTATGGAATCAACTGCCAGATATGTTCGAACGTGTTACAGCATTGCTTCTTTTAAAACAAAGTATCTACAACAATACTATATAGCAGAGTAAAATTTATAGATTATCAAATCAGTGTATAAATAGTTATTGATGTGTGTGTATATTCTATTTATACTGTTTATCTGTGTGTCGTATACTTCTTTTTGTGCATGTTTACACAGGACCACAATGTAAACTAGTACGTTGTTACTAAAAATGTAATTGTGCTATCCTGTCTAAATAAAAGACTATATTATTATTATGATTATTATCATTATTATTATTATACCAATTTTCCAGTGTTTCCCTTTTAAAATTGATGTCAAAAATCAAATACAATATATTACACATGATTTTATGTCACCATAATGTCTATATACTTTTAGTTTCAACTGCTGCAGGAAGGCCTGCGAGCACACTCCTAGTTAGTTAATTTAATTAGATTATCAGTATTAAACAGTTCGGTAAGTAGTATTTGCATCGATATTCTAACTGAAAGCAATTGGTAAAACATGCATGTAAACATAAACGTTATGATTATCCACAAATATTTTAATTTAAATCCACTTTATATATTTATATTGAGGGAAATATTAAATTCAAAACATATCTGACAGAATTTGTTTTCAATTTTTTAAATTCTAGTTGTTTCTAAACTGGGTGTACTCAACAAGATGTTACACAAAGACACACTAAGTGGGCACAGTTGATTCAGCTTTGAAACCGTAGAATCAAACCTACCATCAAGAGAAATCAAAGCACTAAATGTACTGGAAAGCGCTAAGCCTAGAAAAATGACAAAATGTACCGAATTATATAAAAAGTTATTTGAAAAATCTTATTTGTATTTATGAGTAAGTTAATTTGTTTTAAAATGCACTTGCTCATAAATCTGAAATAAAATAAAATTTGGATATGCCTTAGTTATAGAATACATAAATTTTTAAATGATAAATGCATGCTGTCGAATTACAGTGAAAACAAAATGCTGATGACTTTTTAAAAATTTATCACAATCACAGCTAATCACAGTATATGTAAGTACATCTTTATTTTATCGCATAGAGTGTTCTATCCATTTGACTGTAAAGTCAAAATTTCCATTTCACATTATAACAAGACAACATTGAGATGGTGACCATCTCAAAGGGCGCCACTTAAATAATGGATAATAGGATGAAAAGCATTTCAACAATTTTGCTTTGACCCAGACCTATAACTAATTTTCCAGCTGCCATAAAACTTTTAATTCAATCTCATTACTCCTTCCATACAGGCCTTTTTGTTCAACCTGAGCAAGATTAAGCAAATGGGAAATAATCTACGGTCTAAAACTGATTATAAAGAGATCTGCTATGACCTTCACCTTGACTTGGTTAAACTTATATTAATAAAGTCACTGCACACCATTAAACCAAAACCTTTGTTTATTTTAAGTAGGAACCAAATAGAGCTAAGCGGAGAGTATATATAGGCTCTGAAAAAAGAATGGACTGAAATGTTACACTTTCATTGGTTTAAACATGACACGTCACTGGCGGATATATCTCGATGTCCGTCTGGTGGGAATTAATATTCGACAATATGGCTGACGCTTTGCTTACTCATCTCGACATTTTCATTATTTGATACAGAAACTGCATTTCGTAAGTTCTTAAAATATTTGGAGTAACTACGGTCGGTTGCCGGTGTTGAAGAAGTACTTTTACACCTCTGTGCTAATCCACTTTTCCATGCTTGGAGGGACAATATCATTGTCAAGGAAAGTATTTCATGCAGTTCAAAAGTACAGGCATCATACTTTGCAGGTATGTGGTGTTGATAAATCCTAATTAAATATTTTAATATGGTTACTGTTTTCAGTTATGAAGAATAATTGAATTATAAATGCTTTCAACGGAAAATTATGGTGATTATTGATGTGTGTGTATACTGTGGGGACCGAGAGTTATAGATAATGAAGAGATCCGCAAGCTTAAGGAAGAGTCTAAGATTGTGAAGCCAATATACAAGGTCTGCAGATTGCAAAAGCCTGTAAAAACAAGAAATGCTAAAAAAAAAAACAATTAAAACGAGACGACAATGAAGCAATGCCATTGTGTCTACTAGTTGAAATTTGGGAGGAAAAATGTTAAAACTGTCCCTCCATTTATTTGTTGTTTTTTTTACCGAATCATTGAATTTCTAACTTTTTATTTTATTTTCGACCCCCACCCAATTAAAAAATAAATTATATTAATTCCCACCAGACAGACATAGAGATATAAAAAATAAATAACAAATATAACATAATAAACACTTGATAAGATATGGAAAGCAATTTAGTGTCTACTGACACTTAAATTTTCCGAAAAAGAAGCAATAATAATAGTTTATATGGGTTTGAAACATTTGGTGAGGCGGGCCGGGAATTTAAAGACTATACCGTTTAAAAGCACTCAAAATATACCCATATCGTAGCTATATTCCAATTATTACTTAACACATAAAACACAACTCAGTTCATTACGCCCAATTTTATTTTTTTTTAAATTATAATTTGTCCGATATACAATATAATGATATTTATTCTTTGAAACCTATTGCCAATTCAATAGTGCTAGAAATATGTATATGTATAATTATGTATTTGCATGCAGGCTAACTTGAAGATATAAAGTTCTCCCTGTTGCATGGGTATAAGGGGTTCTCCAGCATTCGCCAGTAAGTGGCGGTGTTCCGAAAATGCGTCAACGAAAGTGGAAGTAGCTTTAGAAATCTGGCGACCAAAAAGCGCTCCAGCTAAGCTTAGCGCTTTAAAATGTCAGTTGCATCATAGAAGTTGAAGATTTCCAAGTAAGTCTGGATAAAACTTCACAGAGGAAGCCTTTAAGTTTAATTAATATATAAAATTATCTTTTTATTGAATTTACAACACCTTAGTAAATTACTAACATTTATATTTTTGTTTCGATTCGTGAATTCCATGTATGTAAAATTTTGTTTCAGATTATTATTATTTGGCATGTATATGCAATTGAATATTGACATTAAATGCAATGGTTAATGCACACAATGAAAATATTTTCAATTGCAACAACAAACTGCATACGAAACAGTGTCAAAAGCCGAAAAAGTTTGTAATTTTTCCAGTCAGCTGCATTGAAAAGAATGTAAGAATTTAAATCACGTATATGATCAATTTCAGATTAGATTTTCATTTTTGCCCGCTCCTCTATATATTCAACCAGTAGCTTTATGATTTCAATCTTTTAAAAAAAGACATATTACATAAAAAAATGTGTACAAAAAATATAAAGCCCAATAATTTTGGCTTTCGCGGGATAACATCTACTTTTGATTATATGTTTTCATAATTTTTAAATGCGACACGTATTTAGAATCGGTTTGGTGCTAAATTTGTTTAGTGTTCCATTTTTTTTATCTTCTATTTTCCAACTGTACCATTCTGTCCAATATATCAAGTATTGATAATCACACTGATAAACAATAGTGTCGTAGAGTGAGAGTGTCGTAGTTTTTTGGGAGTTGATTTTAATCAACTCTCCTATGCAGTTACTCTGGCAAACTGGAAGTAAAACAGTGTTTGGGCCTAAGCACAAATCATCACCGCTGAAAAGACATAGTTCTTGAAAATAATTAATTCGATGAAATATATGCTGAAGCATTGCTTTTCAAGGAAACGTATTTATAAATACCTAAAAAGAATAGTCAGATTTTAAATGGTAGGAACAATTTAGGTATTTTTGTAGTCGTAAGTATTCTAACGCCAGAGTTCAATATAATCTCTTTCAACCCGACGCTCGGCTGTCTCCGTAAATCTCCGACAAGCAGAGAGTCTCTCTTGCTTGTCGCAGATTAACGACGACAGCCGAGCGTCTGGTTGAACGATACTAGATTTCAATATTGCTTGGATCCATACAATTTTCCAGAAATATTTCGAATACTGATAAATAGTTTGATGGAATCAATTTTATCTTTAAATATCACACAACATGATTCATATGGGGTCGGAGAATTCATATTATAAAACTGTGCGTAATTCAAATAAAGATTAAAAAGTACTTGCCAAAATAACATATCGTTGATTTTAAAATAAATAATATTCGATAAAATCAACTCCCGTCTGTATTTCAGTACTTTGATTTTAACTGTACGCGAGTTGTCAGTATTGAAGAGTAACTATTTTTATGACTATAAGCATTATCTGTGTGACAGAATTCAAATCCACAGTGGTTTAGGGTAGTGAAAGTAATACATGTGGATCTTATACAGCCTTATAATGTACTACCTAGTAACTTCAGCAAAGTTTTAAATATATCATTCATGAATTTTCTCAGAGTTTTAACTCCCAAGGTAACGTTGTATTTTGAATGAAAAAGAGTTTATTCGTATTTTTGACAATTTCTGAATTAAAGCCAATGCTCTACATAGAGATACATACTGCGATAATATTTTTTGAACGAGGTGTGCTTTAAATTCAGCCTGGTTTATTTAGATGTTTCTCCGTTCCGTGGTTGTTATTTTTCGAAATAATATGTCGTGTTTTCTTCAAATTGTTACGTGTTTGGGTGAATGGAACACCTGAATGTTGTGAAACATATATAATGTTCCCGCCTTTATAGAAGGTGTGTAATATTGTTCCCGCCTTTATAGAAGGTGTGTAGTATTGTTCCCGCCTTTATAGAAGGTGTATAGTATTGTTCCCGCCTTTATAGAAGGTGTGTAGCGATACACGTAACAAAGAACTATATTTACATTCACTTTCTTTCCCCCTATTAAATAGCATTGATTGATTTGAGTTATATTTACGCATAACACAGAAGACCGAATCACCAAATTTGGTGCCTATGAATACATTCAGTCTTCCTTCAGTATTTCTCGAAGAACATGACTGACTAGCGCGCTTTATTCAATTTGTATGCACACACCGTTGCAATTATGAGACCACATCTTTCAAAAAATAATGATCCAATGCTTAATTAACAGTAGTCAAAAATGAAAGAGGAATAACGCATTGTTATTATTTATGACAGCTTGAATATTGAACAGTATTTTAAACTAGAATAACACATAAAGTAACTCGAGCTATTTCAACAATTCGTGAAAACCTCATTTACAGAGGCTATACTGCTAAATAATTAAAGCGTCTTAAATGTCTGTTGAGACTGTTGTAAAGATTTATTTACATATGAAAGAATTTTGTACCTTGAAAAACACTTTGACAATATATACTTACAGCAATTCCTCATACACAGGTGGTTGGTGGTTGACTTCCAAGATGTTATTTTTCTAAAAGAAAGAACAATGATAAATTGAAAACTTGACAATTTTATGGGAGGAGGTGCGCCACTTACAATCATCAAAAGAAGTCCATTTTTCCAGTGATACTATTTCTGGAAAGGTATAATAATTATGTGACACATTTTTCGATAATACAACCTAGTAAGTTAAAATGTATTTTAAATTGTGATTTGATGGTTAAGAATGCGTCAAACTTTTTATGCAATATCTTACTTCCCCTGTCGTTATTAAAAAGCGTTTTTATACAAACTATACATTTTTTAGTTGTTTTTGCTATCATTAATGTCACATGTATTTGCATTTTTTTCATTATGGATTTGCAATGGCAATTGATAACACAAGTCATGTTAAAAAATCATCAATCAAAACAGGGAATGTAAGAATTCAGGAACAAATAACAAGAAAGTCATAAGAGCCCTGGCGTCTGTGTACATGTATTTAAAGAATATTTAAGAAGCAGCTCAAACAGTTGGACAGAATACCAGAAATGAAGGTTCTTGTTATATTGACCGTGCTTTGTCTCTCTGTTGGATATGGAAACAGTTGTACATGTGTTGGTATTCCGACCAATGGCTGCAATTCCCAATATTGTAAGATTGTTTCTATTTCACTCTTACTCTTTGTTATAATTGTTTATTAACAAAACAATCACATTAAAGGATTATAACGTTCAGATAACATACCCTCGGTCTCGTAGCTTTAATAGTTACTTAAACAATTACGTTACATAAATTGTGTGGGTCTCTTATTTCTGAAATTTACCCAATAAATAAAAGGATTTATAGTTTTCTATAAATTTATTTATAATTGCATTAAACAGTCAAAATACAAGATAGGTATAAATAAACAACAAAATCACTCGATGGGTAATGGGTAATAGATACGATGGGTAATGGGTAATTTACCCGATGAAACAGTATGGGGAATCTGTGGGGGACCCAAATATACTGGGTACGAAATTTAGCATCAGACTTACCCAACCTAAATGTAAGGCACAAAATGTCTTGAGTACATATTTACCATTCTGCTGGGCGCTAAAGGCTCCATTTGAACGGGAGTGAGTTACGTAAATGTTGTACTGCACTGCCCTGCTGTCGTCTGCTCAGGGGCTCGTATATATACACTTTGGTCGGTAGGTGCGAATCACCTCACGCGCAAAACATACGGTACCGTACGGATTGGCGCCATGTTTGAGGAGAATCACACTGTGATTATCTTTGCAACCAAAGTAGTGTTTACGAGTAAATATGGGACTATACTTATGGTTAATTGCTTGGATAAGTAAAAGAATTATGCCTTGAACATTTGTAGGTAAGTCTTGTTGCTGTAAATACTCCGTTTATATCACGGATGAGTTTCTCTCATTGAGGAAATTCGGGTTCATGATATACATAAGTAACAAATATTCAATACGAGCTAATATAAATACAATGCATTATCTTGATATAAATAACCTAACAACTAGGATGTATTAACGAAGAAATTAAGCTTTACATGTTACTTAGGAACAGATAGAAGGGAAAATCATGAAGCTGTATATTGACTGAAAAATCCGTAACACAGCCCCCCTTCTTCTGAACATTCGTCCCGAATGTTGTACAGGTAAGAACTCTTATGTTGAAAGTTGGCTTTCCTTATATGGGAATAAATCTCCATTTATAAAGACAACATACTCACTGAGTTCAATTACAACAATTTATGGGATAACAATAAGACATCATAAATACAATACATTAATAATAACATTTTAAACAATAACAATAATGTGAATAAAAATATAACTTAACCAATAATGATAACAATTTAAGAAAATGAATAATATGACATATATATCAATAAAATGTTTTATCACAGGTACACATCAGATGCATCACAAATCCAGCACAACATCACTGATGTGAAAACAACTTGAGCATGGACTCAATTAATCTACAGAGAACGTCAATCTCATAAAACGCACATTCTTGAGAAAGTTCCTTCAGAGCAGTAACAGAAGTTGGAATAGAGATGGATGATACACAGCAGCTGTTCCTCAGGAAGTCTAATATGAAAGGGAAATGTTTTGGATTCCGGTCGATGAAGAAAGGTGTTGATGGCAGTTTAGAGGACAAAGTTGCGAGCAACGAGGAAGGATCCTCCCGCAGTGTGGATCTGGTGGTGGTGAACATGGTCCCTCCAATGTTCAGGGTTACCACCTCGTCCTGCTTTGCAATGATATCTTTGACCTTTAGGGACAGCTTATTGGTAGGTATGTACGGAGTGGAAGAAGGGAGGTCCGGAACAGCATACTCCTGTTCGGGTTCTGGATCAATAACACCGTCTGTATGAATGGACAACTGATCAGGATTGGAGCGTTTGGAGACAAGAGTTGTCTTGGAATAAATGGAATTCTTGTCCGATTCTGATAAAGCCAAGTCTTTATTAAGGTCAGGCAGGGGGATCTCCAAGGCTTTTGAAGAAGCTGGCTTCACAGATAAAGCTGCAGAAGTGGAAGTGTCGGGACTAACGGTACTGGAGGCAGAAACTGGATCCTTTGGTGTCAGAGAGTCGCCAGAAGACTTCGGAACTGGGATCTTCAAACTCATCAGAGGAATGATGGTACGTGAGGGTCCAGCAGATGGGGGGAGTCCATAGCATCGCTTCTTCTTTGGAAGAGGCTCCAAGCATTGGGCTGTCCTCTTGGATCTAGCGAGGTTGGTGTTGCCTAATTGAGAACAGACTGGTCGTTGAACTGGATTGCAGAACTTCGACCTGTTCCTCTGGAAGGTCTGGAATTCAATCGCCTCGTCGCCAGTGAACGTACCAGTTGCCTTTTTGATTAGTTGGAATGAAGACACTGGACAACCATGCTTTTGATCCGTTCTAGAAAATGTGTTGCCACAGGAGGTGCACTTATGACCGAATCCGGAGTGGACGGTCGTTATATGCCTCTCACAATGGTTTGGGAGTGAGAACTCTTTATCACAAATGGTGCAATCGTATTTCTGGATCTGAAATTCGACAAAATAAATTTTATTAGCAAGACGTAAAAGGGAAATATAATGGAAAGAGATAAAAATAATGGACAGGGATCCAATCATCACTTAGGGAAAGCAAGGTAGGTTATCTCCCTTATATGGTTTAAGTAAGTTATGGTGGACAATTTTTGGCTTATGTTTTAGAGTTTTTCTGATTTTGTATATAACATCATTCACTCTTTTAACAATAAGGTAGGGACCAGTCCATGGTCTACATAACTTTTTTCCATGTTTCTCATATTTTGGAGAGTAAAACCAAACTGCATCACCCACTTGATACAAGTGTTGATGAATTTTTTTGCTATATTCTCTGATCATGTGTTTGGTAGATGATTGAAGTTGATTACGGGCGTGGTTATGAATAATTTGTAATTTGCTTGCTAATTCATTTGCAAATTCAGATCCATACTTTTGCTTTTGTGTTTCAGGGTCTGGGACACCAAGCACCAGATCAATGGGTAGATGGGTTGGTCTACCAAAAACCATTTCATTTGGGCTAACCTTTGTAGATTCGTGGACAGACGATCTATATGCCATCATTAAAAGGGGTATGTATTCATCCCAATCTTGTTGGGTTTCGTTGACAAAGGCTGAAAGCATGTTCTCCATCGTGCGGTTAGCACGTTCGATCATGCCGTCTGACTGTGGCCTATAAGGGGTAGTGCGGGTTTTTACAATGCCAAGTATATTGCAGATGTCTTGGAATAACTCAGACTCAAAGGATCTACCTTGGTCAGAATGTAATTCCATAGGTACACCAAATATAGATATAACTCTTTCAATAAGTATTTTGGCAATAGTGTGGGCCTTTTGGTTTTTGATAGGGAAAGCATCAACCCATTTTGTAAAGTAGTCACCCACTACAAGAAGATATGAATTTTTCTTTTTAGTAAGGGGGAGTGGACCCATAATATCTATGGCCAACCTTTCCATAGGTTCTCCCACAATATATTTTTGTAAGGGTGCTTTGGGTAATTTATGGGGGGATTTTCTTGATTGGCATAGATCGCATTTACTACAAAAGGTTTTAGCGTCTTGAGGCATGTGATACCAGAAGTATCTGTCTTTGATTTTTGATAGGGTTTTTCGAACACCTAAATGACCGCCAGTGACACTGTTGTGCAATTGTTGAAATATGAGATGCTTAAGGGATTGGGGAAGGACAATTTGGTATTTCGGCTGGACACCTTCCCAAATATGAAATAAGACCCCATTTAAAAATTTGAGGGAATCATATCTGACCCAGTAATATTTATGGGCTTCACTAAGATGGGATATTTCTTCCCATTTAGGTCTGTCCTTGGACTTTACCCATTCTATGACGGTTTTAATGATTGGGTCTTGGTTTTGGGATTCTTTGATGTCAAGATTTTGGGCATGGGGATCAATATTGGGCAAATTATTTTGGGCGGTACTTTGAGCTCTTGTAGTTATAGCAGAGCAAGAGGGCTCATACTTCTCTTCTGCTTTATTACAGTGTTTGCAGTCAAGGGGACAGGGTCTCCTAGAGAGGGCATCAGCATTGCTGTGAGATCTGCCGGCTCTATGCTCCACTTTGAATTCGTATTGTGACAATAATTCAAACCAACGAGCAATTTGGCCTTCTGGGTTTTTGAAGTTTAGGAGCCAGGTAAGTGAACCGTGGTCTGTCCTAACTTTGAAGGGTCTACCATATAAATAATGGTGAAAATTTTTAATGGATTTTACAATAGCCAATAATTCTCTGCGTGTTACACAATACCGTCTTTCTGTAGCACTGAAAGTTTTACTGTAATAGCAGATGACTTTTTCACTTCCATTTTGTTCTTGGGAAAGTACTGCGCCTAAGCCGTTATTTGAAGCGTCAGTATCGAGGATGAATAATCTTTCATTGTTTGGGTAGGAGAGGATTGGGGCACTGGTAAGGGCTCGTTTGAGTTTATCAAAAGCTTCTTGGCAGTTTTCATCCCAACGAAACTCTTGTTTAGATTCTGTGAGTTTATGAAGGGGTTTTGCAATATCAGCAAATTTGTAAATAAATTTGCGATAATAAGAACATAAACCGAGAAAACTTCTGATATTTTTAACGGAGGATGGGGTTGGCCAATTTATAACTGATTCAATTTTGGATGGGTCTGTTGCGACTCCATTTTCATCAACAATATGTCCTAAGAATGAAACTTGTTTCTGAAGTAGGTAACACTTTTTGGGGTTCATTTTTAGGTTTGCTCCTTTAAGTCTATGGAAAACTTGTTTAAGATTTATGATGTGTTCATCAAATGTCTGGGAAAGAATGATTATATCATCTAAATAGACCATACATATTTTCCAGGACAAGTTAGAGAGGACTTTCTCCATAAGCCTTTCGAAAGTAGCACCTGCATTGCAAAGACCAAAGGGCATGTTTAAGAATTGCCAATGACCACCACCAGGTATGGAAAACGCTGTTTTGGGTTTGTCATCTGGGGCCATCTTAACTTGCCAATAACCGCTTTTTAGGTCTATGGTTGAAAACCATTTTGCTCCTGCTAGGGCGTCTAGTGTAGAATCAATTCTGGGAATTGGGTAACTATCTTTAATTGTCACATCATTTAACTTTCTATAATCAATACAGAATCTTATGGACCCGTCCTTTTTCTTAACAAGGACAATCGGGGAACTCCAGGGGCTATTGGAGGTTTCTATTACTCCCTTATCTAACATATCCTCTATTTCTTTTTCGACTTCACCCATTTTAGCTAAGGGTAATCTTCTTGGGTGTTGTTTAATGGGAGGGGCATTCCCAGTATTAATTTTGTGTTCAACAAGATTGGTAAGACCCATGTCAGTTGAGGTAGTGGAAAAGCTATTTTGATATTCAATAAGGAGATTTTGCAATTTTTGCTTTTGTTCAAGGGTAACTTCGTTGGGGAGTTTCTCAACAATACACTGCAAGTGGTCGGGGAATTGGGGTTTAAACTCCGGGTTCAGAGTATTAAGGGTGTGGGAATCGTCAGAGACTTCCCTTTCTAACACTTTGTCAACACAGTTGACTGTGGCGATTTGGGTATTTTTGTAAAGCTTGACACTTTCATCTTTCAGATTCATGTACCGAACTGCGACCTCACTGTCTACAGTTATAAGGGTTTGGGGAATCAATAATTCATACTTCTCAACAAAACTCTGGATGGGTTCTATTACTCCAACCTCATCCTTAAATAAGGGGTTATCCACCTTTGCAGGGGCAATAAATTCACAATGGGGAGGAATTTCAATATCCTCAGCAAGACTTATCTTGCTACACGACACAACTTCTACACAAGATTTACTAAAGCAGGGAATGTCTAGACCCTGTACCTTTAGTTTCATCTTCTTCACAAAAAGGTCACATGAATTCTGAGTCATAAAATCTAATCCCAATATACATGGGGTTTGTATATCAGCCACAAGAACTTTATGGGTAACTTGAAAATTTTCAAGGGATATTTGAATGGGGCATTCTCCAGAAACTGGGATTATATCACCACTTGCAGATGTAAGTTTTATTGAAACTTGGGTAAGTTGGGGCTTTTCCAGTTTTAAATTTTTATAGAATTGGGTACTGACTATGGTCACGCTAGCGCCCGTGTCAACTAGCATAGGTATTCTTTTACTCCCAATTTTTCCAATAACATATATTCCATCATTTCCCCCTTTAATATCTCCCACTAAAATTTCTTTGGGGGTAGGTGTAGGACAAAGAATCTCTTTTTCAGATTTTACTTTGTTTTTATTTTTGAGTTTAGGTTTTAGTGGGAGTGGTTGAGCCATATTTAATGGCTGTTGTTGGGGCCTGCCCCTTGAAACTGCCGACTTCCGACCCCTGAATTCGACATTGGGTAGTTTCCCTGTCTTCGAGGTTCGAAAGGTCTGGGGTTGTTGGGGTAATTGCTCCCATTGCTATGATTTCTTTGGTTTGGTGAACCCTGGGGTTTAGGTCCATAATTTGGGGGTTTTTGATTTGGGTAGTTGGGCCTATATGGGTTTTGGTAAGAACCCTGGTTTGAGTAACGTTTTTGGGTCTCGTAGCTTTAATAGTTACTTAAACAATTACGTTACATAAATTGTGTGGGTCTCTTATTTCTGAAATTTACCCAATAAATAAAAGGATTTATAGTTTTCTATAAATTTATTTATAATTGCATTAAACAGTCAAAATACAAGATAGGTGTAAATAAACAACAAAATCACTCGATGGGTAATGGGTAATAGATACGATGGGTAATGGGTAATTTACCCGATGAAACAGTATGGGGAATCTGTGGGGGACCCAAATATACTGGGTACGAAATTTAGCATCAGACTTACCCAACCTAAATGTAAGGCACAAAATGTCTTGAGTACATATTTACCATTCTGCTGGGCGCTAAAGGCTCCATTTGAACGGGAGTGAGTTACGTAAATGTTGTACTGCACTGCCCTGCTGTCGTCTGCTCAGGGGCTCGTATATATACACTTTGGTCGGTAGGTGCGAATCACCTCACGCGCAAAACATACGGTACCGTACGGATTGGCGCCATGTTTGAGGAGAATCACACTGTGATTATCTTTGCAACCAAAGTAGTGTTTACGAGTAAATATGGGACTATACTTATGGTTAATTGCTTGGATAAGTAAAAGAATTATGCCTTGAACATTTGTAGGTAAGTCTTGTTGCTGTAAATACTCCGTTTATATCACGGATGAGTTTCTCTCATTGAGGAAATTCGGGTTCATGATATACATAAGTAACAAATATTCAATACGAGCTAATATAAATACAATGCATTATCTTGATATAAATAACCTAACAACTAGGATGTATTAACGAAGAAATTAAGCTTTACATGTTACTTAGGAACAGATAGAAGGGAAAATCATGAAGCTGTATATTGACTGAAAAATCCGTAACACAGCCCCCCTTCTTCTGAACATTCGTCCCGAATGTTGTACAGGTAAGAACTCTTATGTTGAAAGTTGGCTTTCCTTATATGGGAATAAATCTCCATTTATAAAGACAACATACTCACTGAGTTCAATTACAACAATTTATGGGATAACAATAAGACATCATAAATACAATACATTAATAATAACATTTTAAACAATAACAATAATGTGAATAAAAATATAACTTAACCAATAATGATAACAATTTAAGAAAATGAATAATATGACATATATATCAATAAAATGTTTTATCACAGGTACACATCAGATGCATCACAAATCCAGCACAACATCACTGATGTGAAAACAACTTGAGCATGGACTCAATTAATCTACAGAGAACGTCAATCTCATAAAACGCACATTCTTGAGAAAGTTCCTTCAGAGCAGTAACAGAAGTTGGAATAGAGATGGATGATACACAGCAGCTGTTCCTCAGGAAGTCTAATATGAAAGGGAAATGTTTTGGATTCCGGTCGATGAAGAAAGGTGTTGATGGCAGTTTAGAGGACAAAGTTGCGAGCAACGAGGAAGGATCCTCCCGCAGTGTGGATCTGGTGGTGGTGAACATGGTCCCTCCAATGTTCAGGGTTACCACCTCGTCCTGCTTTGCAATGATATCTTTGACCTTTAGGGACAGCTTATTGGTAGGTATGTACGGAGTGGAAGAAGGGAGGTCCGGAACAGCATACTCCTGTTCGGGTTCTGGATCAATAACACCGTCTGTATGAATGGACAACTGATCAGGATTGGAGCGTTTGGAGACAAGAGTTGTCTTGGAATAAATGGAATTCTTGTCCGATTCTGATAAAGCCAAGTCTTTATTAAGGTCAGGCAGGGGGATCTCCAAGGCTTTTGAAGAAGCTGGCTTCACAGATAAAGCTGCAGAAGTG
Organism: Magallana nippona; assembly: GCA_033439105.1. Taxonomy (NCBI): domain Eukaryota; kingdom Metazoa; phylum Mollusca; class Bivalvia; order Ostreida; family Ostreidae; genus Magallana; species Magallana nippona. The sequence goes on along the minus strand of CM065921.1, from coordinate 39,087,278 downwards.
GAAGTGTCGGGACTAACGGTACTGGAGGCAGAAACTGGATCCTTTGGTGTCAGAGAGTCGCCAGAAGACTTCGGAACTGGGATCTTCAAACTCATCAGAGGAATGATGGTACGTGAGGGTCCAGCAGATGGGGGGAGTCCATAGCATCGCTTCTTCTTTGGAAGAGGCTCCAAGCATTGGGCTGTCCTCTTGGATCTAGCGAGGTTGGTGTTGCCTAATTGAGAACAGACTGGTCGTTGAACTGGATTGCAGAACTTCGACCTGTTCCTCTGGAAGGTCTGGAATTCAATCGCCTCGTCGCCAGTGAACGTACCAGTTGCCTTTTTGATTAGTTGGAATGAAGACACTGGACAACCATGCTTTTGATCCGTTCTAGAAAATGTGTTGCCACAGGAGGTGCACTTATGACCGAATCCGGAGTGGACGGTCGTTATATGCCTCTCACAATGGTTTGGGAGTGAGAACTCTTTATCACAAATGGTGCAATCGTATTTCTGGATCTGAAATTCGACAAAATAAATTTTATTAGCAAGACGTAAAAGGGAAATATAATGGAAAGAGATAAAAATAATGGACAGGGATCCAATCATCACTTAGGGAAAGCAAGGTAGGTTATCTCCCTTATATGGTTTAAGTAAGTTATGGTGGACAATTTTTGGCTTATGTTTTAGAGTTTTTCTGATTTTGTATATAACATCATTCACTCTTTTAACAATAAGGTAGGGACCAGTCCATGGTCTACATAACTTTTTTCCATGTTTCTCATATTTTGGAGAGTAAAACCAAACTGCATCACCCACTTGATACAAGTGTTGATGAATTTTTTTGCTATATTCTCTGATCATGTGTTTGGTAGATGATTGAAGTTGATTACGGGCGTGGTTATGAATAATTTGTAATTTGCTTGCTAATTCATTTGCAAATTCAGATCCATACTTTTGCTTTTGTGTTTCAGGGTCTGGGACACCAAGCACCAGATCAATGGGTAGATGGGTTGGTCTACCAAAAACCATTTCATTTGGGCTAACCTTTGTAGATTCGTGGACAGACGATCTATATGCCATCATTAAAAGGGGTATGTATTCATCCCAATCTTGTTGGGTTTCGTTGACAAAGGCTGAAAGCATGTTCTCCATCGTGCGGTTAGCACGTTCGATCATGCCGTCTGACTGTGGCCTATAAGGGGTAGTGCGGGTTTTTACAATGCCAAGTATATTGCAGATGTCTTGGAATAACTCAGACTCAAAGGATCTACCTTGGTCAGAATGTAATTCCATAGGTACACCAAATATAGATATAACTCTTTCAATAAGTATTTTGGCAATAGTGTGGGCCTTTTGGTTTTTGATAGGGAAAGCATCAACCCATTTTGTAAAGTAGTCACCCACTACAAGAAGATATGAATTTTTCTTTTTAGTAAGGGGGAGTGGACCCATAATATCTATGGCCAACCTTTCCATAGGTTCTCCCACAATATATTTTTGTAAGGGTGCTTTGGGTAATTTATGGGGGGATTTTCTTGATTGGCATAGATCGCATTTACTACAAAAGGTTTTAGCGTCTTGAGGCATGTGATACCAGAAGTATCTGTCTTTGATTTTTGATAGGGTTTTTCGAACACCTAAATGACCGCCAGTGACACTGTTGTGCAATTGTTGAAATATGAGATGCTTAAGGGATTGGGGAAGGACAATTTGGTATTTCGGCTGGACACCTTCCCAAATATGAAATAAGACCCCATTTAAAAATTTGAGGGAATCATATCTGACCCAGTAATATTTATGGGCTTCACTAAGATGGGATATTTCTTCCCATTTAGGTCTGTCCTTGGACTTTACCCATTCTATGACGGTTTTAATGATTGGGTCTTGGTTTTGGGATTCTTTGATGTCAAGATTTTGGGCATGGGGATCAATATTGGGCAAATTATTTTGGGCGGTACTTTGAGCTCTTGTAGTTATAGCAGAGCAAGAGGGCTCATACTTCTCTTCTGCTTTATTACAGTGTTTGCAGTCAAGGGGACAGGGTCTCCTAGAGAGGGCATCAGCATTGCTGTGAGATCTGCCGGCTCTATGCTCCACTTTGAATTCGTATTGTGACAATAATTCAAACCAACGAGCAATTTGGCCTTCTGGGTTTTTGAAGTTTAGGAGCCAGGTAAGTGAACCGTGGTCTGTCCTAACTTTGAAGGGTCTACCATATAAATAATGGTGAAAATTTTTAATGGATTTTACAATAGCCAATAATTCTCTGCGTGTTACACAATACCGTCTTTCTGTAGCACTGAAAGTTTTACTGTAATAGCAGATGACTTTTTCACTTCCATTTTGTTCTTGGGAAAGTACTGCGCCTAAGCCGTTATTTGAAGCGTCAGTATCGAGGATGAATAATCCTTCATTGTTTGGGTAGGAGAGGATTGGGGCACTGGTAAGGGCTCGTTTGAGTTTATCAAAAGCTTCTTGGCAGTTTTCATCCCAACGAAACTCTTGTTTAGATTCTGTGAGTTTATGAAGGGGTTTTGCAATATCAGCAAATTTGTAAATAAATTTGCGATAATAAGAACATAAACCGAGAAAACTTCTGATATTTTTAACGGAGGATGGGGTTGGCCAATTTATAACTGATTCAATTTTGGATGGGTCTGTTGCGACTCCATTTTCATCAACAATATGTCCTAAGAATGAAACTTGTTTCTGAAGTAGGTAACACTTTTTGGGGTTCATTTTTAGGTTTGCTCCTTTAAGTCTATGGAAAACTTGTTTCAGATTTATGATGTGTTCATCAAATGTCTGGGAAAGAATGATTATATCATCTAAATAGACCATACATATTTTCCAGGACAAGTTAGAGAGGACTTTCTCCATAAGCCTTTCGAAAGTAGCACCTGCATTGCAAAGACCAAAGGGCATGTTTAAGAATTGCCAATGACCACCACCAGGTATGGAAAACGCTGTTTTGGGTTTGTCATCTGGGGCCATCTTAACTTGCCAATAACCGCTTTTTAGGTCTATGGTTGAAAACCATTTTGCTCCTGCTAGGGCGTCTAGGGTAGAATCAATTCTGGGAATTGGGTAACTATCTTTAATTGTCACATCATTTAACTTTCTATAATCAATACAGAATCTTATGGACCCGTCCTTTTTCTTAACAAGGACAATCGGGGAACTCCAGGGGCTATTGGAGGTTTCTATTACTCCCTTATCTAACATATCCTCTATTTCTTTTTCGACTTCACCCATTTTAGCTAAGGGTAATCTTCTTGGGTGTTGTTTAATGGGAGGGGCATTCCCAGTATTAATTTTGTGTTCAACAAGATTGGTAAGACCCATGTCAGTTGAGGTAGTGGAAAAGCTATTTTGATATTCAATAAGGAGATTTTGCAATTTTTGCTTTTGTTCAAGGGTAACTTCGTTGGGGAGTTTCTCAACAATACACTGCAAGTGGTCGGGGAATTGGGGTTTAAACTCCGGGTTCAGAGTATTAAGGGTGTGGGAATCGTCAGAGACTTCCCTTTCTAACACTTTGTCAACACAGTTGACTGTGGCGATTTGGGTATTTTTGTAAAGCTTGACACTTTCATCTTTCAGATTCATGTACCGAACTGCGACCTCACTGTCTACAGTTATAAGGGTTTGGGGAATCAATAATTCATACTTCTCAACAAAACTCTGGATGGGTTCTATTACTCCAACCTCATCCTTAAATAAGGGGTTATCCACCTTTGCAGGGGCAATAAATTCACAATGGGGAGGAATTTCAATATCCTCAGCAAGACTTATCTTGCTACACGACACAACTTCTACACAAGATTTACTAAAGCAGGGAATGTCTAGACCCTGTACCTTTAGTTTCATCTTCTTCACAAAAAGGTCACATGAATTCTGAGTCATAAAATCTAATCCCAATATACATGGGGTTTGTATATCAGCCACAAGAACTTTATGGGTAACTTGAAAATTTTCAAGGGATATTTGAATGGGGCATTCTCCAGAAACTGGGATTATATCACCACTTGCAGATGTAAGTTTTATTGAAACTTGGGTAAGTTGGGGCTTTTCCAGTTTTAAATTTTTATAGAATTGGGTACTGACTATGGTCACGCTAGCGCCCGTGTCAACTAGCATAGGTATTCTTTTACTCCCAATTTTTCCAATAACATATATTCCATCATTTCCCCCTTTAATATCTCCCACTAAAATTTCTTTGGGGGTAGGTGTAGGACAAAGAATCTCTTTTTCAGATTTTACTTTGTTTTTATTTTTGAGTTTAGGTTTTAGTGGGAGTGGTTGAGCCATATTTAATGGCTGTTGTTGGGGCCTGCCCCTTGAAACTGCCGACTTCCGACCCCTGAATTCGACATTGGGTAGTTTCCCTGTCTTCGAGGTTCGAAAGGTCTGGGGTTGTTGGGGTAATTGCTCCCATTGCTATGATTTCTTTGGTTTGGTGAACCCTGGGGTTTAGGTCCATAATTTGGGGGTTTTTGATTTGGGTAGTTGGGCCTATATGGGTTTTGGTAAGAACCCTGGTTTGAGTAAGATGCATGGGAATTTTGTGCAAAATTTTGAGTTGGTTTATGGCCATTTCTTGTGAGAGCTCTGATTTCTTGGGTAAGGGACTGTAAATCTTTCCGCAAGTTTTGATTATCTTGTTTTAAAGAAGAGATAGGGTCCATTTCATTGCCATTAATTTCGTTAGAAGTTCTAACTCTTTGGGCATCGGCCAGTCTGTAAGTTTCCAAACGGATGGCCAATATCTCTGCTTCATTTATATCCCTGGGCTTAGCTTCCCTTAACCTCAATCGCATTTCTGGGTCTGGTAAGGCATCAATGAATTGATCCAGTGCCAGAATGCTTATACAAGTTTGGTCAGCCGTTGGGTATGCTTTGCGGGTTAATTTTTTAATGGATTGGGCCAGTTCGGGTAAGGTCTCATTGGAACCTCTTGTTTTGGTTTTTAGCTGGGCACGGTACATTTCAGATCTCTCGACGGAGCCATAACGTCTATTTAATATTTTAACCAAGGAATTGAAATCCCGCCGTTGGTCTCCATTAAGTTCACTTAGTAGAGCCCGGGCACCACCCGTTAGACTGCTGGCAAGGTACAGAGATTTAGTTCTATAGTCCCACCCATGTAAGTCACACAAAATTTCAAACTGGGTAAGGTATTCATCAAAATCCTCTGACCCGTCAAACGTTTGAGGTTTTAGGGTGACATGATTGGGCTTTTGAGCAAAATGATTGGGAACTCGATTTTCATTTCTGTCCATCTCATATAATGGGAAATGGGTATCTTGTGGGTTGCAACCATAATTGTGCTCTAACTCATGCAATGGGTCTGTATGAACTTGATTCTGCCCAGGTGCTTGGGATGAGTAAATGGGTCTAGAATTTGGAAAGTGATGATTGTCTCCCCTATCATAAATAGGACTTTTGACTTCTTTTTCTAAATTATTAACATGCTCTCTCAATTTTTGGTACTCATTTGTCATGCCCAATAATTTTTCATTTACATTTTGCATAAGAGACATAATAACATCAAATTGATTTTGATTAACAGGTTGGGCAATGTCTGATGCCTGGGATGAGGAATAAGGATCGAGAGCAGGTGTAGCCACCCTGTCAGCCTCCAAATGGTGGGGCGTAGATGGACGGGACTTAAAAGTGACTTCAAAACTTTCTTCAGACTCCATATTGTAAATGGGTACAAATAAAAATATTTGGTCAATAAAAATATACCAAAAAAAAAATGTTGTTTACTTATTAATTAGTTTATGGGTAAACAGAGATAAGACAAATGAAATCCCACTTCTGACACCAGTTATATTTATGGGCTTCACTAAGATGGGATATTTCTTCCCATTTAGGTCTGTCCTTGGACTTTACCCATTCTATGACGGTTTTAATGATTGGGTCTTGGTTTTGGGATTCTTTGATGTCAAGATTTTGGGCATGGGGATCAATATTGGGCAAATTATTTTGGGCGGTACTTTGAGCTCTTGTAGTTATAGCAGAGCAAGAGGGCTCATACTTCTCTTCTGCTTTATTACAGTGTTTGCAGTCAAGGGGACAGGGTCTCCTAGAGAGGGCATCAGCATTGCTGTGAGATCTGCCGGCTCTATGCTCCACTTTGAATTCGTATTGTGACAATAATTCAAACCAACGAGCAATTTGGCCTTCTGGGTTTTTGAAGTTTAGGAGCCAGGTAAGTGAACCGTGGTCTGTCCTAACTTTGAAGGGTCTACCATATAAATAATGGTGAAAATTTTTAATGGATTTTACAATAGCCAATAATTCTCTGCGTGTTACACAATACCGTCTTTCTGTAGCACTGAAAGTTTTACTGTAATAGCAGATGACTTTTTCACTTCCATTTTGTTCTTGGGAAAGTACTGCGCCTAAGCCGTTATTGAAGCGTCAGTATCGAGGATGAATAATCCTTCATTGTTTGGGTAGGAGAGGATTGGGGCACTGGTAAGGGCTCGTTTGAGTTTATCAAAAGCTTCTTGGCAGTTTTCATCCCAACGAAACTCTTGTTTAGATTCTGTGAGTTTATGAAGGGGTTTTGCAATATCAGCAAATTTGTAAATAAATTTGCGATAATAAGAACATAAACCGAGAAAACTTCTGATATTTTTAACGGAGGATGGGGTTGGCCAATTTATAACTGATTCAATTTTGGATGGGTCTGTTGCGACTCCATTTTCATCAACAATATGTCCTAAGAATGAAACTTGTTTCTGAAGTAGGTAACACTTTTTGGGGTTCATTTTTAGGTTTGCTCCTTTAAGTCTATGGAAAACTTGTTTCAGATTTATGATGTGTTCATCAAATGTCTGGGAAAGAATGATTATATCATCTAAATAGACCATACATATTTTCCAGGACAAGTTAGAGAGGACTTTCTCCATAAGCCTTTCGAAAGTAGCACCTGCATTGCAAAGACCAAAGGGCATGTTTAAGAATTGCCAATGACCACCACCAGGTATGGAAAACGCTGTTTTGGGTTTGTCATCTGGGGCCATCTTAACTTGCCAATAACCGCTTTTTAGGTCTATGGTTGAAAACCATTTTGCTCCTGCTAGGGCGTCTAGTGTAGAATCAATTCTGGGAATTGGGTAACTATCTTTAATTGTCACATCATTTAACTTTCTATAATCAATACAGAATCTTATGGACCCGTCCTTTTTCTTAACAAGGACAATCGGGGAACTCCAGGGGCTATTGGAGGTTTCTATTACTCCCTTATCTAACATATCCTCTATTTCTTTTTCGACTTCACCCATTTTAGCTAAGGGTAATCTTCTTGGGTGTTGTTTAATGGGAGGGGCATTCCCAGTATTAATTTTGTGTTCAACAAGATTGGTAAGACCCATGTCAGTTGAGGTAGTGGAAAAGCTATTTTGATATTCAATAAGGAGATTTTGCAATTTTTGCTTTTGTTCAAGGGTAACTTCGTTGGGGAGTTTCTCAACAATACACTGCAAGTGGTCGGGGAATTGGGGTTTAAACTCCGGGTTCAGAGTATTAAGGGTGTGGGAATCGTCAGAGACTTCCCTTTCTAACACTTTGTCAACACAGTTGACTGTGGCGATTTGGGTATTTTTGTAAAGCTTGACACTTTCATCTTTCAGATTCATGTACCGAACTGCGACCTCACTGTCTACAGTTATAAGGGTTTGGGGAATCAATAATTCATACTTCTCAACAAAACTCTGGATGGGTTCTATTACTCCAACCTCATCCTTAAATAAGGGGTTATCCACCTTTGCAGGGGCAATAAATTCACAATGGGGAGGAATTTCAATATCCTCAGCAAGACTTATCTTGCTACACGACACAACTTCTACACAAGATTTACTAAAGCAGGGAATGTCTAGACCCTGTACCTTTAGTTTCATCTTCTTCACAAAAAGGTCACATGAATTCTGAGTCATAAAATCTAATCCCAATATACATGGGGTTTGTATATCAGCCACAAGAACTTTATGGGTAACTTGAAAATTTTCAAGGGATATTTGAATGGGGCATTCTCCAGAAACTGGGATTATATCACCACTTGCAGATGTAAGTTTTATTGAAACTTGGGTAAGTTGGGGCTTTTCCAGTTTTAAATTTTTATAGAATTGGGTACTGACTATGGTCACGCTAGCGCCCGTGTCAACTAGCATAGGTATTCATTTACTCCCAATTTTTCCAATAACATATATTCCATCATTTCCCCCTTTAATATCTCCCACTAAAATTTCTTTGGGGGTAGGTGTAGGACAAAGAATCTCTTTTTCAGATTTTACTTTGTTTTTATTTTTGAGTTTAGGTTTTAGTGGGAGTGGTTGAGCCATATTTAATGGCTGTTGTTGGGGCCTGCCCCTTGAAACTGCCGACTTCCGACCCCTGAATTCGACATTGGGTAGTTTCCCTGTCTTCGAGGTTCGAAAGGTCTGGGGTTGTTGGGGTAATTGCTCCCATTGCTATGATTTCTTTGGTTTGGTGAACCCTGGGGTTTAGGTCCATAATTTGGGGGTTTTTGATTTGGGTAGTTGGGCCTATATGGGTTTTGGTAAGAACCCTGGTTTGAGTAACGTTTTTGGGTCTCGTAGCTTTAATAGTTACTTAAACAATTACGTTACATAAATTGTGTGGGTCTCTTATTTCTGAAATTTACCCAATAAATAAAAGGATTTATAGTTTTCTATAAATTTATTTATAATTGCATTAAACAGTCAAAATACAAGATAGGTGTAAATAAACAACAAAATCACTCGATGGGTAATGGGTAATAGATACGATGGGTAATGGGTAATTTACCCGATGAAACAGTATGGGGAATCTGTGGGGGACCCAAATATACTGGGTACGAAATTTAGCATCAGACTTACCCAACCTAAATGTAAGGCACAAAATGTCTTGAGTACATATTTACCATTCTGCTGGGCGCTAAAGGCTCCATTTGAACGGGAGTGAGTTACGTAAATGTTGTACTGCACTGCCCTGCTGTCGTCTGCTCAGGGGCTCGTATATATACACTTTGGTCGGTAGGTGCGAATCACCTCACGCGCAAAACATACGGTACCGTACGGATTGGCGCCATGTTTGAGGAGAATCACACTGTGATTATCTTTGCAACCAAAGTAGTGTTTACGAGTAAATATGGGACTATACTTATGGTTAATTGCTTGGATAAGTAAAAGAATTATGCCTTGAACATTTGTAGGTAAGTCTTGTTGCTGTAAATACTCCGTTTATATCACGGATGAGTTTCTCTCATTGAGGAAATTCGGGTTCATGATATACATAAGTAACAAATATTCAATACGAGCTAATATAAATACAATGCATTATCTTGATATAAATAACCTAACAACTAGGATGTATTAACGAAGAAATTAAGCTTTACATGTTACTTAGGAACAGATAGAAGGGAAAATCATGAAGCTGTATATTGACTGAAAAATCCGTAACACAGCCCCCCTTCTTCTGAACATTCGTCCCGAATGTTGTACAGGTAAGAACTCTTATGTTGAAAGTTGGCTTTCCTTATATGGGAATAAATCTCCATTTATAAAGACAACATACTCACTGAGTTCAATTACAACAATTTATGGGATAACAATAAGACATCATAAATACAATACATTAATAATAACATTTTAAACAATAACAATAATGTGAATAAAAATATAACTTAACCAATAATGATAACAATTTAAGAAAATGAATAATATGACATATATATCAATAAAATGTTTTATCACAGGTACACATCAGATGCATCACAAATCCAGCACAACATCACTGATGTGAAAACAACTTGAGCATGGACTCAATTAATCTACAGAGAACGTCAATCTCATAAAACGCACATTCTTGAGAAAGTTCCTTCAGAGCAGTAACAGAAGTTGGAATAGAGATGGATGATACACAGCAGCTGTTCCTCAGGAAGTCTAATATGAAAGGGAAATGTTTTGGATTCCGGTCGATGAAGAAAGGTGTTGATGGCAGTTTAGAGGACAAAGTTGCGAGCAACGAGGAAGGATCCTCCCGCAGTGTGGATCTGGTGGTGGTGAACATGGTCCCTCCAATGTTCAGGGTTACCACCTCGTCCTGCTTTGCAATGATATCTTTGACCTTTAGGGACAGCTTATTGGTAGGTATGTACGGAGTGGAAGAAGGGAGGTCCGGAACAGCATACTCCTGTTCGGGTTCTGGATCAATAACACCGTCTGTATGAATGGACAACTGATCAGGATTGGAGCGTTTGGAGACAAGAGTTGTCTTGGAATAAATGGAATTCTTGTCCGATTCTGATAAAGCCAAGTCTTTATTAAGGTCAGGCAGGGGGATCTCCAAGGCTTTTGAAGAAGCTGGCTTCACAGATAAAGCTGCAGAAGTGGAAGTGTCGGGACTAACGGTACTGGAGGCAGAAACTGGATCCTTTGGTGTCAGAGAGTCGCCAGAAGACTTCGGAACTGGGATCTTCAAACTCATCAGAGGAATGATGGTACGTGAGGGTCCAGCAGATGGGGGGAGTCCATAGCATCGCTTCTTCTTTGGAAGAGGCTCCAAGCATTGGGCTGTCCTCTTGGATCTAGCGAGGTTGGTGTTGCCTAATTGAGAACAGACTGGTCGTTGAACTGGATTGCAGAACTTCGACCTGTTCCTCTGGAAGGTCTGGAATTCAATCGCCTCGTCGCCAGTGAACGTACCAGTTGCCTTTTTGATTAGTTGGAATGAAGACACTGGACAACCATGCTTTTGATCCGTTCTAGAAAATGTGTTGCCACAGGAGGTGCACTTATGACCGAATCCGGAGTGGACGGTCGTTATATGCCTCTCACAATGGTTTGGGAGTGAGAACTCTTTATCACAAATGGTGCAATCGTATTTCTGGATCTGAAATTCGACAAAATAAATTTTATTAGCAAGACGTAAAAGGGAAATATAATGGAAAGAGATAAAAATAATGGACAGGGATCCAATCATCACTTAGGGAAAGCAAGGTAGGTTATCTCCCTTATATGGTTTAAGTAAGTTATGGTGGACAATTTTTGGCTTATGTTTTAGAGTTTTTCTGATTTTGTATATAACATCATTCACTCTTTTAACAATAAGGTAGGGACCAGTCCATGGTCTACATAACTTTTTTCCATGTTTCTCATATTTTGGAGAGTAAAACCAAACTGCATCACCCACTTGATACAAGTGTTGATGAATTTTTTTGCTATATTCTCTGATCATGTGTTTGGTAGATGATTGAAGTTGATTACGGGCGTGGTTATGAATAATTTGTAATTTGCTTGCTAATTCATTTGCAAATTCAGATCCATACTTTTGCTTTTGTGTTTCAGGGTCTGGGACACCAAGCACCAGATCAATGGGTAGATGGGTTGGTCTACCAAAAACCATTTCATTTGGGCTAACCTTTGTAGATTCGTGGACAGACGATCTATATGCCATCATTAAAAGGGGTATGTATTCATCCCAATCTTGTTGGGTTTCGTTGACAAAGGCTGAAAGCATGTTCTCCATCGTGCGGTTAGCACGTTCGATCATGCCGTCTGACTGTGGCCTATAAGGGGTAGTGCGGGTTTTTACAATGCCAAGTATATTGCAGATGTCTTGGAATAACTCAGACTCAAAGGATCTACCTTGGTCAGAATGTAATTCCATAGGTACACCAAATATAGATATAACTCTTTCAATAAGTATTTTGGCAATAGTGTGGGCCTTTTGGTTTTTGATAGGGAAAGCATCAACCCATTTTGTAAAGTAGTCACCCACTACAAGAAGATATGAATTTTTCTTTTTAGTAAGGGGGAGTGGACCCATAATATCTATGGCCAACCTTTCCATAGGTTCTCCCACAATATATTTTTGTAAGGGTGCTTTGGGTAATTTATGGGGGGATTTTCTTGATTGGCATAGATCGCATTTACTACAAAAGGTTTTAGCGTCTTGAGGCATGTGATACCAGAAGTATCTGTCTTTGATTTTTGATAGGGTTTTTCGAACACCTAAATGACCGCCAGTGACACTGTTGTGCAATTGTTGAAATATGAGATGCTTAAGGGATTGGGGAAGGACAATTTGGTATTTCGGCTGGACACCTTCCCAAATATGAAATAAGACCCCATTTAAAAATTTGAGGGAATCATATCTGACCCAGTAATATTTATGGGCTTCACTAAGATGGGATATTTCTTCCCATTTAGGTCTGTCCTTGGACTTTACCCATTCTATGACGGTTTTAATGATTGGGTCTTGGTTTTGGGATTCTTTGATGTCAAGATTTTGGGCATGGGGATCAATATTGGGCAAATTATTTTGGGCGGTACTTTGAGCTCTTGTAGTTATAGCAGAGCAAGAGGGCTCATACTTCTCTTCTGCTTTATTACAGTGTTTGCAGTCAAGGGGACAGGGTCTCCTAGAGAGGGCATCAGCATTGCTGTGAGATCTGCCGGCTCTATGCTCCACTTTGAATTCGTATTGTGACAATAATTCAAACCAACGAGCAATTTGGCCTTCTGGGTTTTTGAAGTTTAGGAGCCAGGTAAGTGAACCGTGGTCTGTCCTAACTTTGAAGGGTCTACCATATAAATAATGGTGAAAATTTTTAATGGATTTTACAATAGCCAATAATTCTCTGCGTGTTACACAATACCGTCTTTCTGTAGCACTGAAAGTTTTACTGTAATAGCAGATGACTTTTTCACTTCCATTTTGTTCTTGGGAAAGTACTGCGCCTAAGCCGTTATTTGAAGCGTCAGTATCGAGGATGAATAATCTTTCATTGTTTGGGTAGGAGAGGATTGGGGCACTGGTAAGGGCTCGTTTGAGTTTATCAAAAGCTTCTTGGCAGTTTTCATCCCAACGAAACTCTTGTTTAGATTCTGTGAGTTTATGAAGGGGTTTTGCAATATCAGCAAATTTGTAAATAAATTTGCGATAATAAGAACATAAACCGAGAAAACTTCTGATATTTTTAACGGAGGATGGGGTTGGCCAATTTATAACTGATTCAATTTTGGATGGGTCTGTTGCGACTCCATTTTCATCAACAATATGTCCTAAGAATGAAACTTGTTTCTGAAGTAGGTAACACTTTTTGGGGTTCATTTTTAGGTTTGCTCCTTTAAGTCTATGGAAAACTTGTTTAAGATTTATGATGTGTTCATCAAATGTCTGGGAAAGAATGATTATATCATCTAAATAGACCATACATATTTTCCAGGACAAGTTAGAGAGGACTTTCTCCATAAGCCTTTCGAAAGTAGCACCTGCATTGCAAAGACCAAAGGGCATGTTTAAGAATTGCCAATGACCACCACCAGGTATGGAAAACGCTGTTTTGGGTTTGTCATCTGGGGCCATCTTAACTTGCCAATAACCGCTTTTTAGGTCTATGGTTGAAAACCATTTTGCTCCTGCTAGGGCGTCTAGTGTAGAATCAATTCTGGGAATTGGGTAACTATCTTTAATTGTCACATCATTTAACTTTCTATAATCAATACAGAATCTTATGGACCCGTCCTTTTTCTTAACAAGGACAATCGGGGAACTCCAGGGGCTATTGGAGGTTTCTATTACTCCCTTATCTAACATATCCTCTATTTCTTTTTCGACTTCACCCATTTTAGCTAAGGGTAATCTTCTTGGGTGTTGTTTAATGGGAGGGGCATTCCCAGTATTAATTTTGTGTTCAACAAGATTGGTAAGACCCATGTCAGTTGAGGTAGTGGAAAAGCTATTTTGATATTCAATAAGGAGATTTTGCAATTTTTGCTTTTGTTCAAGGGTAACTTCGTTGGGGAGTTTCTCAACAATACACTGCAAGTGGTCGGGGAATTGGGGTTTAAACTCCGGGTTCAGAGTATTAAGGGTGTGGGAATCGTCAGAGACTTCCCTTTCTAACACTTTGTCAACACAGTTGACTGTGGCGATTTGGGTATTTTTGTAAAGCTTGACACTTTCATCTTTCAGATTCATGTACCGAACTGCGACCTCACTGTCTACAGTTATAAGGGTTTGGGGAATCAATAATTCATACTTCTCAACAAAACTCTGGATGGGTTCTATTACTCCAACCTCATCCTTAAATAAGGGGTTATCCACCTTTGCAGGGGCAATAAATTCACAATGGGGAGGAATTTCAATATCCTCAGCAAGACTTATCTTGCTACACGACACAACTTCTACACAAGATTTACTAAAGCAGGGAATGTCTAGACCCTGTACCTTTAGTTTCATCTTCTTCACAAAAAGGTCACATGAATTCTGAGTCATAAAATCTAATCCCAATATACATGGGGTTTGTATATCAGCCACAAGAACTTTATGGGTAACTTGAAAATTTTCAAGGGATATTTGAATGGGGCATTCTCCAGAAACTGGGATTATATCACCACTTGCAGATGTAAGTTTTATTGAAACTTGGGTAAGTTGGGGCTTTTCCAGTTTTAAATTTTTATAGAATTGGGTACTGACTATGGTCACGCTAGCGCCCGTGTCAACTAGCATAGGTATTCTTTTACTCCCAATTTTTCCAATAACATATATTCCATCATTTCCCCCTTTAATATCTCCCACTAAAATTTCTTTGGGGGTAGGTGTAGGACAAAGAATCTCTTTTTCAGATTTTACTTTGTTTTTATTTTTGAGTTTAGGTTTTAGTGGGAGTGGTTGAGCCATATTTAATGGCTGTTGTTGGGGCCTGCCCCTTGAAACTGCCGACTTCCGACCCCTGAATTCGACATTGGGTAGTTTCCCTGTCTTCGAGGTTCGAAAGGTCTGGGGTTGTTGGGGTAATTGCTCCCATTGCTATGATTTCTTTGGTTTGGTGAACCCTGGGGTTTAGGTCCATAATTTGGGGGTTTTTGATTTGGGTAGTTGGGCCTATATGGGTTTTGGTAAGAACCCTGGTTTGAGTAACGTTTTTGGGTCTCGTAGCTTTAATAGTTACTTAAACAATTACGTTACATAAATTGTGTGGGTCTCTTATTTCTGAAATTTACCCAATAAATAAAAGGATTTATAGTTTTCTATAAATTTATTTATAATTGCATTAAACAGTCAAAATACAAGATAGGTGTAAATAAACAACAAAATCACTCGATGGGTAATGGGTAATAGATACGATGGGTAATGGGTAATTTACCCGATGAAACAGTATGGGGAATCTGTGGGGGACCCAAATATACTGGGTACGAAATTTAGCATCAGACTTACCCAACCTAAATGTAAGGCACAAAATGTCTTGAGTACATATTTACCATTCTGCTGGGCGCTAAAGGCTCCATTTGAACGGGAGTGAGTTACGTAAATGTTGTACTGCACTGCCCTGCTGTCGTCTGCTCAGGGGCTCGTATATATACACTTTGGTCGGTAGGTGCGAATCACCTCACGCGCAAAACATACGGTACCGTACGGATTGGCGCCATGTTTGAGGAGAATCACACTGTGATTATCTTTGCAACCAAAGTAGTGTTTACGAGTAAATATGGGACTATACTTATGGTTAATTGCTTGGATAAGTAAAAGAATTATGCCTTGAACATTTGTAGGTAAGTCTTGTTGCTGTAAATACTCCGTTTATATCACGGATGAGTTTCTCTCATTGAGGAAATTCGGGTTCATGATATACATAAGTAACAAATATTCAATACGAGCTAATATAAATACAATGCATTATCTTGATATAAATAACCTAACAACTAGGATGTATTAACGAAGAAATTAAGCTTTACATGTTACTTAGGAACAGATAGAAGGGAAAATCATGAAGCTGTATATTGACTGAAAAATCCGTAACACAGCCCCCCTTCTTCTGAACATTCGTCCCGAATGTTGTACAGGTAAGAACTCTTATGTTGAAAGTTGGCTTTCCTTATATGGGAATAAATCTCCATTTATAAAGACAACATACTCACTGAGTTCAATTACAACAATTTATGGGATAACAATAAGACATCATAAATACAATACATTAATAATAACATTTTAAACAATAACAATAATGTGAATAAAAATATAACTTAACCAATAATGATAACAATTTAAGAAAATGAATAATATGACATATATATCAATAAAATGTTTTATCACAGGTACACATCAGATGCATCACAAATCCAGCACAACATCACTGATGTGAAAACAACTTGAGCATGGACTCAATTAATCTACAGAGAACGTCAATCTCATAAAACGCACATTCTTGAGAAAGTTCCTTCAGAGCAGTAACAGAAGTTGGAATAGAGATGGATGATACACAGCAGCTGTTCCTCAGGAAGTCTAATATGAAAGGGAAATGTTTTGGATTCCGGTCGATGAAGAAAGGTGTTGATGGCAGTTTAGAGGACAAAGTTGCGAGCAACGAGGAAGGATCCTCCCGCAGTGTGGATCTGGTGGTGGTGAACATGGTCCCTCCAATGTTCAGGGTTACCACCTCGTCCTGCTTTGCAATGATATCTTTGACCTTTAGGGACAGCTTATTGGTAGGTATGTACGGAGTGGAAGAAGGGAGGTCCGGAACAGCATACTCCTGTTCGGGTTCTGGATCAATAACACCGTCTGTATGAATGGACAACTGATCAGGATTGGAGCGTTTGGAGACAAGAGTTGTCTTGGAATAAATGGAATTCTTGTCCGATTCTGATAAAGCCAAGTCTTTATTAAGGTCAGGCAGGGGGATCTCCAAGGCTTTTGAAGAAGCTGGCTTCACAGATAAAGCTGCAGAAGTGGAAGTGTCGGGACTAACGGTACTGGAGGCAGAAACTGGATCCTTTGGTGTCAGAGAGTCGCCAGAAGACTTCGGAACTGGGATCTTCAAACTCATCAGAGGAATGATGGTACGTGAGGGTCCAGCAGATGGGGGGAGTCCATAGCATCGCTTCTTCTTTGGAAGAGGCTCCAAGCATTGGGCTGTCCTCTTGGATCTAGCGAGGTTGGTGTTGCCTAATTGAGAACAGACTGGTCGTTGAACTGGATTGCAGAACTTCGACCTGTTCCTCTGGAAGGTCTGGAATTCAATCGCCTCGTCGCCAGTGAACGTACCAGTTGCCTTTTTGATTAGTTGGAATGAAGACACTGGACAACCATGCTTTTGATCCGTTCTAGAAAATGTGTTGCCACAGGAGGTGCACTTATGACCGAATCCGGAGTGGACGGTCGTTATATGCCTCTCACAATGGTTTGGGAGTGAGAACTCTTTATCACAAATGGTGCAATCGTATTTCTGGATCTGAAATTCGACAAAATAAATTTTATTAGCAAGACGTAAAAGGGAAATATAATGGAAAGAGATAAAAATAATGGACAGGGATCCAATCATCACTTAGGGAAAGCAAGGTAGGTTATCTCCCTTATATGGTTTAAGTAAGTTATGGTGGACAATTTTTGGCTTATGTTTTAGAGTTTTTCTGATTTTGTATATAACATCATTCACTCTTTTAACAATAAGGTAGGGACCAGTCCATGGTCTACATAACTTTTTTCCATGTTTCTCATATTTTGGAGAGTAAAACCAAACTGCATCACCCACTTGATACAAGTGTTGATGAATTTTTTTGCTATATTCTCTGATCATGTGTTTGGTAGATGATTGAAGTTGATTACGGGCGTGGTTATGAATAATTTGTAATTTGCTTGCTAATTCATTTGCAAATTCAGATCCATACTTTTGCTTTTGTGTTTCAGGGTCTGGGACACCAAGCACCAGATCAATGGGTAGATGGGTTGGTCTACCAAAAACCATTTCATTTGGGCTAACCTTTGTAGATTCGTGGACAGACGATCTATATGCCATCATTAAAAGGGGTATGTATTCATCCCAATCTTGTTGGGTTTCGTTGACAAAGGCTGAAAGCATGTTCTCCATCGTGCGGTTAGCACGTTCGATCATGCCGTCTGACTGTGGCCTATAAGGGGTAGTGCGGGTTTTTACAATGCCAAGTATATTGCAGATGTCTTGGAATAACTCAGACTCAAAGGATCTACCTTGGTCAGAATGTAATTCCATAGGTACACCAAATATAGATATAACTCTTTCAATAAGTATTTTGGCAATAGTGTGGGCCTTTTGGTTTTTGATAGGGAAAGCATCAACCCATTTTGTAAAGTAGTCACCCACTACAAGAAGATATGAATTTTTCTTTTTAGTAAGGGGGAGTGGACCCATAATATCTATGGCCAACCTTTCCATAGGTTCTCCCACAATATATTTTTGTAAGGGTGCTTTGGGTAATTTATGGGGGGATTTTCTTGATTGGCATAGATCGCATTTACTACAAAAGGTTTTAGCGTCTTGAGGCATGTGATACCAGAAGTATCTGTCTTTGATTTTTGATAGGGTTTTTCGAACACCTAAATGACCGCCAGTGACACTGTTGTGCAATTGTTGAAATATGAGATGCTTAAGGGATTGGGGAAGGACAATTTGGTATTTCGGCTGGACACCTTCCCAAATATGAAATAAGACCCCATTTAAAAATTTGAGGGAATCATATCTGACCCAGTAATATTTATGGGCTTCACTAAGATGGGATATTTCTTCCCATTTAGGTCTGTCCTTGGACTTTACCCATTCTATGACGGTTTTAATGATTGGGTCTTGGTTTTGGGATTCTTTGATGTCAAGATTTTGGGCATGGGGATCAATATTGGGCAAATTATTTTGGGCGGTACTTTGAGCTCTTGTAGTTATAGCAGAGCAAGAGGGCTCATACTTCTCTTCTGCTTTATTACAGTGTTTGCAGTCAAGGGGACAGGGTCTCCTAGAGAGGGCATCAGCATTGCTGTGAGATCTGCCGGCTCTATGCTCCACTTTGAATTCGTATTGTGACAATAATTCAAACCAACGAGCAATTTGGCCTTCTGGGTTTTTGAAGTTTAGGAGCCAGGTAAGTGAACCGTGGTCTGTCCTAACTTTGAAGGGTCTACCATATAAATAATGGTGAAAATTTTTAATGGATTTTACAATAGCCAATAATTCTCTGCGTGTTACACAATACCGTCTTTCTGTAGCACTGAAAGTTTTACTGTAATAGCAGATGACTTTTTCACTTCCATTTTGTTCTTGGGAAAGTACTGCGCCTAAGCCGTTATTTGAAGCGTCAGTATCGAGGATGAATAATCTTTCATTGTTTGGGTAGGAGAGGATTGGGGCACTGGTAAGGGCTCGTTTGAGTTTATCAAAAGCTTCTTGGCAGTTTTCATCCCAACGAAACTCTTGTTTAGATTCTGTGAGTTTATGAAGGGGTTTTGCAATATCAGCAAATTTGTAAATAAATTTGCGATAATAAGAACATAAACCGAGAAAACTTCTGATATTTTTAACGGAGGATGGGGTTGGCCAATTTATAACTGATTCAATTTTGGATGGGTCTGTTGCGACTCCATTTTCATCAACAATATGTCCTAAGAATGAAACTTGTTTCTGAAGTAGGTAACACTTTTTGGGGTTCATTTTTAGGTTTGCTCCTTTAAGTCTATGGAAAACTTGTTTCAGATTTATGATGTGTTCATCAAATGTCTGGGAAAGAATGATTATATCATCTAAATAGACCATACATATTTTCCAGGACAAGTTAGAGAGGACTTTCTCCATAAGCCTTTCGAAAGTAGCACCTGCATTGCAAAGACCAAAGGGCATGTTTAAGAATTGCCAATGACCACCACCAGGTATGGAAAACGCTGTTTTGGGTTTGTCATCTGGGGCCATCTTAACTTGCCAATAACCGCTTTTTAGGTCTATGGTTGAAAACCATTTTGCTCCTGCTAGGGCGTCTAGGGTAGAATCAATTCTGGGAATTGGGTAACTATCTTTAATTGTCACATCATTTAACTTTCTATAATCAATACAGAATCTTATGGACCCGTCCTTTTTCTTAACAAGGACAATCGGGGAACTCCAGGGGCTATTGGAGGTTTCTATTACTCCCTTATCTAACATATCCTCTATTTCTTTTTCGACTTCACCCATTTTAGCTAAGGGTAATCTTCTTGGGTGTTGTTTAATGGGAGGGGCATTCCCAGTATTAATTTTGTGTTCAACAAGATTGGTAAGACCCATGTCAGTTGAGGTAGTGGAAAAGCTATTTTGATATTCAATAAGGAGATTTTGCAATTTTTGCTTTTGTTCAAGGGTAACTTCGTTGGGGAGTTTCTCAACAATACACTGCAAGTGGTCGGGGAATTGGGGTTTAAACTCCGGGTTCAGAGTATTAAGGGTGTGGGAATCGTCAGAGACTTCCCTTTCTAACACTTTGTCAACACAGTTGACTGTGGCGATTTGGGTATTTTTGTAAAGCTTGACACTTTCATCTTTCAGATTCATGTACCGAACTGCGACCTCACTGTCTACAGTTATAAGGGTTTGGGGAATCAATAATTCATACTTCTCAACAAAACTCTGGATGGGTTCTATTACTCCAACCTCATCCTTAAATAAGGGGTTATCCACCTTTGCAGGGGCAATAAATTCACAATGGGGAGGAATTTCAATATCCTCAGCAAGACTTATCTTGCTACACGACACAACTTCTACACAAGATTTACTAAAGCAGGGAATGTCTAGACCCTGTACCTTTAGTTTCATCTTCTTCACAAAAAGGTCACATGAATTCTGAGTCATAAAATCTAATCCCAATATACATGGGGTTTGTATATCAGCCACAAGAACTTTATGGGTAACTTGAAAATTTTCAAGGGATATTTGAATGGGGCATTCTCCAGAAACTGGGATTATATCACCACTTGCAGATGTAAGTTTTATTGAAACTTGGGTAAGTTGGGGCTTTTCCAGTTTTAAATTTTTATAGAATTGGGTACTGACTATGGTCACGCTAGCGCCCGTGTCAACTAGCATAGGTATTCTTTTACTCCCAATTTTTCCAATAACATATATTCCATCATTTCCCCCTTTAATATCTCCCACTAAAATTTCTTTGGGGGTAGGTGTAGGACAAAGAATCTCTTTTTCAGATTTTACTTTGTTTTTATTTTTGAGTTTAGGTTTTAGTGGGAGTGGTTGAGCCATATTTAATGGCTGTTGTTGGGGCCTGCCCCTTGAAACTGCCGACTTCCGACCCCTGAATTCGACATTGGGTAGTTTCCCTGTCTTCGAGGTTCGAAAGGTCTGGGGTTGTTGGGGTAATTGCTCCCATTGCTATGATTTTCAATATCATGACATGATAAGATGACGGTTTATTTTGAATCTGAAAAGTCCAAGCGGGGCGTTGTAGGAATAAAGTATGTTTTATTGATAAAACAGCTCATGAAGGGATATAGGAATTAATTTTAAAATACTTGCAATTTATAAGTCAAAGATTTTTCTCATAAGCTAATCATTTATTATTTTTTATTACTAACTAATTTGTGTCTGAAAATTTGACTCAAATTAAATAAGTCTTGTCTGTTTCTTTTCAATTTGAGTTTGGCATTTTCAATAATTTTTAATCAGTTGTCACACTTGCATCTAGACAAGTTAGGCTTTAATATTATCATCATTGTATATGGGTGTAGGAATTATGAGAACGGTCAGGTTATTATTCTGTTTTCTAACGAGTTATTTTTTTTTTACTGTTTATAGATTTCACTCATTTTCCCCTGTAGGCATGCCTTTAGTCCTGCTTTAATGGTTGAATGGCGAGGCACTTAAAGTTAAATTGAAATGTAAATCACTGAATATGATTAAAAAATCATATATGCACAATCAATCTGTACATTGTCCTTTCACATGTCCTCATTCAAAAAATACAGTTTTTGACGTGATCACACCAATTTTATAGATGAAAGGTATGTAATTTCATTTGTAAGGGAGACAATTCGATGACATTAATATTATTGAGGACAGTGTCCCATGGAATATAACCTATGAATAAAGTGAACGTGATATCTCCATACGGTTCCCATCTTAGAGTTGTTCTATTGATTTTTCGAGCTATTATAATGAAGGCATTGCTTTCACAAATGATTCTAAAATTAATGGATTCAGTAAAATATTTTCATAAACAACTACAGTTTATTTGGTTTGTATTTCGATTTTCCTAAACTTTGACTTTAATTTGTTCTTGTTTTAGCAATTCTTGGCACTGTAGTGGGGCGCTGCCAATCGGAACACCTCCAAATGACGAGAGAATTTACACAGTTTTAGTGCAGAGGATTTATAAGGTGTTTAGTATTCTCAAATTTTTCCGTAAAAACTGATTTTTTTAAAAAGTACGAGCTGAGGGTCTTTGATTTATATGTATTTTACTTAAAGGTATTCGACGTCGTTCGATCTTCTTTAAAACAGCACAACTACATATACAAAATCATAACGTTTTCAACATGCATGATTTCTTTATAAACGTTCATTTTGTTTGGGTTTTTTTTCAGATTGTGATTCAAGTTAAGCATAAATTTTTAGTCGTTACAAATATTTAGATAAACGACTTTGAAAAGGATCATTGATTTATTTAGAACAATAATGTTGTTTGTGTAAATAACATTGAATATTATTCATCAGGCAGATCGACCACTCCCTTTCATTGTGCAAATACGTGCATACGTGGAGGGACACCTGTGTGGTTTACTCTTGACTCCAGGAAGTCAATACGTGATATCCGGTATGATTCCACTATTGTGTCTTCTTTAACATGTTTTTCTATTTAAAAGGTTAACTAGATTTGAGATTAATTCCTTTTTACATATTTAGTTCCCGAAAGTCTTTGAACTAAACGATGTTTGTGAATGTGAGTTCTTGCATGATAAAAATAATCACAATGAAGTTGTTATAACTTACATGTGAATTGAATCTTCAGGATCATATAGTGATTTCACGTTAAGGACAAACCATTGTAAGTACACTCGTCTGTTTAGCCAGATTCCTCTCAACGAAAAAGTGAATCTGGATTGCTCTAATCGTCAACGATATTAACCCTGATCAAAGAAGGTGGGTGATTAAATTCATCTAAATATGATTAACTGCTAGTTTTTAAAAAGGTTCAGCTGCAGAAAGATACCCTCATCATGGCTTCAAATTATATAAAAGTTTTGGTTAATATGGCTATCTACTAAAGAATTATTAGCTATATGCTTAAGGTGGTACTGAAAATAACTAGGATTAATTTTTTTTTTAAATCTTTTTTGCAGAAAGAAGAAAAAGGAAATGGATCAACAGTTACTTTTTATATGTAGAAAAAAAATAAAATCAATAACAACATGCAGTCTCTTGCTCTATAAACTGGAAAATTCTTCTAGTAATGAGTAAAAATACCCCACTGTGCATGTTAAGTAGGTTTCTTCTCTTAAAAAAGGTTCGATGTTGAATGTACTACCATCATATTATCTTAAAAAGTTTAAATATTTTTTTTTCATAATGTTGGTCATAAAACTGCATTTTCCTATGTTAGGCATTCTTCTGCTTTGAAGATGGGACAAATGCTAAAAAAAACTAGCAGGCTTGAAAAGAGGCCAGGCTATTCGGAAAGGTGATTCCTTATCCAAAGAATGAGAAAATTGCTGGTATAGCTCATTAGAATATGAAAGAATTAAAATTTAATAAGGAAACCATTCTGCCTTTAACTGGATACCTTTAGAAATTGACTGTAAGTTTTATTTTTAAAGTTGTTTAATTATTTTACATCCCTAAATATAATGCAACCTGAAGTTTACAGCAGGTAATTTGCCTTTCCATAATGGATTCAGTTTAGAAGCTGTTTGAACAGTTTTTATTTTGTCAGATAATGAAGGATACATTAAAAATAAATAAGATAGGTTAAAATGACGTTCAGAGAACTATGATGTAATCTTAATAAAACTTTAGTGGTCAGAAGACCAATGTCAAAGATTTTGAGATACTGTAAACCAACTTGTATTCGTGGCGACTTTATTTCGTTTTTTACTTCTGATAAACTGGTTCGTGATGACTAATGTTCATGACCAATCCTACCCAGACTCGTATATTGTTATAACAACCATACGAAAAAGACTGGGTCGCGATGAGAAATATTTGCAACGACGAACCGCACGAAACTTTCTCGGATACAAGTTTAAACAGAAGGTTCAGAGATTTATAAGAAGTCTTGATTTTTAAAATTGCACATCTTTATTGATTATAGTTAAACACATGTTCAATATCTCTATGCTGACGCACGAACCAGTGCAATTGTTTAATTGAATTACATGTATATACAGTTGTTGAAACTTGAAATAATACTAATGTTGTGGAAACATACACGTAGTGAAGTCTGAGTTGAGACAAAGTATTTTGATATAAGAAAATGTCATCGGGGAGACCCGTAATTAGGTGGGCACAAGATGGGACTCAGCCCAAGTATGGAGATGCATGTATTTCCCATTTTAGCGAAACCTGTAAATTTTATTGGGTACGGCTCGAGTCTTTCGAATACAAAGACAGCGATAACTTTGTCCAGTATTTCAGAGGTAATATGCAGATATATGTTGCATTAACAAACTTCACAATATATGTAAAAAAAAATTTCCGATCGTGGGCTCTTTTGACAAAAATGCATCGATGATGTTGGGTATTTATTTCTTCAATTAAGTGCTTCTGGTAAACGAAGTTGCCCAGTTGATGTGTGTTTTTTTTTTCTCACGATTCTCGGCTACAGCTTTCGTTTTCGATAACGTAATCCCATGTCTTCGCAGGATATGAGCAGTCATAGATGACGTACTACCAGTCATATACTTTATGTGCATTTTACAAATGTTACATTGATATTTTTATCTTCTGTTCCGTCTTTTTAAAAGAAATCGAAGTAATCCCAATCTGCCGACTTTTTCCCGGCAATTTTCGTATGTAATGTTTACTTTAACAGACTAGCCAATAAGAGAGCGCGTGCCGAATCAACCGACATAGTTTGAATTGCGGATAACCGATTTTGGTATATATTTAGTTAATTTATATTCCTCCTAGATGCTTCAAGTCAAAAATGGTAATAATTGGCCTTGTAGATTTCAAGAAAATTTATCCGAATTGCTGAAACATACTGTTGCAGAGTGGGATTTAAAACGGTATGGACATATGCCAGCTCTCACCACAGATAATGCCAAAAACATCATGAATGCGGGAGAATTACATGGAACAGGAATGATACCACACATAGGGTGTGTTGCACACACGATTAATTTAGCAACGCAGAAAGATCTTCAAGTGCCCCAGATGGAAAAACTTTTGGCAGGAATCCGAAGAGTTGTGACTTATTTCCACAAAAGCTCAATTGGTATGTCTTATTTGAAAAAAAAAACCCAAACTTTGCTAGAGCTACATGTATCAAGGCATAATTTGATCATGGATGTGACCACGCCTGATAGAACTCTACATTTGACATGTTAGAAAGGTTATTAGTGAAAGATTTTAAAAAAAAACCTTTAGAGACGTATCCACTTTGTCTGAGGATAATGTATCGGCAGCTCAACAGGTTCTAGAAGTTTTTAGGCCAATACCACCATACTTTGTCATGAAAAGTCACCAACAGTTTCTTTGATTCATCCACTCAGAGATGCTACTGGGATAATTGAGTAGAGTTGCTGACGATGATAACCTTCTTGTTACAGCAGTTAAAACAGCAACTTACAGAAATTTGGAGCCCAGGTAACTTGATATGCATTCTTTCACTTGTTTATAGGTATTGAAATCTATATCAGTACTAATTTGTCTTGATGCTTAAACAAAACAATACTACAATAGTATAATTAAGAATATGAAATTGGTTTTAATCAAAATATTTTTGCATGTGTAATGATTGTAAGTCCATTTTTCTTTGTTTTCTAATTTCCAGATACTCAGGTGATGATGTCAGGTTGTTGTTTCTCCTTGAAAGTTCATGTCTGGATCCACGATTCAAGGCGATGCCCTATTTGAGTAATGATGAACGCGAAAAAGTATACAAATCACTGGAGGAAAAAGTGATGGAAATCAACAGTTTAAAGACTAAAGCTTTTGAGGTATTTGATATAAAATTGTGTAGAATTCCTGTTCTATAAATTAATTTGAACTGTGAAATTCTATACATATTTAATTTTCAGTTTTCATGTGTACATGTAAAATTTATTTACATGTTTACATGTTTACATGTAAAAAAACATATGATCTGACATCACTAAATTGAAACATAAATAACTAATAAGTAACTTTGTTGTCAATTTAATCTAATAATT
Organism: Magallana nippona; assembly: GCA_033439105.1. Classification (NCBI taxonomy): domain Eukaryota; kingdom Metazoa; phylum Mollusca; class Bivalvia; order Ostreida; family Ostreidae; genus Magallana; species Magallana nippona. The sequence continues at coordinate 39,061,122 of CM065921.1, read as the reverse complement.
TTATTATTTCTTAAACAGATCAAGGTTGAAAAAGTAGATGAGGAGCCTTCCAATCCTCCCTTGCCTTCTTTGGATCATCCTGGACAGACTCGGTCAGTAATCAATGACGACACAAATGCAGAGGAACTGGAACAGAAGCCTGGTGTGGTTGTCAAATCCGAATCACCAGCGAAGAAAAGAAAGTGTGCATTAAATGACTTGTTTGGAGAAATTTTCGTTACAAAGGTTGAGCCAGCCAAATGTTTATAATCCTGAGTAGAACATGAAATTGTTAATTATAAATGCGAAGAAAACATGCCGCTGGATTCAGACCCTTTATTATGGTGGAAAGTTCACCAAAAACATCTTGCTCAGAAGTATTTGAGTATACCTGCCACATATGTGACAAGTGAACGAGTATTCTCGACAGCTGGATACCTTGTTACTGCACAGCGTTCATGTCTTTCCTGTGAAGAAGTGGACAGACTGATATTCTTAAAAAAGAACTTGGACATTAACAATAACAATTAAATGTCTATTTTCTCCAACGTTTTAACCAACTGTGCTACACTGTTGAGCAGCAATATCATGTTAAGAAATGATTAAAAAAATTATTTCCTCTCAACATTTCATCACAAAGTGTCTATATTTCAAATAATTTTGTATTCAAGCAAATTGGTCCATTTAATAACAAGAAGCAGTAAAATAGGCTTTTCTTTAATAATTTTATTTATTTCCCTCAAAAGAAAAGTTATATAGTACAAAAATATAGTTTTTATGAAAAAAATGTCTAATACAATATCCACATTAATTTTGTTTTAAATTTCCACTGTAATTTTTGGTCACCTTTTTGAATAATAACCTTTTTTTTTAAACATTTTTCGGCACTGACAAAAATTCACACTATCGTCATGCATAGACGTATAATATTTCAGGGTTATCTCCGGGGAAATTAAAAGACTTTAAGAAGTTTTAAACTATGAATGTAATATTTATAATTTGAATTGTTCTAGCACTGACCAACGAATCGTTGTTTTCACCTCTAGAAATGACATTTTAAATTAGTCAAGGGTTTTCAAGGGTGGGCCAAACCTCGGAATTAACGATAAAGTTTTCTTAATATTTTTCTACATTGTTATGTTTAAGCCCTCCCTGTACGACTTTAGAAATTATGACAGTAAATAAAATGTATTCAAATATTTATTTTCAGGGTCAGTTTAATTCTTTTATTTTTCCGCTTCTCCGTTATTTATGGCATTCCATTCCTCTACACCCAAACGCTTTTTCATTGTGGTAAAACAGCGTTTAATAGTCCATCGGCCGTATCAAAAGAGTAACACTAGTATCCCAACAAGTTTTATCTGCTTGCGTCGCATTATCGCTCCTTCTTTATTTACACCTATGCCGTCCGCCGTCAGTTCCCTCGTTCTGCTGTCTAAAGCCCTTAACCTGCAAGTACGGTGCAATCTTCTTTAAAAAAGCCAATACATATATCTGATTTTTATATTTATTTCGTGAATGCCATTAAACTGCCAAACTATTTGAGTGATGGTTTTGAGGAGATAAGGATCCCCATTTGGTCGTTTTATTTTCAAGATAAAAGAACGTTCTAGACAAAAATCCAACATTTCGTACGATACATTTTAAGGAACATCTAGTAAAGAGCATCCCTCTAAGTACGTTAAAACCTTTTTTCTATTTTCTTATCTTTAATCTTTCCAATCAATCTTTCCATAGTTTCACTGTCTGCGTTTTATTCTGTCTTGTTTTCAACAGCACGGCATTTTTCTTTTTCCCCGCTATATCCAAGGCACAGAGCGGTGCTGTTTGCTACATTATATAGATTTTGAGTAAGGATATTCATTAGCTGAGTTGCTTTAACATTACCCCAATCTTCAAGTAAATTTACACTTATTAAATCCTTGGGTAACACTAGTCTCATTTGTTCCTTGACAACCCACGCCCTGCGTTTAGGACTGCTAGCAGTAGTATAGACTCTCAGAGAGATTCCCCCTGGTGACGTCACAAGTTACCATGATAGTATCACACTCTGATGTTTGAGGAATATAATTGGCTCTATTTCGGGTTATTTTGTGGCTGTGTAATGAGATACTCATATTCACAATACCCGAAGAATCAAAATCCGTCAAAGTGAATTAAAAGACGTTTATTTCGATAAGCCGCAAGTTGGAAAGTGATTATAGTAATTAAAGTAAACCAGAGAATTAAAGTAAAAATCAATTACCAACGCGGTCACTCTACGATTAATCAATCAGGTAACTAATTTTAAAAAAGGTTAACGCCCAATTTTGACAGAATTTCTTTGATGCTTGACACTATTAGCTAAGCCAAAGAAGGTGTTACTCGCATTTCCGCGGAGAAGGCCTGTAACAAAGACAGGATTAACTTGAAGCCGAAACAAAATAAATAACTTTATCTACGTGGCTTTTCGAAGTGTCAAGCTAATGCGCCAAAAATTTATTTCCAGAGAAACCGAAAAATGGAAATGTTTTCATTAATGCCTAACAGCCTGTCAAAAATTCTTTGATGTAAAATGACATTCTACATGTATAAGTTACCTAGGATGTACGAGTAAACATTGGGAGTGAAAACTATTCTAAATAAGATTTATGTAAGAATACCACTAAGTTTAAAGATATTTCAGAAACGAAATAAATTAAATTATTAATTTTGGTACGTAAATATAAGTCATAAACACATAAATTTCTATTTCAAATTACAGCATTTATCAACTTATCAAACACGGAAACCTCATGAATTGTTGAAATGTTATAGCTTAAGTTTAATTTGATAAATTTTAAACTATTAAATAAATGTAATAATAGTATTATCCCACAAACACTACATAACTAAACCAAATCTTTGCCATTTAATATTGATTTGAGAAAATCTGGACATTCAGACAAGAAATTGATACGTTATTTTACAGAAAGACTTCTTAATTCAATGGTTGCATTGGCGCCATCGTTTATTAAAGAATCTACAGTATATTGAATTTGTATTGAAATTGCAAATTTTGCTTTCTTATTCCTTCGCAAAAATGTAAAAATAAAATATCATTAGAAGATGGAAGGTCTGTTTGCCCATGAGTGTATTTCTATTTGTGACGTATTTAATTTATTTCTGAGGTATTTGCGTAAGACTTCCATTAGACACGATTATTAAACCTTCTCTTTTAAATTACTGTGAACATCGACCATACGTTTGTCAGGCTTTCTGATTAACTAATTACATGTAAATAACAACCTGATTGAAATCGCGCTAGTCTATATGCACATACTTACCCAATCGTTATCTTTATAATTTATTGTATTAGTTTTCATTATAATAACATCTCTCTTTTCCCATTAATTTTTTTATCATCGAATGAATATGTCAAGGTTCTATCGTTAACTTCACATCAATCTTAATCGAGAACATTGTATTTTTATATGAAAAGTTTAAACTCTTCAACCATGTTACAAAGTGCGTGATTTTAAAAATCGAGAGAGATTTAAACAAATATTTGATGTGATTTTGTTCATTCAGCCGAAACTTTAATAAACCAATTCAAATCTTGGTCAAACGTTTAAACTAATTAGCGATTTAATTAGCCTATATTTTAATCATGCATTAATTAATAAATCAACATAACAAATTTGTTTATTTCCTCTTTCATGTCATTTAATGTTAATTATTTCGTTATTAAAAAAATAAATTCTGTGTAAGGATGAAACCTTGCGATAATATAAATAGATCCAAATTGAGCTAAAATAAAAATCTTCATAGTGTATCCTTTTTATAAGTTTGTAATTAGTTTGATTTTAATTTGGAGAATTTTGAAAACCTATATGGATTGCACTGTTATTAGTTCCTAATGCAGGAATATTGGCCGCTTTTTTCGTTATTTAAAATATGTACATTTAATTATTTCCTCCTGATTAGCTAACAAATCTACACTTGTAGAAGTTTTTAATTGGAGAATGCGCCCCCCCCCCCCCTCTCTAAAAACGAGAGTCCCGTGAGTCTGCGTCTGATGTAGCAAACATTTAAAGAAAGCGCTTACAAAATTAATATGATTTTGAATATAAAATTAGAACTCGCTCACTTATTGACATGAATGTTTTTGTCAAGCAACTACCAAAATAATTTGCTATTTAATAGATAGTTACTGTTAAATAATCAACATTCAAGGTCTTATATGATCGCAGGAACTATTACTGAAAAATACTTATATATTTAATCAAGTCAAGTGAAAAGCAGACATTTTAGAAAGTGCGTAATATGGAAAAAAAAACCCCACACACACACATAGTTAATACTTTGCAAAATTTGTCAGAAACTAATGATAAAGAATTGATTTCAATTGTAATAGGACGGACATGCAGTATTTAAAAAATATTGTTGATGGGAAAATAGGTTCTTTTATGATTATTTTAGCTTTACTTAAATCATTGACGTGCATTTCTCTTAAGACAAACAAATTTAAAGTTTCGAAAGAAAATCAATTAATCTTTGGTAAAAGGTCAGAAAAATCAGACACTTTCGATTCCTGTTGAAATATTTGTTGATCTTCAAAAGCTTATTTCATAAATAAATTGAATGTTAACGTAAACATTAACGTATTTAATGATTTCAGAGTAAATAAATCATCCTTGTACGAAGACACCCAACATGTTATTGACGAATCCATCCAATAATACTTCAATATACATACAAAATAAGTTCAATTGTCTGTCGTTTCACACGAAACTTCAAAACCCTGCCACAGCCCTTCACCGTAAAATGTCAATGATATGCCAAGTACTTTACAGAACCCAAACATTACATAAAATTTCAGATTTATATGAACTATAAATTGCATATATATTATTCAGTTTACTAGTTGATCAAGGAAAGATATGGACGGAACTTGTCGCACCCTCACCATTTTCCTCACCCTTGCTCTCTGCGCCAGCACTGTTTATCCCTGTAGGTGTAACTGCAATGATGTGTGTATCTGCAATTGTGAATTCCCGGCACCAACTAAGGGCTGCAATGCTGAATTTTGTAAGTACTTCTATATTCTGTTTTGAAAACTGAACGATTTACGTTACGTTTAAACACCCCACACTAAATGAACTAGTTCAACCTTCTATGTAAAGCTTTATATCAAAAATCTATTACATTCGATATAAATGTACAAGACTTTTATGTCTTGTCGGTTAAACAACGAAGTTAATATTTTCAGATTTGCGTTTTGTTTTAAAACTCGGGTATTTATTGGGGCTTTAAACCGTTTTTAAAATAACCAGATTTACGGACTTTTTTTTAAGTTTGCCACAATAAATCAACTAAACTCTTTTGAAAAATGCATCACACAATAGATGAAAAAATATCAGTTTTATATTCTCCATAGGTAGAAGATATTACATGTACTTTTATACGTACCGAACAATATAAAGCTGTTAACTTTACAAGGTTAGAAATGTAAAACAAATTGAATTGTAAAGGAATGTTCAGAATAAAGTTATAATTAATATTTCTCTTCCTACAAATGTATAGTAATTAAGACCTCATATTTGAACTGTTTCTATATCACTACGATGCACTGATCTGACAGAAAAGATATCATATTTGAATTGTTTCTATACCACTATGAGGCGGTGTTCTGACAGAAAAAATCTTATATTTGAATTGTTTTTATAGCACTACGAGGCGCTGTTCTGACTAAAAACGTTGTGACGGTGAAAGGCCTTCTAAAAAGAGAGTACATCATTGATGTCCTTCAATATTATAAGGTAAAATCATTCATTCAAGATTTAGACTTAAGGAAGGAAAATGCCGTTTTTATTTATCGTAATGTGACATTTATGTATGGAATTGACATCTTGCAGACATTTAAATAGCCTTTTCAAAAATCACCAATAAGTGTTGTATGAATAAATGATGGTTAACGTGGGATATAATTACAGTGGGATCTCCAAAATAAAAATCCCGTAGAAGATTTGGAAAAATTTACGACTTGTGTCATAGTCCAATCAAATGGCCGAGTAAAGTCATGGTTTAAATGGGTTATTCATTTTAATCAACACCGTTACAGAGTACAATATTTGTGTTAAGTTAAAATCCTGTATAATGAAGTTGTCTGACGTCTGCGTTAAAGACTGAATTACGCAAGCGCAGTGGAAAGTAAAGCTACAGCATGGCATATACATGAGTTATGAGCAAGCGGCCTCTCAGCGAAATCGAATTCTTTGAGAACTAATATATGTTGTATGTTAACTATGCAGTTTTATTAAAGTAGTGAATAGTATGTATTATAAATCTATACTACTATATTAAAATAAGAGACTCGAATTTTTGGCCTTTAATACCGATAAATCGGAAGAGCACTGTCTTTTGTTTTATATATTTTAAACATCATTGGAACTTGAAGATTACCAATATGTTTTTATTTTTTCTTAACTAAGCTTCGCTAATTAATAATCAACGAAAATCCCTACCAAAAAAATCATCTGGAATTTCTGGATTTAACAATCTTGCGCGTGCGCATTACATTCACGCTATATCACGGAGGCTAATCACGGTGTTCAGATCAAATCAGAGAAGACAAAAATAATGATATATATTTGTTATTTTATAATTTCTGTCATAAGAAATCATAAATATATGTGAACAGAATATATAGCAAATTTCCAATGAAAATTAACACGTATTTGTATTATCGTTTCTGAGTGCATCTACGCGAATGTGATATTGTGGAAACATAAACTAAAGGCAAAGAAATATTTGATTCCATGCAAAAAAATCGCATTATATACATGTATCTTAGGAGAGTGTAGATAGAGTGTTCTATCTTTAAAATGATAAATGTCCTACTGACCCCTTTTAACGATAGAATGCGTTCCGTGTATTGTCTCTTTAGCAAAGAAAATACGGGAGATAACTCTAACTCAGTGGATTTACTCTGGAAAATCCCGAGAGTTCCGAATGTCAACATGGTGTGTAAATTTGAAGCGAGTAAATAGTTGGTGAAAAAGTGTTGAATTCTTCCATTATGTGGATTAAATTTTTAGATGAAAGATATTCACAGTCTCAAAAAGGTTTATTATTATTGATTTAACTGTTATATTTAATGCAACTTCATTAATTTTCTCCAAAATCGCTTCGGAGCGATTCTACAATTTCCTGCTACATTACGAGTAGAGCATGGGAGGCATTCTGTGGTGAGGGCCTGTCTCGAGACATAGTTAGATTATTCTAACTAAGGAGAGAGTAGTGAAATTTATAGCATTATTGTAGGCTTATAGCTTTGTTCAATTTTTTCAAATAAAAAAAGCAAAACAAAACAAAAACACAAGAAATATATTCACATTCATTGTTTATTTCAAAAGTACCTTACATTATGAATGTGTTGATGTATCTATTTCGTAAATGTCCGATATGCAATGTCAACCCGTGCACGCACGGGTCAAAGTCTAGTATTATGTAAACGTTTAGTCTATTTTTGAATTCACTGGATGTTCAATGGAAGTAAATAAGAAAATTTGATCGTTCATAGATGGGTTAAAATAAAAGTTTTTGGAAGAATATTTAAAGTCATCAACGTTGATCAATTTCTATCATTCCCTATATGTTCAAGAGGCAAGGCATCTACTTAGCAGTTAACTGATTAAGCCTTTATGGGTCCTTAAAATGAATTATTTGATGAGCAAATAAGTTATTGATCATTATTTAGGCCAAACATTAGGCCCGTAGCAAATCCACAAATTTTAGCACAAAGATTGATTGATTTGAAATAAAAAAAATCCCAATAATTTATTAACAAAATGCTGATTTTATCAATAAAAGTATGGGGAATACTTTACACATTTTATATTAATACAATCAGACAATTGATGCTGAAATAGCAAAATATGATGACATGTTTATGTATATCTGACAAGAAATGTGTGTAGTAAAAAATGTATCGCAACGTATTTGAGGCAGTTTAAATTAAGGTTGAAATAACACATAACTCCGTAAATATGACGTTATTCTGGAAGCACTTGTATTCGAATGTGAAACATTTGCTTTTGCTGATTATCTCAGTAATAATTGATGATATTTTTTCCGAAGAAAAGGGTGGCTGTGCATGGTTTAAAGGTATTAACAATATCCTCTTATATAAACCTATTGATTTATAAAATACTTCACAATTATTTATAGAAAATGACTTACAACAAGATGCTTATCAATTTTTCTTAAATCGGATTCCTTATTAATCTGGTATTGTAGGAGTTACATCAAATGCCTTGTAATTGTTAAAAAACAATATGCAAAGAGATATATACGTGTAACTTTTTTTTATTTACCTAAAGAAAAAAGTTCAACATAGAAAGCTTTGACATGTTTTTAAAGTGACATACTGACTCAAAAAATAAATTTTACTTTTTGGTCATGACTACTCAACTGTCACTGGGTTATATATACCGGCCGCGAAGGTTACGGTCGATTGCTTTCCGATCGAGGCACTCAGGTTGCACGGACTTTTAAATGATGAAGTACATTTACACAATGTAAAATGAATAAAGGAAACTACAATCAATAAAAATAAAAGGTGGTTTATTCTTTGATGGAATTTCCAATGTATCTGCAATATCTTGCACAGACAGTGCTGTGTTGTCTTTCTTCGCATGCACATCGAACACGTGCGTCGTTCATACAGCGTGCATAACTTCGGTATGTTATTGTTAAACACGGTTGCATTACACCCAACGCAGTAGATAAGTGACAGTAATTCCAGGAATGAATAAACGACGAAACATCGCTTTTATCAGTTTCTAAATTCTAAGTCCATGCTGTCACTTTACGACCTGCTACGTATACAGTGTGTTGTTTTGCGCAAGTGCGATTTTATAACAGTACAACAAAGAAAACCGTTCTAGAATGATCGAGGATTTTTCAAATATGTGTACCTGGATTCCAGTCTATTTTGTTTTGTCTTTCATGTGATATTCCTTATCAGTGCAGTGGTTGTCGTGTAATTTTTGCGCAATGCTCGTTTATTTAAATCTTTCCGTCCAATGCCACGTGTTCGAGTGAGTGAAATACCTTATGCTTTGAAACATGAATAGTGCTCTTGGCTTTAGATAGAGGATGTGAAGCGATGAGTAGAACAATAATAATCGACAACTAATATGGCGGTAGTCAGAGATAAAAGGGAAATAATGCGTATTTATGAATTCATGTGAGCTTTAATACTCATAAGGAAATACACATGTAAACAAACCGAAATTTTTTTTTTACATTATTTGAGTGTCACGTGATTAATATTGTTGTCTAACAATATTTTGTTAGATATACACCATTATAGATATATAACAGATATTAATTCTTGCAGAAATCAATATTGCTGAGCAGCTGCTTATACATGTATACGCCACGCTGTAGTTTTTACTTTCCACTGAGCTTGCGTTACTTTGAAACGAAAGGAAAATCAATATTAAATGGGTTGGGCAAATGAATATTTTTATTTTTTAACCATACTTATAAACTTTAGAACACTGTAGTTTTTTGAAAGGTAATGTTTTCATACGAGATATAAAATATGAGGAAATCGTGTAAAAAATTGATATTTGGTAAATCCTTGGTTTGTGCGTCATTATATCTCTTTAACGTTTACATTTTATATCTGCTAGAAACCAAAGGGAGCACGACATCAGGCGAGACTTATAACATCTCTACACACTGCTTCTTGTGGGGTCCCCCTTGAACTCGGCCAAATCTATGTTCTCTCTGGTAAGTAGTTCACGTGAAATAAAGTACACCAGTCAACTGTGTATGAAGTCAGGCAAGTCTAGACATGAACATAGGGGGGAATATTTGAATTAAATTCACTTCCTCGCGCTGTTAATCAAATCAGGGCAGTTAATAATCTAAAGATCGGTATAGGTCTGCTCAAGCTAGTTTTTATTGACATGTGCGATGACATGAAATCCATTAGGAGCTGAATACCTGTAACAAATATTTATATTTAGTAGTTAATCACTCTTCTACTGGAATGAAAACCACATTAAGCTAGGTGTTAAAATTTCAAGAAGAGGTAAATGTATTACATGTACATCCGTCTAAATAAAAATGTTTTATATGCCAAATATATTCATTTCTATTTTATTTCAGGAAAGGTAACCGGCAAACTCTTCCAAACGGACCAATGTCAATATAACAGGCTTTACAGTTCTGTTCCAAGTTTTCAAAGGGAACTCCTTTTTTGTTAGACTTGTTAAGAAATTATATACATGTAATGTTGTGAAATATAATATGTTGCATATCCGTTTACTTTCTGTCTTTTACTATTAAACTGAATAATTGTCTTTACATAGCCTTTTTGTTTTTATCAAAAACTTATAAAACAGATCAATAAAATAAAATGTCGGATGAGTATCAATATACGCAGAGTCAGGCTGTTCGATGGGAAGAAATAACCATTTTAAAAAGTATATATTCTACTGTTGAAACAGTGGAATCGGTATATAGCTGGTATCATCTCTATTCCTATCATCTCTTCTGTAACGGTAAGTCCTCGCTCCGGTTTCCGATTTTGTGTCGCTTGTTGTTGTTTTGAGAATTAACTGAATAGCGTTGTGAAACTTTATAGTGATTAAGTATATATATTTTAATGCATGCATATTCACTCCAGAGCTAAACATTCAATGTAAATTAAAGGACAAAAATAAATATGGTTTGGTTTTTAGATTTAAAAACAGTGGTCGATTTGAGGTTTTAATCTAAAGGTCAGATGCGACGCACGACGAACCTAAACATTCAATGCAATTGCGATTCTCTAATTTAATAAATAGGTGAGTTTGAGATATGAAGAGAGGTTTACGCGCAAGGGCAAAAATAGTTTTCATTTTATATTATAATGGTATGTATACATGTCAAACAAGTGAAGTAAAACTTGATTTTTAAAAAGAGGTTGTAAATCACGTTCTGCAATTTCCTCCTAATGAAAAGCAAAAAGCGTCAAATTCTAGTTGAGAAGGAAATCGTTTACTTCGGTATTAAAGACAATTAAAGGGCAGGAAGAACGAAGGTAAAGAATGAAATGTTCCTGTTGGGGGCACGTACTAAAATGATACAACAAAGCACGTATAACAGGCATTTTATCCTGTTTGACTGTGTCCAGAATTGCAGGTTACGATGATTAAGGTAGATCCAGCCTTTTAGAAATAGTTAAAACAACATATACACTTACTTAAGAGGCCAAATTGTGTTTTTTTGCACGTTTTTCCTATCGACAGCTTCACCTCACATGGTAAAAATATTCAACAGCCATATTTAAACACAATTAAGCATGGTCTCATAAATGATTTAATTATGCACCATAATACATCATGTTAGGTTATAATTTTGGAAAAGTCATTAGATAAAAAAGACTTATTGGTTTTTCTACAGAAAACAGTATGCAAAAAATATAACATTTATTCTTCACACATTTTTTTAAAATATTCACAAAATTTCATACTTTGGGAAATTTCTCATAAGTTATACAGTGTACATACTTATTTTATTAAACATTTATTAAGAGTTATATATTTTGCGAACAAAAAACATAGTTGGTAAAAAATGACCAGCTAGTGTTTTTTTTATAGTCTCTTGAACATGTGTACCCCATATTGTTTGATATAGTTTAACAAGTTGTTTTTGCAAACCCTGGACAAAATTAAAATATACCAAATAGACATAATCTAACAGTCACTAAAAAGTATATACTCATTCAAAATGTATTATCAATATTAAAGTCTTAGCTGACAAAACCATAGAAACAGGTGCAGTAGTACCCGCCTCCCCCCCCCCCCCCCTACCATCCCTTTTTCCGGCAAGCAATTTTCCAAAAACCATCGAACCATACTTGTAAAAAAATTAAAATCAAACGCATGTCATTGATGTGCAAAAAACTATAACCGGAAATTGATCACGCTGTGTATAAAAGGAACAGGACACGAAATCAACTGGAGTCACCTTAAATGGGTTAAGAACAAAATTAAAACAAAATGAAATCTTTATCAAAGATGCCATTTTTTTGAAGTCTCATTTGTTCAAATTAAACGTAAACTATTTAGTTACTTACCAGATAAACACTCTTTTATCATTTTTTGTTATCATTTTTTAAAAAGTATTTTCTTACTAACTTTATGTTGATACAAGGAATTGATATTAACCAGAAGAGAAACATAAACACAATAAACATAAAAAGAAAAAAAGATTCATTGACAATTGCACACACAACTTACTTATATATACCCGACTCTCTTCAGATGACATAGTTAATGCTTGGCGCGAAATTGTCGCAATTACCTTCATCCATGTAAGATGGCTATTGATGTTCGCTGTATTGAGGCTGTTAATTTGGTGTTCTCTGACACTGTCACTGCATTCATCACTTTCACTCTTTGGCATCATTTCAGAAAAAAAATCACTTTTAAATAAAACTAGACTTGAAGTTTCGCTTGTCAATGCACTGAATGTTTTAGATATATTAGTGGTTTTGAACTGATTTTAAAAAAAATAAGCCTAGAGATGATGAAAAAAAACCCTAAAATCATTAGAACGATTTTAGTTCGATGCTCTTGTTGAAAAAACATCATTCATAAAACATACGATTACAGTAGGTGCCAGGTTTTTATAAATTAGAGGAAAATTTATTTACAAAAATAAGGGCATTGACATATCGTACAGTGGTTCCGTAAAAATCAAAAACTTATTATTTATTCAAACTGCTGAGATTAGAATATTTTATAATAAATTATATCTTTACAGACAAATATAATAAATTATTAAGTCATATTATTACATGTATAAATATCAGCTCATTCGACAACTCCAACATTGGTGAATTATCCTTACTATTTCATAAATATATACATCAAGTGAAGAATAATTAAAATCGATATGAAAAATAATATCTTATTCACTAAAACTTATCATATTGCAACATTTAATGGGATAAACGAATATCTTCTAACATTAACAGAATCTTAGCCAATCCGAGTTCCGTTGATCAATTCTGTCTTCCTCCCAACTCGGGGATTTATTGCTGCAAGAATGTCGACTGATCGTTGCATCAAATGATCAGGAACTTATATTTTCTTGAAATGTTTGTATTGCTAAGTACTGTATCTGTGCCTTTGAAATTTGAAAAGGATTGTTAGAAATCAGATCGAAATGACTCTGTGTCTAGATCTAAACACTCTCTGTGGAGATAACCGATACAGATGCACTCCAAAACGAAAACTTCAACACTGAACATCCATACGTAAACAATATGTAACCACAAAATTCACGTAACTACATTTCAAAAACCATGTAGATGGTTTGTCTAGAAGACGTAAAGTACATGTACCTTCTGTATTTTTCAAAATTTGATCCAGACGCAAAATCGTTCTATGGCTATCATTTCTTGGTGCACATACGACAGAAAAAGCATGTAGTCAAAGTATATTCTAAACTTTGAAAAATCACCCACAAAAAAGTTTCCTGAAAAAGTTCCTTCTGAAAGATAAGTACTGGTCAGAGTGACATTGACGCTGAGACAAATTGAAAAGCCAAAAAACGAATCGGATGACTCTTCAATTGCGCATGCGTATCATTCGTAATTATCACTAAATGTATCGTATTACTCAAAATAGCGTCTAATACTGCTTCAAAATGAAATGTGGTAATAACGAACATTGTTAAAGAAATCAAAGTCCAAAATAGGAGCAGAGCATACACAGACCTCTAAAAATAAGAGGTAGGATCAGGTGCCATGGAGGAGTGAGCATCATCTGCTGACAGTCAAACCCGCCGTTTTCTCTTTGTCATAAGCTGGAAAGCAGAAGAATCCGTGGACAATTCAGTAATTAATAATGGCCTAACAATAAGAATGAAAAACGTCAATCAGCATTTGACCTAGCGGAAGATTGTATTTGATGACAAGGTCGTTGTATCGACCATAGACCTTACGAAATGATGACTTCAATCGAGACTGTTGATAATCTTGTTTTTATCAACGTGTTTGTCAGTAGCTTGCCTCGTTTTAGAAATTGTTCATAGGTAGAGCATGCCCTTGCATATCGGATTAACTGAGACAAAAACTCAATATACAGGTGATGAAGGTATATTGCTACATAGGTAGGGAAAGTTGACGAGAGAAAAATTGAAGTAATCACGTTTATCAGAAAGTTTTGTTGTTAGGTAACCATCAATGTTTTTGTTCTAGAAAAATATCTGATTATGAAACAGATAACACAGACTCTGTGGTATCTTTTATTTCAGGTTCACTGGGATATATCGAATCGACGTAAGAATGGAAGTAACATTTGTTAAATGATAATACGTCGTCGATATACCTAAATGTCAAGTTAAAGGCCACAGCGAGTGATCTCTTTTTCAAAGGCAAACCAAATGAAGCCGTCACCAGGATTGTTTGAAGGTTCTTCGTCATAGCAGAAACTGTACGGTGTATTGGTTTATTTTGCTTCAACCTTTATTCAAAGTATCTTATAACTGATAATCCGTAGCTGACTTGTTCACTCAATATTGCAATCACCCCCTTGAATGATTTTTTCTAATAATTGCCAATATTTGGTCAAGAAAAATAGTGTATTGTTCTCTTTTTTTTTTTTTTTAAATGTGATACTAGTAAAGATTCAACGACGTCAAAAGGTCCTCTTAAATCTTAATTCCAAGTACAACGTACATACAAAAGAATCTATGTTGCTTAATTGTGCACTCAATACTGGATGTCATTTGTCGTAAATTTAGTTCCAATGATTGGCAATGTTTTGGTCTGAAATTTAGCATCTTCATTTATTCTTGTTTTTTCTAATGGAAGGAATCGACTAGAACCACAGAAATAATATGTTGTTGTCTTTTGTATTCGATGTCATTTGTCGTATAATTATTTCTAATGATTGCCAATGTTTTGGTCTGTAGTATAATCACCAATTACACACCACAGAAATGATATGTTGTTGTCTTTTGTATTCAATGTCATTTGTCGTATAATTATTTCCAATGATTGCCAATGATTTTGGTCTGTTTTTAGCTTCGTCATTTATTCTTGTTTTTTTTCTAATGGAAAGAACTGACTAGGGGAATAATCACCAATTACAAAACACAGAAATGATTTCTTAGTCTGTTGTCTTTTGTATTGGTACGATATATTCTAATAAGGCTAAATAAACTCAAAAAGGAAAAACACATAAATCGTTGATTAATCTATCAATTCTTGTATTTTTCATTTTTTTTCACTGGACTATTTTGAAGTCAATGACAAAATCAAAATTAACAAAATTAATGTTATTATTTTAAAAGTGCCGCTTGGTCCTCATCTTCGCTAGCCAAGGGTTAACTTTACAATGAGATCTTCTCCTCTACACTAGGGAAGCAAGGTGGATCGTAAACTTTTTGGCTAGCGAAGATGATTGGTCCAAGTTTGTTTAAATAACAAAGTAACGCTTGATTTCGCCCCATATAAAGATACGGCTTGATATCGAGGCGGGTATGATTGTATTACGTTTTTTGTGTATGCTTAATATACATGTAACTCAGATTAACTCAAAAACATATTTTATAAAATTGAAATTTAACGTATCTTTTTCCACTAATATTTTTGCAGTTTGTTCTTACAATCGATGCCTAATATGCGAGCTGAACATTCCCAAGCAAAGGAAGGGCGAAAACAAACGGTACCCTTATGTAAGGACGCTCATACCGTATGATATATGGATATTTTTGTATTTTCGTACATAATTTTCTTTTATTATTTTTGAATATTTCTATTTTTGAAAGAAGACCGATACTACTACTGAATA
This sequence comes from Magallana nippona, assembly GCA_033439105.1. NCBI lineage: Eukaryota > Metazoa > Mollusca > Bivalvia > Ostreida > Ostreidae > Magallana > Magallana nippona. Next base: position 39,045,319 of record CM065921.1, on the reverse strand, counting down.
TATGTGAAATTCATGACCTTTATTAAATAATTGGTTTGTAAGGATATTAATTTTTTATATATGTATTAGCCAAAAAATTGGACCAAACAGCTTTAAAATTCAATATATTTTAAATTTTTCTCTTCTACGAAAAAAAAAATGGGTATATGATCCAAATTCTGAAGTTTCTTAATTATTTAGCCTACAAATATAATTTTAAGAAAAAACTTAGGTCATATAATGCCAAGACTGTAAAGACCAACTGGTAACACCTTCCTTCCTACGGTTATACAACTTTCCTAGATAATCCCAGCAAGCTCATAAAATAACCAAAAACAAACAAACAAACAAACAAACCAAGAAAAACCAAACAAACAAACCAGAACAGGATATATTTTCAGAGTATGTTGGAAAGACAAGACGTGATTGACACAATGCAAGACCACACATATAATAAAATATATAATTGTTCATTTTTTTCTTTCCTTTTTCTTTTATCGAAAAGCCTATTGAAACAACATTCAAGCAGGGAAATGTAAGGTCGAAACACAAACAAAGACATTTTGTCATCGAACAATTTGGCTTGAGTCTATCATACGGAAAAATCCAAGCACAGAAACTGGATATTTTCAGCAAAATAATCCAGGAGATAACGAACCCTCCTTTGTGTGTATGAAAATGGCTACAGCGCTACCTCACCTATCTTTTTTTTAAAGATAAGATTGTATAATGCACCGATGAGTTTGACACGCTATCATTTTGTTGGTTTTTTCCCTGTACTTCCGATTTTGACTAAATCTAACAAGTCATTCATGAGACAATTCGTTTTAAACTTGTGAATACGGTAGATAAAACACGAAGCTATGTTAAACTTTCCAGTCTTCTTGATTTTATAATAAACACATTCTGGGATGCTTAAAAAATAGGATGACACTTGACATGTGCACAGGTTAAGATACCCAAATCATGTGCACTATCGGTAATTTGAAAGTGATTTGGGAAGTCGGTGTGTTTATACAAGCTACTGATGAGGGTCTAACACGAACAAAAAGTGTTATATTAAATTAACAGGCGTAATCTCTACATTAAGTACTGATGTCATTAAATATTTCACGTCAATAAAAGGTATCCTGGTTTATTTTCTATGGGAATTTAAATGATTTATCTTTTTTCCTAAGGAAGCAAGAGTAAGTGTCTCAATAATTTCCGAACAACCCTCGTATTAAGCTGGGTATCATAAAATTTTACTGTCCGGTTAAAATAAAGCAAAATTCATAGTTAAACAGTGTTAACTATATATTAAGGTTCTCCGATCCTCAGCCTCAAAGTATTTTTTTCATCCTAAAAATGTTATTCATCCTTCAAACTGTATAAATGAAGTAAATTAAAAAGAATCTTTGTGATGGTATCCATGCATTTTACGAAGTTATTACAATTTGCCCATGATGAAGATAATGGAATAAATAACATATACAATTTGAGATCAAATTAGTAAAAAAAAAATTTTACCTGTGCAATGGTGGCTGGAACACCTTTACCTCTTGGTAGTAGATCTCCGAGATTGTACATCTTGTTTGTTCTTCTGTTCAAAGGAATTTTATATTTTGTCTATACTTGAAATTGACTGAAACTACCACGTTAGTATATGGGAACTTACCAGTACACAATATATGGATTTATAATAGTCAAGAGACAATGTAAATACTTCATCAATGAAAATGATGGTTAAATTGTTTGTATTGCTGTAAATGATACAATCAAAATAGTACAAGAAACTGGCCTGTTCCAATTCTTTATAAAGAATATACCATGAAATCTTTTAAAAAAAATATATGTTTTGTTTTCTTTCTCAGAAAAGCAAGTAGTTAAATCTAAAAAAAAATGTTTTTAAATAATATTTTACCAGAAACATCTGTGCCCCCTTCGCCATAAAAGTACATGCACAAGTGATATCAAAATGTTTCATATAACTTTAAATGTTGTTGTGATCATATGCCTACTGACTGTGGACTAACTGGTTGAATTTTTCTCTTCTCATGAATAATTCATGCTCTCTTCCTACTGGCTACCTCACAGTTTCATAAAGAAAATATCATCAATTCAGTTCATGTTTATATGTCTTCTACTACATGTATAATCAATTGCGGTTTTATGGAACATGCTGGTTTTTGTTTATCATCTTGAAAAAAATAATAAAGCCTTTGATTTATAATTGTCGGATTGTAGAGTATTTATGAATTGGAAAAAAGGTCAAAGAGTGAACCCATTGTCAGTAAATGTATGCGAGCCTGGTCATAGGTAATGTGATCATGTTACCTAATGACAAAACCTGTATTTTGGTTCACATGATAAGGCCAAAAAATATCAATGCATTGGTTCTCAGGCTAAAATATTATGAGGCAGGCAGGTATATCATTTTTAATTTTTTTTTCTGCAAAAGGGAATACTCAATTTTCAAGTATTTTACTTAATTGAAAATAGAGTTATTTCCCTTTTTAATGTGAAAATAAAATTTATCAATCCAGCAGCAATTGACTTAATGCAGTAGTGTCTGAAAACCAATACATTTACTTTCTTTTTTGGCTAAGTATACAAATTTCCTTATCATTTATGTTCATTACAGGCCTTACCCCTTGCAACAGATCTAAACTTTCCTAAAGCGAGCACCTTCTTCTGATTATATAGGAAAACTTCCTAAGTCCTGTCCAGATCAACATCTTTTACAACCAGAAAGGAGGTGTTTTTTCTGCAGTCGTTTTGTGAGGTTTTGTCTGGGGCCAACCATTACAAATGTAAAGTTGTGTTCTTGGCAGGCTGTTAAGTAAAAGTACAGCTGTGGATTTCACAAAGTCTTACGGTCTCTTTAATTAATTCAAGAAAAAAAGTAAAATGCTTGCTCTTATATCTTTATAATTTTAGATCAAACTGCATATTTTAAGTAACTTAAAGATGTTTATATGTATTTAATTATTGTGGAATAAATTTTGAATTGGCAAGATTAGTTCTAGGCTAATGTAAATTCTAAATCTAAATGCAAATTATTTATTGCATGGTCACGCAATCTGAAACATCTTTAATTTTTTCCAGTTCAGTTGTATTTCTATAAGCACTTAGACAATTCCGTTAATAAAGTATACATACACTGTACATATACCATCTTGCCAAGTCAAAGGTTTCTGATCCTATCGGCTTCTCACAAACCCTTGACCGAATAGGCAGCGTATAACGGAGTTAGAAACAACGTTCTCTTGTTGGTCTCATTAAAGTTTGTATTCTCCAATAAGAAACATTGTTTCAAAAATGATGTTCATTGCGCATCGATCAATGTTGAGGGTTGTCAAATGAATTTGAGAAAGACTAGTAAGGATTGACTTACATGTACTGCCCGAGTAGACTTATCTTTCCTAGAAATTCGATAACTATAAACAACCTGTATATAGGCGCAGCCATACTGCTGTAGTTTTTTTTCGATATAATACCCATTTTCTGATTGGTCAGAACACGAGGTCAAAAAGTTAAAAAATTAGTACTCTCACAAAATGGCGCGATTGTAAACCCGAATATGTTTTGTCTGTTCGGTCAAGTGTTTATGTAGAGCTAAACAGATCAGAAATTCTCGACTTGGGAAGATGTACATTTACCAGCTTCTGCATTCATATAAAAAAAAATACTTTGATAGCTTATAAATAAAAAAAAACCAGCTTTACTATCTTTTGAATTGAGGCGTGTGTCTTACCACAAGAATATTCAGTTAATCAAATAATAAACTTCTAAAACCATCAAAAATGAGGTTTTAATCATTGTTGGTAACCGAAAACTAACCTCGTGATAGTATGCGAGGGGTCAGCATGCCATGTACATATGTACCACTAAGATGCTCTCATTAATGTCTCTGTCACACCTCAATCGTTGATTTTAAAATTTGTCCAAGGAATCGAAAAATGTCGGGAAAAACCACAGTCCATCGTAAAACCTCCATCCAACGCTTTGGAATGATAAATCACTCCAGACAATCATTTTTTAAAAAATACGGTCTGGCAGTTGAATACTGGATAAAACGCTGGGAAACTAATTAAAGATGTCTGGTTTATCCTTTTCAAAGGCAATAACAGGGTCCAACCTAGGCCCAAGGAAACAGACCGGAAAAGATCAGATGATGTAACGCATGAAATTAAAATTTTATGAAAAAAACCTGAAGTAAGGTATAAGGATTTACAGATTCATTGGACATGCCACGGATATGCAATGAATGTATGCACAAAATGAGAAAATGAGAAGGAACGCATGCTTACTTAACCGAGGACGAAATGATTGCAACACTTTGTTTTGCGCTTGATGATTCTAACAATCAAGTGTATAGACCCCTGCTAAAAATGTTCCAGGGCCATATTCAAATAATTTTAAGCAGAATTTCTATGAACCTGATTCTGCCTTACGCGTTAACTAAGTTTACTTATAAATGAAGTTATACTGTAGTTTCCTAAGTATTGATAAAAATACTTTTAATGGATTTTCGAATAAGCTGTATTCTAAAAAGATAGATAAAGGGGCACGCTGCATACTGAGCGACAGTCAAAAGGAAGGTGACATTTATTAACGGCTGTGACTCATGAATTAAGCCTAGATAAAGCAATATCCGTGTCAACCAATACGGAACATTGAACAATAAAACTACAACTAGAACTATCAGAAACGTTTTGATGATATCTACACTACGTCGGGACTTCAGTGTTGTGGTTGACCTCTCTTTCATAATATTCCTTTCCTGTAAAGTCGCTTCTTTAGTTTGCTGATTCGAATAAGTCATAATCCTTGCTGGATTATCAACACACGAACTTAAAATGTGAAAAGGAGCAGAGGTTGAGGGATTTTGTGACTGTTCGTGTGAACGTTGAATATGGTTGCTAGAAACTGGATATATCAAACGCATTGTTTGTCTATACTGCTTCACCACTCGATATGTACAAACAATTGTTATCATTGCGATCAAAAACAATAATATAAGAACTGAACATCCATAGATAAACAATATAAAATGGTGGTTTCGTCCATACACATCTTTAGGTCTTTTCTCGTCAAAATCGTAATATATCCCCAAAACAACAGCTGCAAACACGCCAACAATAATATAACTTAACACAAGGTACATAATTTGTCTCAAGGACGTGAACAATCGTCTGTATCTGCCGAAATTTGTTCCAGATGCAACGAAGCGTTCAAGTGCTATAATCCCTTGGTGCAAATACGACTGAAAAAGCATGCAGTCAAAGTAAATTCTAAGTTTGGATAAGTTCGTCGCTGGAGTGAGTTTCCGAAAAGCTGTTCCTCCTAGTGAAAAAGGACTTGTCAAGATGGCATTTACGCTAAGACAGATTAAAAAACGAAAGAACCTATGGTTTTTAAGTTGGGCGTCTTTTGCCATTACAACTAATGGCATTGTGTTACACACAAGAATAATCAAATTTATCACAAATCCCGACCAAATATAAGCATCGCCTATGTTTGTTGATTGAACTTCATCTAAGCTAGCGTAATGCATCAGTAAAGTAGAGTTGTTAGCCATTTGCACTACTACGATGACTGTTGCTGTTTAGCTACATTCTGGACCTGATGTATTCATATATCTCAATCAGTTAATCGATTTCATTTTGCGTGCGTCATAAAAAGGGCGTAACACCACTTATTATATGAAATAAAATTCTATTAATTCTTACAGAATTCTCCTAAATTTAAACCTACTTTAAAAATGTGTACATCTTATTTTATTGCCATCAGTCATAACTTTCAAAATGTTAAAAATGATACGGAAGTGTTGAACAAAATTGTCGCATAGCGTGTAAGTTGTTTTAGAATTGATATTTTATTTTAACTCCTGCCTTGTCTGTAAAACCAAAAAAATATGTGAGCCATATTGAATGCTCACTAGTGATACCCAAGTTCTGATGTGAAAATACAAAATAAACAAACTCGACATTTAACAGAAAGTTGACGTCTGAATGGTTAAAAAAAGAATCCTCAACACATGGCATGACTACACAAAAAGTGTGTTAAAATTCCAAGCATCTGTGATTAATACCTGCTGAGAAATCTGTGAAGAAAATTTGTTCTAAAATTTAGACTTGAAATAAACAAAGTCGTCATATACGAATAAATTTTAGATTTTTCCGAGAGGTTTCTGAAGAGCACTTATCCTCTGAAACCTGCAGATACTTTTTAAAAGTGTACTCCATATATATTTTGTACTGTGACACAATAACGTTGAGTGGTTTTCTCTACCATCCCCTTCACAAAGTGTTGAAATATTTGATACATGTAAAATTGTTTGCGAAAAAATTAGGCCTCACAGTTTAATAAATTGATCAGCCCATTATATTCCTCTAGTCGGTCAGTAACAAACCTAGTAAGTGTTTTGTTCTACTGATTATTTAATTGCAACAGTGGCTTATATTTAACGACTCAGCTTTTAATAAAACATTGTAATAAATTATAATAAATTGTACTGAGTGCAAGGGTGACAAAGGTAAAGAACATTTCGATATTGTGTAAACCTTATAATATTATACTAACATCGTAGCACAGTGTTACAGGAACCGGGCTCTGCATGTCTAAGTGAGCAAATTACAATGCTCTTTTCCACGGTCATGATATATCTAATATTGTGTAATTTCACTACCATTACTATCAACTCAAGATGTCCAATACCAACTTAATTGAAATATCATACGGGTACAAAAACAAAAAAAATTACTAATTAATCAGACAGCGTACTAAAGGAAATGATATAGAGAGATGATCTTAAGAGATTGTAATTACCTAAGTTAATAAACTGGATCACAACAACGATATCGATAAAATAGGTAATTGAAAAAAAAAAAGAGATTACAAGGGTAAGGTTTCAGTCGGATATCTTCTCAATGCATTTAATCGTTCTGTTTGTAAAAAAAAAAGGGGGGGGGGGGCGCAGTTAAACTTTCAGTTGTCGGTTTTTTTTTATCTTAAGAAGGTTCGATTGGCGTGGCCATTTGTAGACTATATCAATCTCCTCCTTAAGCAGAAAACTCTGTATGAAGATATAGAAAATGTTTAAATATTTAATCTTAAATATTAGACACTGTTCTTTATTGAACAATGGTTTATGGCTAAAGAAATCATGTCTAAACTTTTAAAGTAGATCAAGTGGTTAAATGGTTGACCATCGGCTAAAGCCCCTTTGATCACTTTGCCTTGCCTCAACCACGACGGTCTCATTTATCTAAATATTCTTTGCCAGTGTTTATTTTATTTGTAAAATGTAATTCAATTGGACTTTAAATTTGAAAACAAGAGGCACAATGATTACAAAAAATATAATACAAACGTGTAAAGAATTCACTGAATGACTTCGTGATTTTGCATTTGTATTACACTGTATATTGTTTTTAAATATGATTCTAATATCACTATTTTACCATCATAAACCTTTGATTTATCTTTTAGATTGTCACTTTATATTAAATATTAGCATATTATTGAAAATTGAAGTAATTTTATGAAAGAGAAGGAAAAATTGTATTTTATGGAAGTTTTATCACATTGTTCGTACTGATCTAGCTTCCAAAATTTATGATATGTACATTTATTATACATGTACCTCTACTTACTTTTCACTATATAAGAGTTATTCGATATATTTCGCTGATTCCCTGAAAATCGCTATAAACAGTCCGATTCCCTGCAAAAAAATGTGTCAGTTCGATGAACTGATACATACCTATTCAGAACACTTACAATGTCTTAATTTCTGAAAACTAAAGACAACGCTTCGAAATATTCGGAATAAAATCATGAATATTCATTATCATGTGATTTATTTCTAGTTGCAGCGTCTTTTTTGATTGGCTATACTTATTCATTTTGATCATATGAAACAACTTGCCTACGTCACAATCCGACGCGCGTGTAATTTAATTGTATTTATTTTGACGTTAAAACTTGTCAGATACACGAGGAATTAAATTAATTGGTTCTTTTTTCTGATTGATTGTTTGTATCGGTATAATGAAACAGTTAAAGTATACCATTGAAGGAGTCAAGCACGCCTATTCCCCTCGGCTTCGCCTCGGGTATTATACTTGCTCTCGGGGAACTGGAATCTTGCCGACACTCTCACTGGTGTACTTTAATTGTATAGTGTAATTAAATGATAAAGTACATTGTACGTACATGTTTGTCTGGTTATGTAGGGATACAGAGCAATTGCAAGCATCGCGTTTTTCGTTTCTTAAAAAAAATATTACGTATTTACATATTTTTCGTTTTTTTGTCTCTTAGCATGTTGGATGCATAGTCTATCTTAAATTACAACTTTTTTTTAAAATTTACCGATCGAGATTGAAATACTTGTATAAGTTATATCATTAAATCAAGGATGTTTACTTGCAAAAAAATCGCAAGGATTATTCTACAGATGTCAAATATGAGCTATTTGAATTTACTTGAAGCTATTTGAGTACATAAGAAAGACATTTATAGAATAAGGGTAAAAAAAAAACAGTGTGCAATAGCAAATGTTTATTGTGGAATCTGAATACAAACAGAAGACACATTTGTAAAAATTAATCAACATATTGAAAACAAGAACCCTGTGAAATGTTTCGTGTATGACCAAACAATAACGATGAAATGAAAAGGTATATAAACATGAAAAGAAAACAACATTCTCTCAAATAAATTCCCAAGTGAAAAATCCACTAATTCAGTTAGAAATTAGAGTGAATAGTGACTTATCAGTGATCGTGTCTTCTAGCTTTGATAGAGTAATTTCAAACTTTATCGAAAACCGATTTCAAGGAAATTAATTGTTTTCTTTTTGAGATTCAGTGACCTATCTGCATCATAATGAACATTTTTACTGAAGCTATTTGACCCTACTTTATACTAGTATCTACTGTACTCTACTTTATACTAGTGTCTATTGTCCCTACTTTATACTAGTATCTACTGTACCATACTTTATACTAGTGTCTATTGTCCCTACTTTATATACTAGTGTCTATTGTCCCTACTTTATACTAGTATCTACTCTACCCTACTTTATACTAGTATATACTGTACTTACTTTATACTAGTATCTACTGTACCCTACTTTATACTAGTATTTACTGTACTTATTTATGCTAGTATCTACTGTCCCTACTCTATACTAGTATCTACTGTACCATACTTTATACTAGTATCTACTGTACCCTACTTTATACTAGTGTCTATTGTCCTTACTTTATACTAGTATCTACTGTACCCTACTTTATACTAGTATCTACTGTATCCTACTTTATACTAGTGTCTATTGTCCCTACTTTATACTAGTATCTACTGTACCATACTTTATACAAGTGTCTATTGTCCCTACTTTATACTAGTATCTACTGTACCCTACTTTATACTAGTATCTACTGTACTTACTTTATGCTAGTATCTACTGTCCCTACTTTATACTAGTATCTACTGTACCATACTTTATACAAGTATCTACTGTACCCTACTTTATACTAGTGTCTATTGTCCCTACTTTATACTAGTATCTACAGTACCCTACTTTATACTAGTATCTACTGTACCTACTTCATACTAGTATCTACTGTACCTACTTTATACTAGTATCTACTGTACTGTACTTTTTTACTAGTATCTACTGTACTTACTTTATGCTAGTATCTACTGTCCCTACTTTATACTACTATCTACTGTACCTAAGTTATACTAGTATCTACTGTACCTACTTTATACTAGTTTTTATTGTCGCTACTTTAAACTAGTATCTACTGTACCTACTTTATACTAGTATCTACTGTACCTAAGTTATACTAGTATCTACTGTACCTACTTTATACTAGTGTCTATTTTCCCTACTTTATACTAGTATCTACTGTACCTACTTTATACTAGTATCTACTGTACCTACTTTATACTAGTATCTACTGTACCTAAGTTATACTAGTATCTACTGTCCCTACTTTATACTAGTATCTACTGTACCTACTTTATACTAGTATCTACTATACCATACTTTATACTCATATCTACTTTATACTAGTATCTATTGTACCTAAGTTATACTAGTATCTACTGTACTTACTTTATGCTAGTATCAGACAGAAGGTAAGGTCTTTAACAGCATAGCATTTTGTGCAGTGTACATGTACTTTTGGTTTGATTAATTGCACAGTTGTACGGACAGTTTGACTGTTAATGACAACTTTATATCTACAACAAGTATATTAAATCATACATGTACAAAAAACAAAAAGAAATGTCTTTAATCAATTCATTAAAGAATGTATTTTTAATTTTTGAAATTTCTGAATCAAATTCATTGAAAAGGGTTTCAGATTATCTCATAAAATAGGAAAATTAGGCTAAAGGTAATTTTAATGCAATTGAAAAGTAAAGTTCATTACTGGCATTTTTATGGAAGTAATGCATTACATTACAATTACCGGTACTTGTAATTGAATAATAGGTGCTCATCTTAGAGAACATGTATTTGTTTAATGTTAATTATATATAGTTCTTTACTTATCTCTCCCACATTGTTAAACTCTATTTTATACTAGTCCGTACTTTGTACTAGTATCTACTGTACCATACTTTATACTAGTGTCTATTGTCCCTACTTTACACTAGTATCTACTGTACCTACTTTACAGGGTACATGTTGATGTACAGACAAGAATTAACTACTCCAAGTTATTCATAGCAATAATAAATCAAGTTTTGGATACATGGTGCAACATTCATAACGGATGTATATGTAAAATTATTTTTTGTTCATTTCTTTGCTTTCAACTTGCTTTTTTAATTTCTTAATTAAGTTGAACATTCATGTTTATTATTTTTGCGGCCATATAAAAATCAAAGTACTGACGGAGTTGATTTTATCGATTATTATTTATTTTAAAGTCAACGATATGTTATTTTGCATGGCAAGTAGTTTCTAAACTTTATTCGAACTACGCACATTTTTATAACATGAATTCTCGGACTTTTCCGACAAGAATTTCGAGAAAACTCCATATTAAACATGCTGTGTGATATTCAAAGATAGAATTAATTCTATGAAACCATTTATTGTTTTCTTTATCGATAGATATAGCATCTTGTTTGCAGATTTGTCTGTCTTATATTAGTTCTTGGATGCGTTCCAACTAAAGATTAATCAAGAAAAAACAGAGCTAATTGTCTTCGCTCCAAAACATAAAATCAATTACTTCAAAGAACTCAGCATCAATTTTGCCGGCATCAAAATTAACGTTTCGTTAATTGTAAAACAAAAAATAGGTGTCATTTTTTATTCGGTACTGAACATGGACAACCAGATTCGAAACATCGCAAAATCATGTTACCACCAACTGCGGAATAATGGTCGCATTCGCCTCCTTATATCAGAGAGCGCTAGTAAAACCCGTGTATGCTCACTAGTGATCTCTCGTTTGGACTACGGCAATGCCTTACTACATGGTGTATGTACCAATTCCTTGTCAAGACTTCAAAGGATTCAAAACACAGCTGCTAGGATTATATCCCGTACTAGAAAAATATTATCACATAACACCAGTGCTAGTCAAGTTACACTGGCTCCCAATCGAGCAGCGAATTTTATACAAGGTGATCCTACAGACTTTCAAAGCCTTACACAGAACATCGCCAATGTATACACAAAAACGGGTCCAGGTCTACAAGCCAAATAGGTCCCTGCGCTCAGAGAGCTCCTTGTTCACTCGAGTGCGCGGACTAGGTCGTAATGTGACAGGCAGTTCGACGTGGCCAGTTCTACATTGTTGAACAATCTTCCCCAGTCTTAGATTAGAGAGAAATTTTATTCATTTTAAAAAAATATTGAAAACTTATCTTTTTACCAACGCTTATCCAGACTATTCTTAAGTATAAACGCGTTTTAAACTTTATTTTATTGAGTACAGAGACAGCACATCATTGATTTTTACATGTAATTACATAATCAGATTTATATATGTATGTAGTTTTTAATTAAGTGTATTCAGGTGTATTCAGGTATATTCTTTATGTTCTTAGCTCTTATGCCCATACCTTTTATATGTACAGCGCTGTAGAGTAATTTAATATAAATTATATATGTTGCTTTATAAATTTTGTATAATATTAATAATAAAGTATCAGTAATCAGTAATCGAAATATTTCTGGAAAGTTGTATTGATCCAAGCAATATTGAACTCGTCTCGTTCAACCAAGCGCTCATCTGTCGTCATTAATCTCCGACAAGCAGGAGAGACTCTCTGCTTGTCGGATATTTACGGAGACAGCTGAGCGTCAGGTTGAACGAGACTATATTGACGAGACTATACTCTGACGTAGGAATACATGTAAATACGGCTACAAAAAATATCTAAATTGTTCGTACCATTTAAAATCTGACTATTTTCAAGGTATTTATAAATAAGTTTCCTTGAAAAGCAATGCTTCAACGTACATTATATCGAATTTATCAATTATTTTCAAGAATAAAGTCTTGTCAGCAGTGATGATATGTGCTTAGTTCCAAACACTGTTTCACTTCCGGTTTGCCAGAGTGACCCCTTTCTCACAGGAAGTGCCCAAATATCTTGAAGACAGCTGAGATCCCAACCCTTAATCCGTATACTTTTTTCTTGTGTCAAGGGGCATCAAATGGTATGAAGGTCATGGGCCTTGGGGTAGTCCTGACCCCCCCCCCCCCTCCCAAACAGGAAGTTCCAAAATTGAAAACGTTTGAGATACACACACATAAACCATATATATTCTTGTTCCTTGTGTCAAGGGGCATCAAATGGTATGTACATGTATGTAATGAGCCCAGGGGTGGTCCTGACCACCGTTAAAACAGGAAATGCCCAAATTATCTTGAAAACGGATGAGACCCCCACCCATGAACATATATATTCTTGTTCGGGTCATGTAGGTTCACCTGATATAGAGAAAATGACTCCTGGGGTACATAATGAATTTTCATAAATTTTTATTAAGTATCGAATCATTTTGTCTGTAAAGTTTGACCCATGCAGGTCATCCCTAACCCCAACGATGGCCTTGTTCGTCTGGGAAACTTCATAATCGCCACGATTATTATTACATCTTGTTTCAACTCAGTTTTTAATCATTTTATTTTTAATTGCAGATTAGTGGTAAACTTTTGTTTTTATTATTTTACTTCGAAATGTTTGGAACTCTTTAGTACGCGGAAGCGTTGTTCACATCTCATAGCATACCATATCATTAGGCCTTTCATTTCAATTTCTCATAGCATAGCATACAAACCTCATAGCATGTTCACTGAACTAAAGTTCTAAGTTTAATGATTTTAATTATGTGAATAAAACACATTTATTTGTGTTGCCTTCGGGTTGACTGATTTCCACTTAACTTTCAAGTAGATATGAATGATGTATTGATCTTGACCTCTGGTTGCGACCAAAGACCTTGACCTTTGCAGAATATCACGAATACTTCCGGTTAGATTGAAGTTTGCCGACATATTTTGGATTGTTTTGGTTGCCTTGCCAGTGAAAATGACGTTACGCTTATAGAAGGGAAATATTACAGTCATTTCATGCATATCTTTTACAATTTTATGCTATGCTATGGTATGCGATTTAAATGATATGCTATGAGATTTCAATGCTATGCTATGAGAAATTGAAATGAAGGGCTTAATTTTATGGTATACTATGCTATGCTATGGTATGCTATGAGATTTGAACAAAAACATTTCAAAGTAAAGTGATTAGAAGCCGGGGTTTTCCATTAATCTGCAATGTGAACATTCATCCTTTTTAATCAAAGCATTTTAAACCGAGTTAAAACCATGTTGTATGCTATGCTATGGTATGGTATGACGAATGAGAATCTATGAGATTGTATGCTATGGTATGAGATTTCAATGCTATGGTATGAGATTCCAGTGTTATGCTATGAGATTTCAATGATATGCTATGCTATGGTGTATGTTGTAAAAGATATGCTCGAAGTGACTGAATATTTTTCTTTAAAAAACAGTTTCCCTCGTATTGCTTACTATTTAAAACAATGGCGAGGACAAAATATGCAGAAGATTAAAGTAAACACAATCTGTTTTGGAACAATCCAGACACCAATATTGCAAAGACTCTGGCTTATTCCTCAATGATCATTTGAATTGTTTTTCTTTTGAAACTATCATTCAAGACGAATATAAATCACAAAAAGTTTATAATCATATTGAGCACGCGCAGAAAAAATATCAATTTAATGTTTTGACGTCACAGGTACATGTTGTTGATTTGAATCGGTATTGTCTTATTTTATATGCTAATTGATGTGAAGAAAAATCAGTTACAAAGTATGAAAAACTTCACATTGTTTAATTTTGTAATTTTCAAAATATCCTATTTATCAGGGTGAACACTTACATGATTGGTTAAGTGTATTCACCATTGAATGAGTTAGTATCCAATGTCTGAATCTGTGTTGTGTTATATTTTTTCCAACCAATTAAATCTGGACGCCCTTAATCTCACTGCGTCCGACTTAAAACATATTTCTTACTCTAATATCATAACATTTTACACAATTTACAAAATTACAACAACTTTGTATATGATTTATTAATATAAAAACAAATCAACAATTTTTAAGTTTTAGAGCAAAATCATAGAGCGTTTGACCATTAATTCTTCAATTTTTGTTTGAACTGCATGGATTGTTTTTGACATACTAGACTGCCAACTGTTTTTTTTTTCTTTAAACCTTTACTGCTCGTATGTGGTCTCTGCATCGTTTTCTCCGTCTTACAACAGTCATCAGTATAGTATCACATCCATAGTATTGCAGTGCAACAATGACGCCGTCTTTTCCCCTCCATCCAACGATGCAATACATTTCGTTCATTGATCCAATCTACATTATATAGCACGTGTGTAGTTGCTGCATTGACTCTAAACGTCGACGTCCAAGCATGTTAGACATTTCTAACCGCTGCTGCGATATAATTTTATAATCTTATTCATCCTTGTCACCACTGTTACCACTGGGAAGCTTCGCACATTTTTGTTTAAAAATTTACTTAATTGTGTTTTCCTTTGTTCCTAAAGCACATGATATTCAGAAGTTCCATTTTAACTTTTTGACTTAGGCTTGCGTAAATCAATAAATCTATCGGTTTGCCTATTGCATACGTTTGAAAAATGTAAATTAGTACTACAGAATTCAGGTCTTTAATTCCGGTTAAGTTTTGGTCAAAACTTCCCATAAAAGTAGCAACTATAATTGGAATCTCCTGAATGAGAAATGAAATACCTAAATATATGTGGACCTTTATTAAAATCAAATATTTTACATTTTTAAAAGCTTGTGAGCTACTTGTAGGGGCTAAATTAGACATCCTTGTAATTTCCTTTCTTACTAAAAATAAAAGTAAAACTGTACAAATAAAATGAATGCAAACTGGCAGTAGAGTTAGGTATACATTTTGAACAAAGAAGGAAAAATATTGTACAAATATGAAAAAAGGTGTATTAAGAATGGCCATTCTTGGATCCAAGGTGCATGCATCGATTTTTTTAAGTTGCATTCCATAAGTATATTCTTGTATTGTAGGGTAACTTCGTAAAGGGTATTTGTATATCAAGCCACAAAAGGAGACTACTACAAGTATATGTAGCGAGATAAAAGGTATAAAAAAAAAATTGAATTTGACTTGTCTGAATTTAAAGGGGAACAGGAACATGAAAACTCGATGAAGAAGCATAAGAGATTTAATCCAAAGCGATGTACCGTGGACGGCTGTTTGAAATCGATTGAGCACTAACATAAACATACAGAGTTTGAATTCGACAAAACCATAGTTCCAATCCATGAAATTAAAACCTGCATCCTTTAAACCGGTTGCCATGGCAAAAAACACATCAACAGCCATTACTAAAATTAAACATTTCTGCATCTGCCCAAAGAGCTGTTGTTTTTTAAAAGTAACAACAAGTAAAATTGCTGCAATGAGGGGTAGAACCCATATATATGGATTAATGAAGCGAACGCATGTCATCCCCCAGTCCCCATAAAAGTCACGGTATTTATAGCTTGCGTCCACCTCATATTTCGTCAACGTCAGTTTTTCCAAAAACTTTTTATACTTTTCGAAAAAGGCACCTGGATTGGTTTGATTTTGCGACATGCTGGATGTTTCTTTTGTCCCTTTCTTCTACTATTGATGCATTGATTTGGTTTATAATATCAGAAATTTTATTCCTCTTTCCTGCAAGGCTATATTATTCCGATATGGCGTTTCCCTGAAACATAATGAGTAATTTTTCTCATTATTTTTCAAAGATGGCTTTATTTTCTTTCTTTATATGCAGTCAGTTTTATGAAGTATCACAAGAAGTAAAGAGGACGATTTTTTAAAACATTTAATGAATTAACACTGTATGATTAATTTGGCCCCGCCCTAGAGTCAGAACCCTTACCTCGGGGGACATGAAATTTATAATTGTGTTAGAGGGCTTCCTGGTCTACAATATTATGAATTCCGATTTCCTTCTGGAAGTAGAGAAGATAATTTTTTAAACAATATATGCATTACCACATGCACAATACATCCATTTTGGTCCCACCCTTGAGTCAAAACCCATACTCTAAGGGACTCAGAATTTACAATTTCATTAGAGGACTTCCTGGTTAACATAATTATGAAGTCAGTTTTTCTTACAGATGTGTTAGAGTAGAGAATATTTTTAAACATTATAATTTTTACACTATATGACCACATCCCTCAACCCCACCTTACGGACTGAACTCCTGATTCTGGGGCCATGAATTTAACAATTTAGGTAGAGGAGTTCGTGGACATCATAACCATGTATTCAGGTTTTTTCCCAACATGTGTGGGAGTAAAGAAGATTTTCTAAGATTTAATACATTTTCACTATATGGCTGTATTGTTCCCGCCCTAAGGCCTAAACCCCTGACCCAGGGGTCATGAATTTCACAATTTAAATAGAAAACTTCATGGACATCATAGCCATGCATTTAGTTTATCTCAAATATGAATGGGAGTGGAGAGAAGATTTTCTAAGAGTTAATACATTTTTACTATAAGGCCATATTGGCCTCACCCTAGAGCCTGAACCTCTGACCCAGGGGCCATGAATTTCATAATTTGGCAGAGGGATTCATGGACATCATAACCTTTCATTCAGTTTTTTCCTCACGTGTGGGAGTAGAGAAGAAGATTTTGAAAATTTGGCATATTTGGCCCCGACTGTGGCGCCCCGAATTTCACAATATACATTCCTCTTACCATAGAGATACTTCACACCAAAAATTGTAACAACTGGCATTGTAGTTTTCAAGAAGTGAAACATATAAAATGTTAACACACGACGCATGACGACGGACGAAACAGAAACTGAATTTACTCATGTGACCTAAAAAAAAAAACCCTCTGGCATTTTGCAGCTGCATTATGAAAAAATCAATTTATTTTTTGAAAATGTAACTCACATTTTTTTCTATGTTTACATCGAAAAAAGAAAAGGCAACTTTAACTAATTATCATACTTACGATATGATCAAGTTTTATCGAGTGGCAAATCAGTCTGAGAAGTGTTCTCAATCATCTACAACCGTACAAAAGCTGAAAAATTAAAACTATTTCTAACTTTTACCTGATAAGATTTAATAGACGATCACATGGCGTTGTATAATGACTTCCAATGCAGAGCATTTTCTCAAGCAGAGCTGGACATTGCACATCCTTTACCTTTGCTTTATTGCAATGGTGCAAAGAATTTGTCCCAAATCCGGTCTGTCTTTTATATTCATTTTGAGTGTTATCTTCAAAAACAGTTTTGCACGATTGTTTATGTAAATCTGATTATCAAGAAAAAATATTTATCTCTTATTCTATGCGTGACACTATTTCTCTATGTGTGGAAAAAAAATCATTTTCGTATTGCCTCAAAAAGTGTGACTCTCGTCTGTAACAGATAACAAAGCTTAACAGATTGATGTATAAGTATTTAAAAAATGTGATACATTCTAGAGAGTAAAAAAAATAAACTTATCGTGATGGCCAGTACTAATAATTCGTGATCTGTGAAGCACGAATCAAAGTTTAGTAACGAAATATAATTCCTTAAAAATAGTACATTCAAATCATAGCCCTTAGATTGACCAGTCAGGGAGTCCCATGTTTGCATTTTAAGCTTCACCACACCTTTATCTTGTTAGAGGTGTGTGTTGCTCTGCTCTGCATTTGTATTTTGCTTTATGGATTTTTGAGATGGTTGATAAGTTTGTTATTGTCATTGTTCATTTATTTAGTCTAAACTCTAATTGGAGACTCCTCTAACAAGAACCCTGCTTTAATTTGAGGTTTGCAAACATTAATTCGTAAATGGGGTGGGGTGTTGTGGCAAGAGTCAGAAGAATTTTCAATACCCTTTCTCCAGAGGCAATTAATTGTAAATTTTGGTAAGAACAGACCAGCAGGCTTTTGATTTTCAATCTTTTATATGAGAGTTATGGCTTATGTTATAGCCATTCTTTCATCAAAACAGGCCCATGAGTACATGTGGAACTGTGCTGTTGGTACCACAGGAGGAGAGGGGTATGTCAAAAAATATTTTTAGATATACCTAACAACAATCTTGTCAAACTTATGTTGCAGCTGATCAAGAAGAAAATACGAGAACAGGGATCAAATTTTACAAATACAAGTACAGTGAAAGCAGCGCTATCATCCCAAGTTCAAGACAAGATCAAACAAAACTTACAAGAAATCCATCAGAAACCAAAGGGCAAATGTAGAACAAAATCAAAGTGGCATTTTTAACGATTTTGATATTTTACATGCCATGAAAACGTCAGAACCGGCGCCACTTGAAATTTGCCGCCTCCAACTGAAGGCGGCATACTCGGCATGCTTGGCTCGGAGCAGATAGGTATGAAAAATCTAAACTGAAATTGATAATATGTGCCCTTAATTCCTTTTTTGTTGCAGCTGACTGGAAAAAAGTACAAACTCTTATGGCTTTTGGCTTCGTTTCATTCAGATCTAATATCTCTTAAACTATAATGAATTATTCCAGGTTTTTGTAAATTGTGAACTTTTATGTTACCGATACCGGTAACAAATGCTCACGTTTATCCGTCACGTAAAGATGCAAGACCGGGACCAGGAGCTTAAATTTTTCCATCGACACCCAGGAACGAAACTTCATAGAATTCTTAGAGGTAAAGATTCTCTGAGTGCCACCTGTGAAGAGAGTTTCGTCTGTGTCAAATACATGTAATTATGTAAATTAATACATTGCGAATTAAGGTACCCCACCCCTCAATGTTGTTGTATCAAGAATTTCCTGAGAAGTATATCATTGAAATCTGTAGACAAAACATACTTACAAAATACAACGAAAAGGGGGTCAGTTTTCATCTCCCTGAGTTATGGCCCATTTTATTTTACCTTTTTGCACCTAAAATGCAATTTCACCCTGAGCAGGATTTGTTGCCGGTATTTTTAATCAAGCAAACTTATTTCATCAAGTATTGTTTTCAAGTATGCACAATGGTCATAATGAATAGATATATTACGAAAAAATTTTGATTGAAGATGCAGGATTTTTTTTCGTGACTTTTTTGCACTTAAAATAGACAATATCTGTAATAGTCAGTTTGTTTTGAAATAAAATTGTTTGAATATCAAGGATTTTATCAGAATAACCCTGTTTGCCTAGATATGTTTTTAGTATTATTTTGACATAACAGAACATGTGGTTTAATGATGTCAAATTTCAGATATAGGGCTTAAAATGTAAAATTCTCGCAAAATTTAGCTTAAAAAGTCCGGACATTTTTTATATATTTGTATGATTTTATGCTAAAATTCTATCACACTCTCATGATTTAATTTTGTACATGTCACTCAGAACCTAAAGAATAAACAAACCTATCAAATGTTTAAAATATGCTTAATGAATAAAGAATAATAAAAAGAAAAGTATATTGAAAATGCATAAATATGCTTGTTTCTGTCATCTCCGTCTAATAAACTCTGCAAGAAAAAACAGTTCCCCCAAAACTTGTTTGTTTATTGAAATCAAATGGATTTTCTTTATGTATGTTAATCTTTATGAAATAATACTCTTTCTCTGATGATTGAATAATTTAAATCATATTCATTTTCAATATAATGATCATGTGCGCAATGAAATCAATGAAATAAAAACGTGAGGAGTGAGATCCCTTAAATGAAAGAAGTGTTTACTTGTGTAAATTTGTGAAACTTGGCAAGTATGGTTATTTACGGACCAGAAGGAATTTTGTGGGAAAACGCGGATATCCAAAGGTGTTTTGTCACGTGATCGAGTTATTTCGAGGCGTGAGCAATCAACCATATCGATGAAACTGAAAGCTTGCAAGCGACATAAAAGAGTTGTTGTAAATTTTACCTTATAATTTTATTCAGAATGCTTACAAATTTTATTACCATGTGTGACGTGTTTGTCAGTGTAATGTGCATAGTCCATAGCCACGTGGTTTTGATTTGAAACATAAAGGAATTCTTGAATCCGAACCCGACTTAAATATTTTACTTCCGGAAACTTAAATCAACTGTTTTCAATTTCCTGTTACTTTCAAGTTTTCCTAATTTATATTTTGTTTAATTATATTCGCTGTGTTTATTATTTTGATTTTCTCCACTTATTTATCAAAGGCCTACTTGTTTTTTTTCCAATTTTGTTACAAAATTTTGATTAATTTGAATTTTATTTCTCATTTGATTTCAGTGTTGTGTTTCTTTGCGCCCAATGTTTATATTCAAGTCTTACTGTTATGTTACCACTGTGAAATATTACTTAACCCAATACCAATCGTATCTAACACCCTGCATGTATCTAACACTATGTTCACAAATCAGTAGTTAAACATAGTGACAAAACAACCCGTGTGTTAATTTACCCAGCTAATGTGTGTGGTTGTGATCAACAATTTTTTATTGGTTGCACAACGGCACTGCGTTTTAAACTTTTAGTAATAGGAATTCGGTGATATATTTCAGTTGTTTTAATGATTTGTGTTTACATATGTTCGATTGAGTTAGTAAGGGTGCAAGTTCAGTCATCTGTCAAATGTCAAATCATTCCATTGCTGATAGAATTAAGATGCAAGTTGAAAAGTAAGGTAAAGAGATATTTTCAGAGAAGGATGATAAGATAGATTTTGCTGGTGCTGATGCTAGTACTCCTATGATGGGGATCGTGATTCCAAGTGTGTTAAGTTTGAAATGTAAAATTTTGTATTAATACTAAAATTCCACTACAAGGTGAACAATAAGAGTTTGAAAATGGTGATGAAGTTAATGGTGTAAAATGTAAAATTAAGAGGATAAAGCACCATTCAAATAACCATACAAGAGAATACCTCCAAACATGTAAGAAGAGGTTAGGGACCATGTCAGAGAAATCTCAGCAGGGATAACCAGAGAATTTAATAGCAACTATTCTTCAAATATTGTATTAATCCGCAAATCCGACAGATCTCTACGTTTTTGCATTGACATGATAATGTTAATGTTCTCCGATCATCAGCCTCAAAGTATTTTTTTTCATCATAAAAATGCCATCTATCCTTCAAACTTTATACATGTAAAGAAATAAAAAAAAGAAAAGAAATTTACAGATGGTGTCCGTGCATTTTACTAAGTTATTGCAATTTTGGCCACGATGGATATAATGGAATAAATATACAAGTTGAGATCAAATAAGAATAAAAAACCGAGGTTATACCGGTGCATCGGTGGCTCGAACCCTTTTACTTCCGTGTAGTAGTTTTCCGTGCACAGCAACCACTAAGCCAAAAAGTTATTTGAAAACCTCATTGTAATATCAACACTAGAAGACTTATTAATTTTGTCTACATAAAAGGCAGATTTATGGTACGAATAAGAAAAATCCAGATAAATTAGAGTTATCGAACTTTGTTGAGGATCAGAGATCGTGAAACTCGAAAACGGAAACGATCGCTTTATGCTACCGTGATTTGATGACATTGTCGATACATTAAATTGAGCAAAGTATTTCAGGAAACTGGACTTGAAATCTGGTTATTGGCAAATGGAAATAGCAGAGAAGGACAAACACAAAACAGCTTTTTCGGTAGGTAACATAGGATTTTATGAATGTAATAGGATGTATTTTGGACTTACAAATGCTATGGCTACTTTTTAACGTTTAATTGGAACATGCATGTGAGAAATTCCTCTCAAAGCTTGATTTTGATTTTTTACTTGATTTTTCTAGGTGACATTTTGATTTTTTGTAAAACATTTAAACAGCGTTGTCAACGACTGGAAAACAGTTTTTTTTTTTTACCGATTTTCCATAGGAAATATTCGGTTATTGAAATGGTGAAAATGGCGGGCGGGCGGCCGGCTGCCAAAAGGGTACCCGTATTGTACGGATAACTCCTCCTACAGTTTTCAAGATAGGAAGTTGTTCTTTAGCAGATTAATTGTACATATACCAGAGGTGTGCATATTGCTAGCATGTTTATTTCTGATAATTTATGAAAAAAATACCAGCTGTTGAACTTCGTCATTTTTGGGCATAATATTGCATATAGGGTACCCGTATTGTACGTATAACTCCTCCTACAGTTTTCAAGATAGGAAGTTGTTCTTTTGAAGATCAATTGTACATATATCAGAGGTATGCATAATGCTAGGATATTGATTTCCGTTTATATATGAAAAAATACCAGCTGTTGAACTTAGTTATTTTTTGGCAAAAATATTGCAAATAGAGTACTGTGGAATAATTTTTATTTGTGGGGGTCAATGTTCGTGGGTAGCCCACATTTTTTGGTTCGTGGGGACGTGATTTCGTCGTTAGTGTAATCAGGATAATTTTAATAAACAATAAACAAATGATTGTCTCTAGGTTCGTGGGATTGTAAGTTCGTGGGCACGGGTTACCCACGAAATCCACCAACATTGGTCCCCCACGAGCAATGACGATTCCACAGTACCCCATTTCTCTGGATAGGTAGTGTTCATCAATTCAGGGTTGGCAAATGGATTATGGATACTGTTCACACAAAAGAAAACCCGGTTTGCTGTCATATTGACAGCCTTTCTCTTGTTAAACAGTTAGCACACCTTGGATTGAAACTTTCACCGTCAAAATGCAAATTGTTTAAACAGTATATTTCATATTTACGCAGCTAGGTTAAGGACGCCCATGGATTATCGTATGAAATAAATGCTCTAAAACAGACTTAATTTCAGACAACGTATACAAACTCATCTCAATATGGTAATGATAATGTTTATACATCATTATGTTACTATCGATATCCCTTACATTTTGTACTGGAAAACAATCACCGAATCAGCTGTGTATCACGTGATACGCTAAAAATAGAATAGCTACATATGACTTCATTTATCGCAAAAGTTCAACGATATACGAATGAAAGATTTAATTGTTGTTTATTATCACTTAAAAGAAAATTAATTGCTTTATCTAAAAAGTGCTGGGAGCAACTATAGCAGTACCAGCAACATACTTGATTTTTGCATTGCAATTCAAGTTTTAGAAATTTTGTCGATAACCGAGTTAATCAACGTATCAAAAACTCTTTCCTTTCAAGCCAGAACTTGCTCCCAGCACTTTTTACAATCACTGGTATTCAATAAAAATGGAAAAGTCAAATACAACCCTTTAAATTGACGGGGTATCGTTGAACTTTTGCAATTTTAAACAGGTTTATATGATTTAATGCAAACGAGCCGATTTTCAAACGCACTGATGATCAGGATCAAGGGCAGAAAATCTTACGTTGTGAAGCGCGGAAAATTTAAAGATTGACATCATTTATCGTCGATTATACCGTGTCTGCACATTTTATTAACCTTTTGAACCTTTCATAAACTACAAAGGGATATTACCCATTCATTATTTTTTTGTTCAGTTTAAACAGAATAGAGTGATGAATTCCTCTATGCACAGATAACCACATACGCTGATCTACAATTTGGAGTGCGACTGGTATTTTAAATATAGCTTCAGACTAATTTAAGTGTCTATATAACAGGCTTAAGACTCTCTTGAAAAGGAAATAAGAAACCAGATCCACCTTTAGAAATTTTTAAAGTCCTTAAACCACCCCTGTTTATTAAATATTTAATTTAATATTGTCGCATGTTATGAAGTCATGCAGTGTGTCTCTGCCTCGATCAACATAACATAATCTTGCTTTTAAGTGCATCTCTACCATAAAGCCAGGATAATTTTTATCATTATAAGATACACAATTCTTTAATATGTCCTTTTAAAGATACACTGAACCTCATATTTGTCTAGATTTTTATAACTAATTGAGTACAATTGTCATCAAAAAGGTGCATTTGATCTCAAATGAATACAAAATAAATGAAACATGATATATTTTTATTGGAAAACAAAATTTCACAACTCATAATTGTAAATTTCATTAAGCAGCTTTAATTTTCTTTTTAACAATGTCTTAACACATTGAAAATACATCAATGCATTTTATGATGAGCACTTTCTTACAGATCCATCATTTTTATGCATTGTCCGATTTAATTTGAATAAAATAGTCTCTAGAACACAGGGAATATGTGGGTAGGGGTGACAGGGTAACTTCAAGAGCTGAAACCACAAGAGTCGACCCGTAAATCCCATGTCGCCAGGTGGTAGCAGAAATCCATGTTTGGCTGAAATTGAAATTTAAAAAAATCATTTAGCTGTGTGAACATATGTATAGCAAATAGATGTACATAAATATCTGTTGAATACATTGACTCATGACGATGCAGTGTAATAAGTATGACCGAACAATACGTGATATGTAAATGGCAGTACAAAAACTAAATTTGCATATCAGGTCATAATATCTTAAACACATATCGAATTGAGAGAGAGAGAGAGAGAGAGAGAGAGAGAGAGAGAGAGAGAGAGAGAGAGAGAGAAAGAGAGTTTGGGTTTGCTTAAATCAAAGTGTGATAGTAAATATTTAATTTCTTTTGATATACTGTATATCTCTTCTTGAGTAATCTTTTACTAAATTATAATTTCATGAGTTTCATTTTTTTTTGTATCAATGAGATGTCCATAATGTCAAATATAAGCTGAGGTATATGAGCTCAGTAAGAATTAAACCCACATATACATGTATTTGTCTTATCTCAAAATTGTTTGTATACGATGTACATGTGCTTTGCTTGGAAACTTTACCTACAGTGGTAGCAACGTTATTGTTGACAAACGACACGCACGATTCTGATACACGAACGATCACACACGATACACGAACGATCACACACGATACACGAACGATTACGCACGATACACGGACGATCACTAACTCACTGAATTTTCACGATACACGAACGATAACGATAAAACACGCAAACAAACGATTCTACACCATTTAACACGCAAAATCAAAATTAATCTTTGAAATTAGAATTAAGAAAACGTATTGCTTTAATTTGTATTACAATAAGCTTGTGTTTTATTGAAAAGCGACATGAACAGTAGCCATGCATTGTTATATTTTTACGAGTAAACGATATGATAGGATCCATACACCAATTAAATTGTTTTGTTTCCACAACGAATATTAACATATCAGAAGTTAAAGAAATTTAAGTGTAAAATAAAAGAAGATAATGCATAGACCACGCGAAATTATTTACATACGAGTTGATGTTTATTTAATCCGATTCCATTGGGTACGATTTAATTGTGCGATATACAAATAAATTTGTTACCTTGTTCCAAAGTATTTCGACTTTACACATCCCATATTTCCATAATTTAAGGTACATAAATGATTGAATTCTATTTATTCTAAATTTTAAAGCGTCTAAATAAATTTTAATTCTAATGAATGTTTATACAATTAGAGAGGAATGCATATCGTAATTTCATTTGAAAGAAAACTCAGTGATTAATTGTTCAGTTTTGAAAGGGGAATGGGTAAGCATGACCGCTTTCATTCAACGTGTCTCTCTTGCTAATATGATTAGAATTGTGTTAAAATACGATAGATGCTTGATATCAGTAAAAAAAACGCAAACCAATTTTCCTGATACACGCACGATCCCGCACGTTACACGAACGATCACCCACGGTACACGAACTATTTAACACGATTGGCTTGTCAACAATAACGTTGTTACCACTGTAGAAATGAATCAATATGTATTTACATTTAAAAAACACATCTCAAACAAATAACAATGATTCTGCAGAAAAATTAAACCATGAGAAGACTGTTTTATGAGTATCAGTGAACATTACCCTAAAATTCTAACCTTGATGTAGTATGAAGTTCTTTTCAATTATAAGCTTAAAATCTTCTTTTAATTAAGAAATAAAAAATGAACTGTAGAATAGCATATAAGTTTTACATTGGTTAGTTAAAAAATAATTTGCTATTGAGAAAATTAATATGTCATTGTATGCATGCACATGTGGATCAGGTAGTGAACAAGAAAACGTATTGACGCAAGCGTTAAATGGGCCGCAAAAATATAATTGTTGTATGAATTAATATTGGTTGTTTCCAAATAAATCACACTACAAAAAAGAAAATAACGAGTTGGTTGTACTAAATTTTATGGTAAATTTTGATATATTTTCAGCAACACGTTTTGAAGTTTAACAATTACATTTTACTATTATTATTATTAAGAATCGAGTACGTTACTGTAAGCATTTCTAACGGTAATTGTATGACCATTGCCATAGTATGAAGTAATGGAGAATACATTGGTTTGTACATTATTCTAATACAAAGTTTAACGCACCATTATTCTCTTGGAGATTATGTATTTCAAACCATTTTGATCTTTTTTATTGCACTGTAGTTTATATGATTTCAAGGGACCATATAATAAAATAGAAATGGATTTTTTTTTAAAGATACATGTAAGATCATGCTCATCCGGTAGAAACTGCACAATTTTAATGGATTTTTTTTAAAGATACATGTAAGATCATGCTCATCCGGTAGAAACTGCACAATTTTAATGGATTTTTTTTAAAGATACATGTAAGATCATGCTCATCCGGTAGAAACTGCACAATTTTAAAGGTAAAAAATAAGCCGGATAATTTTTTTTCCTAAATGGAACTATAAATCTAGTGTATACCGATTCCGATACATTGTTTTGAAAAGAATGAAAAACTCCGAAATTTTCCGAATAGATTAATTATATCTCGATAAAAACGCGCCTATCACGACAGTCTATGACCTATTTTACATTTACGAGTAAAAATATGTAATATTTTTAAAGACATTAAACATATTTCTACATGCAAATTTACTTTTAATTTAATATCATAAAAATAAGCATATATTAATTCTATAAAAAAAAAAACACTATCTAATGCAATTTCTAAATGTATATCAAATAACAGACCGCCTTCTGGCGGCCCGTAATAATAATAACAAATCAAGTAGTGAATAACATACCATACAAACCATATCTGTTCAAGCCCGTGCCCCCTGAATATTATCTAGCCACTATGCTATATGGTTTCAAGCGATTGAGTCTAACCACCACATATTGACGGTTTGTTATTGTCATTTTTTCATGTAATATTTTACTGGTTGGGGTTTATTATTATGAAGCTTGCATGACTGCACAATATTTAACACATCAAATATATTAATCATATAGTTTCAAAGCACGTACAAACATGTACAAATCTTTCTGAATTTTCGAATTTATAAATAAAGATTAAAGTGAAAGGTTAAATTGTTTTATTCAAATAAGGTAAAGAAATCATGATGCAAACATGTACTTTGATTATACTACCTTGGGACTCAACCCCACCCCTTTCAAATGCAATGTTTACAGTGTTTGCCATATAATTATATGCAAGTTCAATAGCAAAATAAGAATTCAAAAAAGTGTTATAGATATCTATTGTAAGCACAGATCCAGCAAAATGAATTATATCATCTAAGCTCCAACAATTTCCTATTCAATGTGCAAAACACAATGTTACACGTGTATAATCATCATGTAAACATGCATTCTCTTTGATT
This sequence comes from Magallana nippona, assembly GCA_033439105.1. Classification (NCBI taxonomy): domain Eukaryota; kingdom Metazoa; phylum Mollusca; class Bivalvia; order Ostreida; family Ostreidae; genus Magallana; species Magallana nippona. Next base: position 39,017,226 of record CM065921.1, on the reverse strand, counting down.
ACAGCATTCTACAATTGTGCACCCAGGGAACCCCACCTATTTTAAATGCACTGTTTACAGTGTATGGTGTGTAGTTCAATACACAAAAAGAAATACATGTACAGCAAAATAAGAAATAAGATATCAAAATACCGGTGATGTGCAAAACAAACACGTGTAGATACTCTGGACTGAAAAGAGCAAATGTTTTGAAAAGAAAAGGTCAACACGACACATTCTGTATTGAAATATACCTATATAATCTCTCAAAGGATGGTTGAGCTGCATTATCCACTCTCGACGTCTGGCAGGCCATGCATCTTATGAAAATGTTGACACACCGTTGTCAGCTGTTCGTAACCAAAACAAAGCGAATAAATGCGCTCTCTTGATACAGATAGTAAGCAAACGACAATGAATTTTTAAGAAATAAACGCCTTAAACCACAGATTTTCGATTCAGTATTGTTTAAAATAAAAACTCAAAATGTTCATTTAAAGCAATCAATCTATAAATTTTAACAGCGATCGCCTTACTAAATCGAAATTGGGAAATAGATGAAAACATGAATAATGGGCGGAGCTAACGTCATGCTAACATGAAATGTCACGTGATATTCATGAGCTACCTTAACCTAGCTGCGTAGGTCATATCGTTTCAGACCAGGGGATTTCAACAGATCCAGAAAAGATATCAGCAGTCAAAGACTGGCCAGCCCCGACGAATGTCAAGGAATTACGACAGTTTCTTGGTTTCATAGGTTAGTATCGTCAATTTGTGAAGGACGTTGCCAATATAATAGCACCCTTAAGCTCATTTCTTAAAGGTCATGACACACATCGAGGGAATAAACCATGAAAAAGAAACAAACCAATTAAGGAAGGAGTCTTTTCTGTTTTTCGACTTGTCAAAAGTAAATTTGATTAAATGTTCATTAAATGAAATTGAAATATAATATTTTTCTATCTTTTTTACTATTATTCAACTTGGCATAGAAATAATAATCAAAATTTAGAATCTAACAAGGACTATATTTTTGGTGGAACATTGGCGTAGGAAAATATCTCATGTTTTTGCAATTCAGAATTGCTATAGATTCATGAGTTTATTTAGCATTTTTAAATCAATAACATTAATGATGGATTTTTTCAACTAATTTGAACTAATAATAAGAAACTAGGGTTTAGAATATGTTTTTAAAACGTGATTTGCCTATCAAATTACATTTTTATAAGCTTTTTAAGCGCTCATTCTATATATAGATTTGTGTGAAAAAATCACTAAAATCGGATTTTCTCTCTTATTGAATGGTCAATATATTAGATTTTCTGTCAGTTTATATCTTTATGTATAGTCTTCATAATATGTAAAAATCAGAAATATTTTTTTATTGGAAGCATAGAAAAATAATCAAAATATCTACAAAATTTAAGAAAATAAGAGGAAATGCGGGCTAAACAATATCAACTTTAGTTTAAATATTTATTCCAATTTAGTAGTATAAGCTGATAGACATTCTAATAATCTATCATTTCATTTAAGAATACAAACTTTATATCTTCAACAGATGTCTACAAAACTGCAGATAACTGCCTTTATTTTTATCATCCTTCAAGTTAAGAAAAAAAGGTCGTGACCTTGACCTTATGCGAAAACAAGGAGGTCAAATTTGATTAAACTGATATAATCATTTGGGATATGATCTGTTTGACTGTGTAAAAATTTCACGAAATTCTTGTTATAAGAAGTATGTCTAATAACGAGAAGACCCCTTCCTTAAAGCAGTTCCTTGGAAATGGTCCGAGACAGAGATGGAATCATTTGAGACAATAAAAAAGAAGTTGACTAGTTCATCAATGCTTGATATGCTGACTATTCCAAACCTTTCGTTTTACATACGGACGCCAGTGCAAAGGGACATAGAACTGTCTTATATCAAGAACAGGAAGGGGAATTAAAAGTAATTGCATACGCCAGCCGTGGATTGAGACCCTAAGAAAAAATACCCAGCACATAAGATGGAGTTTTTGGCTTTGAAGTGGGCGGTGAGTGACACTCTTCACGATTACTCATATGGCAGCCAGCTTCAGGAAGTCACAGATCATAAGCTACAACCATTGCAGATATGATGTAAAAATTGACAACTTTCACTTTAAAATGAATGTAAACACCGGACGCATGGGAATTGTACACTAATGAGCCACAAATACGTTTTAAAAAAAAATGAGGTGAAACAAAAAGGAACAAAATAAAAAAAAGTTCAAATTAAACAAAATCATATATATATATATATATATATATATATATATATATATATATATATATATATATATATAGTAGGACTACATAATGTAAGACCTACATTATCGCCAAAATATGCCAGATTAACTTAATAGATATAGTGTAAACATATAACGTTATGGTTTAGGTTATATATATATATATATATATATATATATATTTCGGTATTTAGTCACACAGAAGACACAAGCGCCTGGAGTACCCCGAGTGTTTATAACTTATAACACGTGGATCAATATTATGGTTTGGGTTTTATATATTTCGGTATTTAGTCACACTAGCGACACGAGCGCCTGGAATATCCAGATTGTTTATAACATAACACGCGGATTAGGACTAATGACAGATGAACGGTAACACCGCATGCTGCGAGGAATCCAACGTGTACAGCCAACGGAGTCCTATGTATGACGTTGGACACTAGGAGCAGCAGAGACTGGGGTTGAAGTACATGTTTTGTGGCGATACTAGTGAGGTATTTAGGTCTGTTTCGATGGTAAATTGTCTCTTATTGTGTGCTTTGACGATAAACCTCCCATCGTAGGTCCAGGCGCTGTCAAGTTGTTTTTGTTGAACGATTTTTCTGGCTTCATAATATAGCTGGGTTCTCTTTTTGGTCAAAGCCTCGTTAACAAAGATTTTATATCTGTTCGAAGGATTTAGATGAAGTTTTCCATGTTTTTTTTATTACCAAACACACGTGTTTGGGATGATATCATCTGTTTTTACCCCTTTTCCACGGGTATGCTAGAGAATTTAAGGCATGTGCGCCTCGAATATTGTTTCATTCCGTCCATTCTTGTTATGAATACGATAACATTTTACCTGTGTGACATTTAATGTACAGTGTACATTCCTGGTTATGACGTCATAATAGTGATGACGTCATTGTAATCTATGTATTGTTATGATTGTATTGTGTTGTTACCATGTAAATAACTGAGTTAGTTTTAGATAAAGAGTTTGTACCGAACAGATGTGTTTTATCTATCTCTCGTAACAATTCTATTTTCCATATTTGTGATTGTGCAACGGAGATTAATGATTTCGAGCATAACGTTCATTTATGCAGTTTTTGATTGCAGAATTACCTAGAAGTATATCCATGCATTTCCTAGTGCCTTCCTCATCCCTTGTAAGTTAATCTAGAAAAGCACTCAGTTGTGACAAACTTTGATCAGTGACATTTCCTCGGGATGCTTCAGAGTCACTTCCTTCCCGGAACCTTTTAAGGCTAGGTTGACTTGATGAACCAACGGGGTTTGGAGAGCCTTAACAGCTTTGGAGCCATGGCCACTGTGCCGGATAATTATGCCAGTGCCAAGGTGTCATTTTTGCACCCGCTTAAGATGCAGTTTCGGAAAAATTCATATATACCAGATGATAGACCATTGTCTAGAGAGTATATAACCACTTTTGTTTTTAGTGTGTTTCACCAGACAGGTGTGGTATATACCTTTGAAAATTAATATCCCATAGGAAAATTATTATTCCTATAGTAAGAATGAATCTCCTACAGGAAATATTGACAATCCTCTAGGATTTCCTAAAACTCCTATAGGAATTATATTTCCTATAGGAGAAAGGTTTTTCCTATAGAAATGTGATCAGACAGGTACATGTAGTTTTCCTATCGAAAATTAAGATTTCCAATCGGATTTTATCAAATCCTATCGGAATTGAAATTCCTATAGGAAGTTTTTGTATCCGATAGGATATTTCAATTTTCATATAGGAATATTGTTTTTCCTACGGGAAAACTTATTTTCTTGTAGGAATTTATTTTTGAAAGGTAAATATCTCACAGGTGAGATACGATGATAACAAAGGTGGTTGTAAACTCGTTAAGCAATGGTCTATCATATGGCATATTTGTATTTTTCGATATATGCAGCTTAGACAGGTGCAAAAATGCCACCTTGGCACTGGCATAATTATCCAGCACAGTGTTCATGACTCTTACTTGAAGGCTTTATTGCAGAGTTAGACTTGCTGGTATTAGACATGACAGTGCTAGAGTTACCAGGCATTATTCCAGATTTTTCATCAGGGGTGGAACTATATACTACATGTAGTAAACCAGTGATCAATAAATTTGATAAATGAGTTCAGTCTTGGTTTTCTTTGCATTGGTATTTATATATACTGAGAATTTACTTGGTTCATGTAGAGACTCAGGTATACCTGTCACCCTGAGCAGATGTCGATGGCAATAGTTGTATCTTCACACAAAGAAAACTTTTGAAATGACATTGTTAGTCAAACAAGAGGCCAATAGGCCTTAACGGTCACCTGAGCCCATACAATAACTTGTCGAGAAGTCTCATATATGCATTTACATGTAATTAAGTTACATTCTGGAAACAATTATAATATTGTAATGACGACCACCTCCCTGCCTGAAATCTTTCCAAAAGGACTATGAAACCTATAATTTTAGCGAAAAACTATTAAAGATCATAATAGAGGTGCATGACCTATGATATTGAAAAGGTGCATGACTCTGATAGAAAAATAATTTTCCCATATTTGTTAACTTTCAAGATAAGTTTTATTTGTATTCTGTTTTCATAGATAAACTAAAACAAAGTGGCAAGTATACATGTCTTATTTAAAACAACCTCCCATCCCCAATCCCCAGGGGCATACAGAAACTCTCCCTGTGGGCATTTAAACAAAAAAAAAAAAACAGCTTTAAAAGCTATATTGTGTTACCCTCTTCTGTTCTAGCTTTTGAATATCCAACCTTCATTATCATCTCAACACCATCTGGTATTTATACCAAAATCATTTTATATGTACTGCTTATAAGTGATTTTGGTTAGCCGATTATTACCTTACTATTAACAAGTCTATTCGTTTATTTAAAAATATTAAAAACTGTATTTGTTTCAAATGATAAATATACTTGCATAACTCTTTTGATCATACAACTTCTTAATTACATTATATTCAGTGATTAATTACTACATATGAACAAGCAAAGGAAGATAACTCCATTATGGAGAAGCAAGGAGAGATAACTCCATTAACTATTACAACTCTCTTCCCTGAACTATTTCAAAATGCTTTTACAATATCTTAACTTTGATAGACAGCTTCATTATGAAAACATGACAATAACACACCGTCAACCATCTCAAAAATCCTTAAAACGAAATACAAATTCAAAGCAGAGCAACACAGACCTCCAAAAAGTTAGAAGTAGGATCAGTTGCCTAGGAGGAGTGAGCATCCTCTGCTGACCGGTCATACCCGCCGTGTGCTCTTTGTCGTAATCGGGAAAAAACGGAAAAATCCGTAGACAATTAGGTGATAAATTATGGTCTAACAATTAGTATGAAAAACGTCAGTCAGCATGCAACCCAGTGGATGATTGTATTTGCTGACAAGGTCGTTGTATCGACCAACAGAACTTACGAAATGATGACCTCAAACGAGCCTGTTGATAGTCCTGTTTTATCAACTTGTTTGTCAGTAGCTTGCCTCGCCTTAGAAACTGTTCATACGAAGAGCATGCCCTTGCGTATCGAATTAACTAGAGACAATAACACCATATGCAGGTGATGAAGGTATATTGCTACATAACTAAGGAAAGTTGACTATAGAAAAATTGAAGTCATCGCGTTTATCATAAAGTTTTGTTGTTAGGTTACCATCAATGTCCATTTCCAGTAAAATATCCAAATATGGAACAGATGACGCAGACTCTGTGGTATCTTTTATTTCAAGTTCATTGGGATATATCGAGTCGACGTAAGTATGGAAATAACAATTGTTAATTGATAATACGTCGTCGATATACCTGAATGTTGATCTGAGTTGAAGGTCACAGCGAGTGATTTTTGAATAAATTCTGCTTCATAAGAATACAAAAATACGTCTGCTAACAATGGGGCACAATTGGTACCCATGGGAATTCCAACAGATTGTTGGAAGACTTGATTTCCAAAAACTACATAGATGTTGTCTATCAGAAACCCAAGCATTTTTTTATTGTCAACTTCAGAGTACTTCTTTTCAAAATATGTGAATTAACTCACTTCTTTCATTGAAAGTCCTGAGCAGAATAAAATAATAAGACAAATATATACCCCCCCCCCCCCCTTCATAACTCTTGCCTTATAAGCAGGTGACATAAAATCTTATAAAAGATTACAGCTTAATGGTTTTTTTCTAAACATGCAGTCAGTTATTATTCTGTGTCAGTAGACGTTTTTAAACAATTTTTATACATTAACACCAAAAGACCATTTTGGCCACACCCTGCATTAAGAACCCCTATTCTATACACTACATCAGTTGGAGTAGAGTAGATTTTTTTTTTAAATTATATGCATTAACTAACACTATACATCTATTCTGGCCCCGCCCTTGGGTCAAAACCCATACTCTAGGAAATTTACAATTTTTGTAGAGGACTTCCTGTTTAACATAATTACAAGTCTGTTTTTCTTTGAGAGTAGAGAAAAATATTTTTAAACATTATATGCATTAACGTTATACGGCCATATCCCCCCTACGGCCTGAACCCCTGACCCAGGGGTCATGAATTTCACAATTTAAGTAGAAGACTTCAGGGACATCATACCATGCATTTAGGTGTTAACAAATATATATGGGAGTAGAGAAGAAGATTTTCTAAGATTTAATACATTTTTACTATATGGCCATATTGGCCCCATCCTAGAGTCTGAACCCCTGACACAGGGGCCATGAATTTCACAATTTTGGTAGAGGTCTTCATGGACATTACATGTATAACCATGCATTCAGTTTTTTTCGTCACATGTGTGAGGTACAGAAGAGTTTTGAAAATTTGGGTTTTTTTTTAATATTTGGCTTCGCCTGTGGCGCCCAAGGAGTGGTAGAGCCATGCATTTCACAATTTGAGATTTCTCTTACCAAAATTGGTACAATTGGCCTTGTAGTTTTCAAGAAGTTAAAAATGACATGTGGTGTTTTCAAGCGTTCAAGAATTTAAAAATGTAAAATTGTTAACGCACGACGACAGACGACGACCAATCGCTATATGTGACGAGAGTGACTCAGGTGACCTAATAAAAACTTATTATAAACGTTGTGTCCAATGTGTGTTTTTATAATCCAAGGATCACAAATCCCCACATGAAAATCAGTAAATTATCCAAAACACTATAAATTTACACTAGAGCTGAGAAGAAGAGCCTACTCCACCTTGACCCCGATGATTTAGATTTTTTTTTTTATAAAAGTATAAAAGATTAATGTAAAAGTCATGCACACTTTAAAATAGTCAAGGCAAATAAAAACTTTGTTCAGAATTAAAATAATGACATTCTAGACTTTCAACTGTGAATGTTTCGTTAAAGTTAAAAAAAAACCCGACCTATTCTAACGCTGGACATTTTTGTGTCACAGGAATAAAGATCCAGATCAGATTAATCTCTCAGCATACCCTATCTATACCATACATTTCTGATCACGTCCTGATGGCTTTCTAATTCTGTGAACGCATCAATGATCCAGTTTGCATAGGGAACTTTCACTAAAAGAAGTCTAAGTCAACTTTTATTGTCATCAACCTTTGTTCCCGCCTTTATTTCATTTTATAAATTTCTGTGGCATACAAGGTCAAAAATCGGGGTTTTTTTTACTAAGTCTTTGGATGTGGAGTTTCCCGAAAGATCTTGTAACTGCAATTCTCCAGGACTACCACCCGGTATAAATTTGACGATGATGCCGTTGTTCTTTAATTTTTTTAAGAAATGATTCCGTTCGGTGTGCAGCAGAAGCATCATTCACACCGAAGGCATGCTGATTAAAAGCTTAATCTAAGGAGTCAGGCATTTTGTTTCACGGCAGGAAAAGTTTGTCCACAAATCTACTCAGTTTACCGTCATTGGACCAATGCTTTTCGGAGTACTGAACATCCCATCTTTTCGGAAAACGAACAGACGTTGGGGTACATTATTGTGTTTTACCCTGGTACATGTACAGTATCTGAGGCGGGAGAATTTTTCCAGACATACATTTAGAACATGTTAGAAGGGCCTTATCCTCCAGTCCTACAAATTCCACTTGCTTTTCGTCTGAATTCTTTTAAAATATGATATGCATCCCAACAAATACCAGAAATTATTGCATTTTTGTAAACGGTCTATCTATTCTGAATGCATTTTAATCAGTTGACATGGTTAAAACAGTTTTAACTTTTTTAATTGTTCAAGGGGTTGAAATGGTGTTAATCACACCTACTGACACATTTGACTGTGCATCGTCCAGTTCCCGCAGGGGATAATTGACACGTTCGTTGGTTAAAGTTCATAAGAAGTTCTTCAGGAGCGTTATGTTCAGTTATGATTTTCTGTACAAAAGACAAAAACTCCAACTTCTTTTCTTCGGAATTCATTGGCAGTTTTCTGGCTGCTTTTCCCTGTTCGTTTTACATGTACACAGCCCATTCGTCTTAAAAACGATTCAGGCCATGGTCTATCCAATGCAATGGGTTCCATGTAAGATATGATTTTGTACTCAAATATGGCCCGCAATTAAAATGTGTCTATTACATGTAACAACAACAATGTTGTGTAACTTTTTTTTATATAGTCAATGACTTCACTTCACCGTCGTTTTTCCCCAAGAAAGGGGGGTGGGGGGTCTTCCCCGTGACACTTCGTGCAGAGAATTACAAATGCCATCCTCAGAATTTCGCAGTTCCATTACATGCACTTTTTTAATTGATCTCACAGTATACTCGTTTATATATGTATCTCTCATCAGTTCTTAAGAAAAACGTTTGGCGGCACTTGTATGCCCACTTAGCGATCTTGGCTCTGTTCTCCGGAGTGTATTGACCATTGTTTCCACGTTTACGTTTTCGGGATTTTTCAATTGCCTCCATGACGCATTAATTAGCAATTTGAACGAACTGGTTTTTGTTCTGGGGCATCATCCACACCGGGGTCAGGCAATAATGTCAATAATTCTGTTGAGATACACGGGTCATTAAGAACGCGTTTTGGAATCATATATTTTCACAAAGACATTATAAAACATTTTTTTTTAAAAAGTCATACCTTTAGAACAAAAAACCCTGGTAAAATGACTGAAGCCCGATCGGTAGATACACCTGAATTACACGGTCCGATGACTTAAAAAAATACGAAGAACAGCTCACTACCGTACGGGTGTAAAAACAGCACCGGTATGGATCTTTGATTTTTTATACGTAAGGTGGTTGGATTATTCTTTTTTGGAAAAGGCTCGATCGCGAAAATTAATCGTCGCGAACCATTTGCCGAATAAAAGTTGTTTACAGTATTCAGCGAGAGCGCAGTCATTCGCCAAGAATAACTTTGTGGAAAAGCAGTTTCAAGTCGCAGGAGCTCCATGAAAACGCCTTGGTCGCCGTCAGGAGGCCCCGACATCTTCAAATAAAATTATACAACTTTTCCTGAGATCGTTGCGATTTGAGGAACTTTACAACGCCGTTATCACTCTGCTTGAACGCAACTTGGTGAGACAGGGCCTTATGACCTTAATCGTTCACAAACGTATAAGTAAAAAAAAAATCAATTCATCTTTATTAGTTGTTATCACTAATACCACGATCTGTATTTCACACATTTAATAAAATATTTTTTGTGTGATTCTTTTTGGAAGTCATCAGTAAAAGCGTTAGTATTCATAAAAATTAACCTCAAGACCAACAGGTAAAAATATATCCCCTTGCATACTTTTTGGCCTTATATGATTGGTAGAAAATTTGTTTAAGAATTGCAAGCGTTACCGGTTATAAGCATATAGATATATATGTATCAAAGAAGAGTTAGCTTGTTAACTAAATATACTTTATAACTGTACGTTATTCTGCACAAACATCAAGGTAAGATTATATATATATATATATATATATATATATATATATAGCTTTGTCATTTTAAAGTATAACTTATTAACAATAGTTCTTCGCGACCTGTTGTTTGTTGAGATTCATTGACTATGAATAACTGCCATTTTATTCAATGCTTTTCTTATCACGATGAAAGTTTAAATGTTGTTATGGCGTTGTAAACATTTTCAAATTTTTTTGGGTAAAGTCTCATGACAAATATATGTGATTACAGTTGGCGTGATTATTAAGCCTTAAGCTTATGATTAAGAGATTAAGAGAACCTACTAGACAAAGTATTTGTATAAAGACCACATAATCGACGTTTTACAGCAAAACAACATTTAGGTAAATGATTAATCAAAGTATAAACAAATAGTGTCCTCTTCACCAATCAAACATTATTTTTTTTATTGCGTACACTGTGATCGATTGCGTTTAATTGTCTCAATCGCGAACTGTATTTTAAAGATAATAGATTAAGGTACTTTAATGACAACTGGTTGCGCGCGATACGTCAAATATTATTTGAAGCAGACTGCGGTTCGTCTATTAAATGGAAACTCTGTAAATGTATTTTTTTTTTAATCTAAAAGTATAACAAATAAGGCGCTTTTATATTTTACCAGAGGTTGATAATGGGTACTGCTGGTATTTTTATTCAAAACTTATATTTTTATTGGACTTATATTTTAGTAGACAATAATATTTGTACATTTATAGACCTGGATTACAAAATAGAACTGGAAGATAAATGTGTTCTTTTTTTATCCCAAAAATATGAAATACCTTTTACTCCGAAAATTTTAGCTAAAGGATCATCTATTACATTATACACATAAAATAAAATATGCTTAATGCTAATATACACATATCTGTCGAAACATACGGGTAGATTTTTTTCTTTCTGTTATACATAAATCGATCTTATTCAATTCAAATATTTTAATAATAACACAACAATTAGTTTGCAGACGTTCTTTAGACACTTGCGTAAATTATTTCTTATTATTTTTCAAATGTTTCATGCTGGTATGCGTCTTTTGTCGTCATAATGGTACTATTTCATATACTTGTTCAAAAACTTAATTTAAATGTCTGATTGGTTAATATTTAGACTGCTTGTAAAAAAATTTGATAAAATTTTTGAAAAACTATTTTGATAAGAAAAGAACAAAAGTGGAAGAACACAGACATATAATCCTGTGTGAATGTCTGCTGGCGTTTCTATGTTCATATATTAATCATTTCAATGCCGTTACAGCCTATTAACTTTGCGAATGCCCTTAAAACAACATTTGCTGTAGAGCTTAGAGTTTGTGTGCTAAATACATGTTGTAATTATTCAATTCTTTTACCAGCTCGCGTTATTTCGCTTCCAGTGTAAAAATGCACTTTCATAAATAGAACGATGAAAAAAAGCATATAATATAAATATAATGAAATTGAAAGAAATATATTTTTTTTCAGGACTGAAATCATACCTGAAAATCACCTTGAAAGATTTAAGGTAGTGGATATTCTACAATGTCAAAACAAAGGGAAGAAAATTTCATGTCGCAAAATTCATCTGATTTAATACTTTTTGAGAAAGTTATGAAGACATTGTCGAAACTGGCAGAGTCTGGAGTTGAACTAGATGCAGCCTACAAATACACAGATCTGTACGGGGAGTGGGGAATGATATGTGCCCGATATATGAATCCGTTTCTATGGGTATTTCCTTTTGCTGCGGCAATTTTACTTTTCATGACATTTAAAAGACAGAAACTTTTAGGAAATATGCAGATATGTTTTGTATCTGTCATGATAACTGATGTATTATTCGCCATGTTAACAGGTTTTAAGGATGCTGTTTTTAATTTTATGAACTGGAACTATGGTTTTGTCGAGTACAAGCTCTGTATGTTTCTTTTGTTTTTTGCCCGCATTCAAACTTCTATCCACGGAACTTCACTTTGGATAAAGTCATTGATGCTTTTTCACCGAGTTTTGATGTTTTTGTTTCCATTTAAGGTTAGAATGTTTAAATTTAAATTAATTTTTTTACCGCTTGTATTGTTCCACTCTCTAGTTGTCGTATGCTATTGTGCTCTAATATTCATGCTACCATTCCGCAGTTTTTCTACAGTCCAAGATTATTCTAAAGGAATGCCGTTCAAAAGAATAGACGCATGCGTTGTTCATCTTGAAAGTAAATTTTTAGAAGGAGCGTTTCACAATATCGAACAACACCTTGCTCTTTTTCTTCAAACAGTGTACTTTACTTCATTGCCAATTTGTATTCATTTTGTTTGTACATTAATGCTTATTGTTTTGATAAAAAAGGAAATTAAAAAAATATCATTTTTAACACCTATCGGAAGCTCAAAGATTTTTAAAAGTGTGAAATACTTGATTTTAATCAAAGTTCACATATTCTTGGGTATATCTTTTATTCTTCAAGAGACTCCAATTTATATTTCTTTTTTTGTCCTATACTTCAGCAAAAACATAGGGAGTGTCAAAAATGCGAATTCTATCGTAATCAGTTATATGATTCAAACGTTTGCAATAGGCAAACCAATCGATTTAATTATCTATGCTAGCCTCAGTCAAAAAGTAAAATCGGAACTTAAGAAGAGAATTTTATGCCGCCAAAATAAAGGTCAAAGATTATAGCTTTCCGTTTTGCCTTCATCCGAAGAACTGAAAAACTTGATCTCGGTTTTCTTTTTTCCTACATTTTAAAGCAAGGTCCTTCGAGCTTGAAATAACTGTAAACACGAGTGACAATTTTTTTCTTCGCTATACTTTTTCTCTTATGCATTTATTTGTCACTTGTTTTATGTAGTCGATTCTGTCTTTTATTTTATTTTTGTAGACGGCTAGTACATGTCTATCTCACTACCATGATCCAAGTTAAAGAAATTCGAATTCCTTTATTGCTCGTTTTGGTATCAATTGACTGACATGTTTGTTATCATTTTTGTTGTTAACGTTTTTAAATTGTATTTTAAATTTGTTGGTGTACAATATTCGCAGACGATTTTTTATATTAAAAATGTTTAATGTCTTAATGTTTTTTCTTTTTAAGATCAATCATATTGAACAAAAAATCTGCACGGTTTCTGTTGAAATGATTTAAAATATTTCTTTGATGTAATTGTTTTAATACCATTAACATTGATAATTTTATAAATGTCAAATGGCAAACACAAGTGTGGAGCAGATGGTAACATTTTCATTTTTCCAGTGTCTGTGATGATTAAACATCAAGTCTTATTTGGTTTAATGTTATCACTAAATGAGCGTCTTGAATAGCATCACTTAGTTGCTTTACACCCTTTTTTATAACACAATACTTAAAAATAGATATCGGTCAAATAACGTTTCGGTGATTGTTACAGTTGATTACGTGATCAAATTCAATGAAAGAAAAGGCAAGCAAACTCACATACCCTATCCCCTCCTATTATTTGGCAATGCTACAAATAACGAATAGCAGTGTATGCAATAATTACACAAAATATAATGATTTGAAAATAAAAGGCATAACTGCCAAAAATGAAAACAATGGAATCAAATTTGCTGCTAATATGCACATTTACATACTGTGTTCGAAATACTATAAAATTTCACAAAACTCAGAGCAGCAGCGCTTACAATCTGTTCACTATTATATCAATTGATGGCCGATATCCTCACTTCAAAGGGACCGAATTTAAAAAAAAAAATAATGGAATCGGGGTTTTCTAGTTATATGCATATCTAATCATTGTGTCTTGAATACCTACACAGTTTGATGTACTTCCAAGGAATCAAAGATTACAGCGCTAACAAGACAATGTGTCCCCTTTATGACATCAAATATATTATATGAAAATCATAGTTAAATATGATCTTTATTTCAATATTAAATTGTATGGTATCATACAATATTGTTAGTCATACGGTACACAATTTTATCGTGCAATCTGTACACTATTGTTTTGTATGGTATGATGTATTTTTCTAAAATTTTGCTCCATTGACCTTAGCAAGCAAGGTTATATTGACAAGCATCTTTTATTCTTGAATTTATTCATATCAGTTTTCATTTCAGACATATTATTACATGTATTAGATCACATAATTCAAAGAAACTCATGTCCGTTTCCCGAACTTTTTTGTAGGACTATACTGTTAATTTGAGCCACAATTTACAAATTTTGGCTAAATATTAGTTAAACTACATGAATTTCAAATGGTATATTCTGGGACAACCTGTACATTATCAATCCAGTATATACAAAATATCAAGCATGGTGCTTCCAAGTAATATTGATATTATCTGGTCAGCGACAATATCCGTCCATCATCGAGCAGCAGTGGTCAATTAAGCCGTGTATGGAGCATGAAGAAGATTGGGAGGGGGGGGGGATTGCGCAAATGCACATTTGGTTTCGTCTTAAAATACCACTTCAAATTCATTTTTTTCAAATGAAATTTATTTGATAATGTTATAAAACAAGTATTCAATAGCAGTATTTCTAACTATATTGAATTTTGAAGAGACAGTACGTTGCATCTTATTAAAAAACCGACTTAAAAAAAATTCCGATCGGGTTCGGAATTTTTGTAGTACTCTTAAATGTATAAACTTTCAGAAAATAACAAATTTCTTTATGAAATCAATCTTATTATTTCATTAGAATTAATAATTACTTAGAACTCATAAATATTTACATCGTAACGTGTTACGGAGTTCCGCCATTCTATACTATTACGCATGCATATTTACTATAAAGAAAACACATCCAGGGCTCGCAAAGATTCTCCTGGATAAGATTGTTGATAGAAATATATCTTTTCTACTTCTCCCAGGTAATAATTGTTCAAGGTTATTTAAATAACAAGAATTATTTTGGAAGCATGTATTTTGCGGTTTTATCACATGAGTTGCTACAAACTAGATTCATTTCGAAAGTGAGGTCCCTTGAGGGGTTATTTGACATATTTATGTCTGTTCATTTCAAAGTAAACTGAAATCGGTAAACCATTAATAAATTATCGAGAAAGTGATGATTTTTTCCGTATGGAGACTCCCTTTCATCTCGTATGCCATGATCACCGTAGTCGGGCGAAGATCTTGTAGTTTTCAGCACGTGTCAATTACTGTCAATCAAAATCCACGTGGTACAAATAAACAATATAAGATTAATCCGGTTTGCACGACTCATAAATTTCCAGAAGCTCATAATTACATTAATTAGGTATGTGAAAGGGATTTTTATTTACTTCACCTGTCACAATCAACGTTATTTCTATTTCCTAACTATACAATAAGAAACCAAACAAATGATTATAAATTTTTGAGATATTGAAGATTTTTCTCAATATTCCAACTGACGATTCGTCCCCACAGTGACCCACCCTAACATCGAGTGTCATGTTTTGAACAAACGTGAATCATCACAATCTGGGGATGCTTCCAAACATTCCTAGCCAATTATTTCTGATAAGAAAATATTGAAAATATTTTTCATCATGCATTCCAACGTAAAAATTCGACCTCCCCCCTTGTTGACCCACCTCACACTCGGGAATTATGATTTGAACAACTTTGAATCATCACCATCTAGATCTGCTTAAACATAAGTCACAGCTATTCTGGTCAATTGATTTCAGGGAATAAAATATTTAAAGATTTTTTTCCTGAAACTTTTGATATAATAATTCGACCCATCACTTGGTCCCATTATACCTGCGGGGATATTGATTTAAACAAAGAACTATGTGCGGTATAAAGTGTTTTTATGCCCCAAAATTCAAAGTTATGAATAGAGCTTTAGAAATTTGCTAAACGATAGGTTATTATATATCTAGTTCAGGTTTATAAAGATGAATTGTCTAATCGAAGTCATAATAGAAATATGATATATTAACAATAAGGTAATTTCACCAAAAGTTCGTATTTTAACCAAAAATGGGCGATTTCCTATCGGTTTTTTGAAAAGGAAACATCGAGCGCATGCTTGCTCCAACACTATTTTCTAATATGATATGCAAAATAATATGAACAATAATATATGTTAAAATAGTTTTGGAGCAACATTGCGCTCTATACCTCCTACTCTTAAATATAAAGAAAAACTAATGAAATTTTCATGCTTTTGAGAAAATGCGGGAAATGGCCCATTTACATGACGTCATAGAAGCACGAGGAATGATCGATGTTAAAAAAACTTTTAGATTTCTGAAACAAGCATATTCAGTTTTATATGTTTTCAAAATATCTTTATGATATAATTTTTTTCTTCAAATTTATAAAACACGGGGGCAGAAATTAGACCTTATCGCACATAGTTCTTTGAATCTACACTACCTGGGGATGATTCAACACAAGCTACAGCATTCATGTCCAATTCATTTTAAGAAATTTTTTTAGAGATATTTCTATATATGTTCCTATTTTAAAATGCAACCCTCATTCATTGTGGCCCCACCCTACCTATGGGAAACATGATTTGAACAAACTTAAATCTTAGCTACCTTTGGATGTTTCCACGCATGTTACAGCTTTTTAGCCAAATGGTATTAAAAATATTTTAGAAAAATACCACAATAATTTCAATAATTCCTATATATCACACCTGAATCCTCTTTACCTAATGGTACTAAGTTTGGTTGAAATTGGCTGTGATTCCAGAAAAAAAGTCTAAAATGTAATATGTTTACAGACAAACAGGCTGACGTAGGACAAACAGTGATCTGAAAAGCTCACTTGAGCTAAGCCTTTCAGCTAGGGTGAGCTAAAAACCGATGCTACTACCAATTATCTAAACGGTTTTTAACATCTAAAGAGAACACTTCCACATTAAGAATTGTAACCCGAGTAAAACTTAATTATTAGGATAATAAATATAAAGAAAGTATTTTGAAAATTACATAAACTGAGTTATTTGTTATGTTAAAGAAAAAAAAAAACAGGTATCGAAATGGAAAAAAAAAATGACAGTTGTCAATTGTGAAAAATAAAACATTCAGGTAAAGGACAGCTACAAAAATCTGTACAATCACAGCATATGGAATATTTTTTTAAGAATCCTATATAGTTGAAAAGTGAAAAAATTATAGATGAAAAGTTATTCAGTTAAATTACACATACCATTGATGTAAAGAACAGTTGAAAATTACAAGTTTAGTACATACATTTAGCACGAAGTAGCGCCGCCTCTCACTCTCAACTTTTGTGGAATAACTTCTTGTAATACGCGAAGAATTGTTCATAACAAACTAACAACCAATGCAATTGTATTATATACTATAATGAATGTAGAAGACTAGCCGGTAGTGTTATATATTGAGTAACATTTCAGCCATCGTATTATGAATGAATCCGGTAAAAAAAAAAAGCCGGTAACGTACCTAAGATGGGCTCTCTATAAGACATATATTGTTTTTTATTATTCGCAAACTTTATTCGATTCATAAAAGCAAATGTTGAAGTTTAAACAGACAATAGCATCTCCAGATATTTTAAAACTTTTCACGCAATGAGCATCACTATATGATCGCAAAAATTCCATTTTACAGATTTGAGTTTTTTACCAGATCATAGAAATAGCATTTTTTAAAGTTTCTTTCGTAAACGCTCATTTTCACAGTTAAAAAAATGAATATTTCGTGATTTGCAATGGTATAGGATTTCTATCCAACACATTCTGTGGGTTGTTTTTTTTTTTTTTATCACCGAGCCTTATTTCCGTCACAAATCAAGAGAACCTATTTTTATATCATATTGGTTTTAGACAATCTTTTATTTAAACTTTGATGTAGTAGTGAGCCGCAAAATACGTTTCTTATTGTTTACAATGTTACGCATGAAGGGTAAAGTTTAGAGCTAAACATATCATTGTTGAACAAATTCGTCGATTCATTAAAGAATTTTTGAAAAAAAAAATGGTTTAATGTTACACAATCGTAACTCCAAGTATTTTGGAGCTGTGTTATTATGTTGCCTAAAATTAAGTCAATCAACAGAATTAAAATGACATATATTTGTGGATGGTTTGGAATATTTCTGGCCTGTAATCTGCGAAAGTTGGTTGGTAGATGTGTCAATCTGTACAACTGAATTGTAAAAGAGTTCTGCTTTGACATGTATGTAAACAAACGCTAGGACAGACACCAAATGTATGCATTGTTTAATTATGACATCACGTGGCGTACGAATGCAAGCTTCTCAGTGCAATATCAAAATTTTAAATACATGTTTAATATCAATCACATATTGAGCAATACACACCAGTTTATAAGCCATAAAAATATGGCCATGAAGAGAAAGCTATTTCTAGATCTGATTTTTAAAGGAAAAATCAGAGAAATGCTGTTGTGTCAGAATGATATATTTGTTTGGACACAGTGCAGTATTATTTAGCTGCTTCTCCCAACCACCTTATTTCTTGTTGTAGCTCTTAAGTTGGGGTTGCAGAATTTAAATGTCCTATGATATCCATATGCTGTGATTGTACAGATTTTTGTAACTGTCCGGTACCTGTATGTTTTATTTTCCTCAGTTGATAACTAACTGCAAGGGGCACTCAAGTTCAAATGTTCACAAACTCACTTTCTTGTCAATTTGGATTACCCAGCACTTTCTTAGTACAAATATGCAAAGATAACCAATATCTTGTGATTTTTAAAGAATATCACCAAGTTTTGTCCATCAATAAAATCAGCTGTTTGATTTCTCATCATAAGTCGTGTCCGATTTGTTTTTACCTAACTGCTCACATGGTACTAGTAATCAAAATTTGACGATGATAGGCATGGTAGTAATGGTTGTAGAATGCAGTGTGATCGGGCAATTACTGATTCAATTTCAGCACTAAATAATTTTATAATCAATTTATTTTAACCCGTGACTTCGAATTTTGCACGTTGCTTGTTTGAATACATGAAACCCTTCTTTTTCTTTTGCCCGTTTAAATTCTGAGGCAAAAAACTCACAGATGGGAGTGTACATTTCAGATATATTGTAGGAATATGTATGAATTAAAATTTAAAAATCTTTCAATTGAGGCAATTCAAGCAAATAAGAAAACAGAAGCGAGTAATCATGAAAATACACGAAACTATACATTATGTCATATAAAATTATGATTGAATTTATATTGATTAAGAGAAATTAATAACTTTACTGCTTAAAAGAGACGTTTCTAGACCATGCACATTCCCGTTTGTAGGACATTACGTACGTCAGAGGTGGTCCCGAATCCACTTGTGGCCCACTAGTGAACTCTGGAACCCTGATGTTGTGTCATGATGAGAAGTCAGCAGAACTAGCATGGCTATATACAAGTTGTGTTTAGCAGACATTCGGAAAACTCTGCATTAAGTTTACATATGATATATGATTTTTTTAATTTCAATATTCCCCTTTTTCTAGTTTCCTTTGTTCTAGTAGAAGTTTCTTTTTTTCTTGTTAGTTTTCTCGTTTTCCAGTTTCAGAATCCTTATTTCCAATTCCTCAAGTAGTTCTCTGTGTGGCAACTTCCTCAAGTAGTTCTCTGTGTGGCAACTTTATCATCTTCTTTTTCTCAGTTGTTGAACGTTTTTCTAAATATTAAGATATCAAAATGCTGCTTTTTTATAATGAGCAATCTCCCTTTCTTATTGGCATACAGTACTTACCATTGGATGAACTTGAGGCATCACCACTTGCCTCAACAGACGTGCAATCTTATATTGCAACGATAAGTTGGCAAATCTCTCTAGGTTGTTGGGTCCTTTGAACACTGTTCGTTGTCACCACGTGTCATAGTAATGGTTCTAAAGGTTATTGCAGAACTATTAGTAAATTATCTCTTAATTTGAAAAAAAACCCGGAATTAGACGAAGTCATAATTATTTCAATTATAACAACTGTATCATCTGAAGCCCCCTGTATATTTCATATCTGAAAATATACACGTCATTTGGCAATTTTGATGCAGGATGATATCAAGAAACTGGCAGAATTTTATGGTTCTACTTTCAGGGTCATATGGTAAAAGTACGTAGTGAGCTTCAGTCTCAACAAGCTGCAGTTGGAGATTTTGAGCGTTCAAAACACACATGTTTGTTGAATGGTATGTAGAAAGAAAATATGTTTTTATCAACCAAATTTTAAGAATTAAGAAAATCCACCATTCACGAGTTCAATCATATGCCCCGCTTGAGCGTTTGCTCAATGTAATTTTACCAAAAAACTTGTAGATAAACAATTCAATGAGTTCAAGTTTATTTGCAAAGAAAATTGAACAAAGGATTGCATTAAAGGTCGTTTATTCAATGAACCTCATTTGTATTGTATTAAAGTGAAAACAATAGAGTAAATAATAAAAAATCATTAAATAAATGACAAAAAACTTCGCAAGGGTGGGGTTAAAAACCGATAACACCTGAACTCTGGGTAACACTGAAATTCTCATAAAATGCAGAACGCCAAAAATCGTCATTAATTATAGCCAAGTCAAACGTCATCACTTTGCGCACCTTACGAAAATATTCATCATATGACCTAGCCATGGTAAAACCAAATTATTTTCCTCGTATGTTGTAAGCATACTTAATAAACCCAAAGGATGACTCTGGAGAATTCCCAACAAAGAAAGACATAAAGATGTCGAAAGCTGCTGTTCATTGGTGAATGGAAAAAAAATGTTTAGATTTGACATTTGTTGAAATTTTCACTGTTTTTGTTTAAATCAAATTTCATCTTCATGTTGATTGTTAAAATTTGGCAACATTTGTGTCAAATCTACATAGTTGTCAGCCCAAATTGCTGTATTTGTTGTTTTATATGTACATTGAAACTAAGAGGCAAAGAATTTTTCAATAAGTATGATGTTGCACAACCTAGTGGCGAATTGTCAATGCCTAGAGTCTCTGGGTTTTCTGCTGCCGGTGTTGATGTGCAAGGAACATATGTAGTTGGACCAGGTACTAGGTTAATCACTTCTTGGGCGTCATTTGTACTGTCTGAGATATGACATCATTCTGTACAGGCAGGGATTGATTAGGGCTTGATTTTGGTCTTGACAGAGGCCTTGTGTTGGTTGTCACCGTAGAGACTCTAGTTTTCTTCCTTTGTTTTGGCATGTTTCTTTCAGTTAACTACACATAGGGATACAATAGACTATAAATATCAAATACCATACCTGATTGTTGAATTATGCACTGATAAATAGATTGTAATTCAAAGCTCTATAGAAACAGCTAAACTGAAATATACACGCCCTATTTATCGATTGGTCGAAATCTACAGCTACAGAAACTGACAGGACTGAAATCTACATGCCTCATACCGCGTGTATCGATTGGTCGAAACTTCTGCGACCTAAGAAAAATCATGGACCGCTAAATAATAATGATGATGTCAGACTCAAATTCACATAGGAGACGATTTCGTTGTTTCTTTTAGCTAACGTACTGATGTATTTTTACAATAATTTGGTAAACTTTTTCTTACTTTTTACGACCAATTTAAACACTTGTTAAGAAAGATGTACATATAAACAATAATATACTTTCTTTAATGATTCATGTGGGTTATAAAGGTAGCGACCATTACAGAAAATGTTTTATTGTTTAAATAACCATAAGCACTCTAGATGATGAAGAGTACCAATAAATACATGTATCAATGACAACACACCTGCCCCTCATAAATAGCATTAAGGGCATGCACATACACATGTGAATGTTTATGACAGGCTAGTATGTTGTCAACCATATACATATTAAGCTTTGATAGCCATTATGCGCAACTAACAAGAATTATGCAAACGATTTTGTAGCATGCTCCATTTTGTCTTGATATTCATTGCGACACATATCATTTCCATCAATCTAAAGGAAAACTGAATTTGATTGATATGAATGAAAAACTTTTATGAACCGTTTCCTTTGAATGCATTTTGGACCCGGGCGTAGTGTTCCCCCACCTAAACCCGCAAATTGAACCCGAGTTTCTGTACCATCGAAACGTAAATTGTACCTGCCAGATCTGATTTTGAAATTGAAATCACTCTAAACGATGAATGAAAGAGTAACCAACAATTGGCAATCGATAAACCATTGTTACAAATGCAATTTTTTAGCAGAAAGGTAGACAATTTAAGTGGCCTATACCTTCTATGTATTTAAATTCCTCCTGCAATCCAATCGTACGTAGATTGAATATGGTGAATATCACAAAGGATAAAATAAAACAAAGTTAATGAAAGCATTTGCGTCCAGCAGCCATATCAGAAAAAATAAGAATGAAAGAAAATTCACATCTAACAGGTTATATTACGACGATAATTACCCCCATGAGATTAGATGTTGGACCTGTTTTATGATGGTAAACAATTTTGGCACCTAACACTCGGTGACCCTTTTGTGCATAAATACCCATCAAACAACCAGGGTACCTTGACCATGGGACGTTACATGTAATGTTTATACTCCCTGCATGCAGATATCTGCTTATTATACATTTGTAATACCAACTTGATTTACAAAGAGATATAAAAATGGCACATACATCTTATGTGTAAATACAAAATGTGTTCCCCAAAATGTTTTTATTTACAATAAAATTAGTTTTAAGGAGACCAAAAACAAAGTCTGAAATTATTAACTTAATTATTTCATTCTTTTTATTTTGTTGTGTTTTTTTTTCTTTATCCTTATTATCTTTTTACATAAGAAAAAAATAACATTACAGTTAGGACCCCATTGGAAATAAGCTTTTCAGTTTCAATGAATTCCTGATATCATATTTATGTTTTTCAAACATCAATGTTTATGATATTAAAATCATCTAATATTGAAACATAGTATGCACAATATATATGTTTATATATATATATATATATATATATATATATATATATATATATATATATATATATATATATATAAATAAAAGTACTTATTGAATCAATTAAGTTAGTTTTTTAAACAAATGTCTTGAGAAATTTGTTTTTTTCCAGTCATATTTTTCCGCTTCATGAAAAGCAAAGTCTCTAAGAAGAAAACCCAAACTAGACAATTGATATATTGGATATTGAGTCGGAGCCTGGTATGATATGATCGGGAGAGCATAATGCACATATAAATTATTTTTTCAAATATGAAACGTCTTTTGTAATTTCAATGACTCCTGACTGAAATCTTTATCTTTTTTGTTTTGTTTTGATACTTTATTTAGACAAATCCATATAAGAAGTGTTAATATAACACTTCCAACATATTTTTCGTGATCATTTACACACTAAGTATAAAACATTGTTCATAATATAAATGATTTGTAAAGAACAACTTGTGTAAGAGCCATTTTTAGAAATTAATTTTAAGACTTCACAATTCTATTTTCATTTTCTATTTCATTTTTAGTGAACACACTAGGAGTTTGGGTAAAGAAATGGACACAGCCAGGCTTCATTCGGTGTGCATGAGAGATCGCGATCAGATCAATGGTATCAAAATATTGTGAAATTCATAAATTTTGTCTTAACTATACCAAGCCCTACTGCTTTTGTGGAGAGAGGGGTTTAGCCTGATAAATGCTTAATGTACAAATCATAGCAACAGATTGTCTCTAATGTTTTTGATTCACTGGTGAGAAATTGTTGAGAAGGAGACAAAGATTTATCTAATAAAGGTTTTGATGAACCCTTAGAAATTTTGAAGAACAGGAAAATTGAATTATAATGAGGATTTCAGAGAGAAAAATAATTAAAGTACCGACCTCACTTAAACTTGCTTAAATTATTTCATGTTATCAACAAAGTGTATTTTTTTTGCCTTGATAAATTTTCTGAGGGAGGGAGAGGGGGCAAGCCCCAGTACACCCTAGCATATATGCATATATATATATATATATATATATATATATATATATATATATATATATATATATATATACACACACACAATTATATATCGTTATATACGAGGGTCAGTCAAAAATACGAAGACAATGTCGCTCTCTGTCATATAGTTTTCATAAAAGTCACAACACATTAATTTATGCACAATCATTTATTTCATAAATATGTGAAGTTTTATTACATTTGTTGAAAGGTATTTTTGTTACATGTGTACCTGATTTTAAAAGCAGCATGTTTTTTTCACCATGGAGCACAGTTACGGTAAACAGGACGTCATGACGAAGTATGTAGAGTTTTCAAATTACCCCATCTTTTTTTCATACTTAATATCTAGTGTCTTTCCTACTGTATTTTAAAACGACTCTATACGACTTAGTGTCTTATTTGCTCACAATAAATCGAGAATCAGAAGTCATTTCTCTGATGTTTTTATTTTTGTTACCGTGTATTTCTTCGTTCACAGTAGAGGAAAACCTAGAACGTAAGATGACGTTATGAAATATTCGACGAAATATTTACTGATATAAATCTAATTTCTTTCAGGCTTCTGTTATGTCAAAATCACCTAAATTTGTATAACATTAAAACACAAATGCGCAAATAACTTTTGATGTATTGTTTGCATCAACGTGCATACGCATAGCTTGCACCGGTGCTTTTCAAAGTAGAAATCATACTTTGATCACTTTTGGATGCTCCGTGACGTCCGGCGACGTCGTCTTTTTAAGTCAGTTTTAGTGAGGATTGCCTGTCTTTAATAAACAATTTTTGTCCAAGTAAACAGTATATCCCATCATAATTTGGTACATAGAATATCATAGCAATACTTAATTTGATGATAAAATATTATTTGGTTTTAGGCCCAATTTTTAGAAATATAACTTTCAATATTATATGGTTTATTATTTGCATAACACAATATTTGACCGTGCGCCGTGACCTCATTTTTGCAGTTTAAAATTTTGAAGTAAACTTATTTAGATATAAAGGGGTATATTTAATATTTTGAGCTCAAATAAATGGAAACTAGTGCTAAATTATGTCTACCAAGTTTTGTGATAATATGACGTTAAGTAAAAAAGCTACGGCAAAAGTCTTCGTATTTTTTTATTGGCCCTCGTATATATATCGTTGAAATGTTTGACACTATTAGATTATAGGTAGTCTGATTAGTCGCGCCTTAACATAATAACAGAAAACCGATACCATCACAAATTAGTTCCTAAAAAGAAAATCACACCTTAAGAGACCACCTCCACATGAAGAATTGCAACGCGAGCAGAAATCAATTAATCAGATAAGGAATAAAAACAGATGATTAAGAGAAGTGCATTATCAAGTTTCTCGTTTTACTGGAGACATAAAAAACGTAAAGAGAAAATGTGACAAGTTTAATTTCTTAGAAAGATGATATAGTTGAGAAGTGCAATTATAATTTTTACTAGGTTTAAAGTAATTCAGTTAAGTTTCATATACAGTAGATGTACAGAACAATTGGAAATTATTGGCGTAGTTTGCATGTTCCTAGCAACCAGGGGGACCGCCCTTCATCAACTTCTGTGGAATTACTTTTAATGACGTTGTACGCAAAGAATTGTTCTCAACAGACCAACTACATTGTAACACTGTAATTGTATAATATATCATATTGAATGTGGGAGACTAGCCGGTAGTGTAACAAACTGCATAACAATTACGCCAACGTATTATGAATGAATCCGTAAACAATTCGGTAACGTACCTGAGATAGGCTCTTTATTAGACATGTATAGTTAATTATCAGTCGCAAACTTTATGCGATTCCCAAGAACAAATGTTGAAGTTTAAATAAAGAATAGCATCTTCCCATTTCTTAAACTTTTCACGCAATGTAAATGACAAGAGTATTAACTCAATCGCAAAAAAATCCAAATTTTTAAGCAGATTATAGGAATTGTATTTTTTATAGTTGCTTATCTTCACAGTTTAAAAATTATTTTGGTAGAGTTTTTCATGATTTGCAATGGTATAGGATTTTTATCCAACGATTTGTGTTTTTTTATCACCAAGTCTCATTTCCGTCGCAAATCATGAGAAACTATTTTTATAATATGGTTTTAGACAGTCGTTTATTAATCTTCGATCTAGTTGTGAGCCGCACAACACATTTAATATGGGGTTTCAATAAAATTACGCATGAAGGAAAAATACAAAGCTAAACATATTACTGTGGAACACATTTTTGTCAATTAATGAAGGAAATTTTTTTTAAAAATCAGTGTTTCACAATCGTTACTTTAGAAGTTTGGAGCTGCGTTATTTTGTTAATTAATTTTAAGTCAATCATGAGAGCTGAAGTCGAAGATATTTAATAATTGATTGGAATATTTCGGGTCTGTAATCAGCAAAATTTTGTCGGTAGATGTGTCGATCTGTACAACTGTATTGTAAGAGTTCTGCTTTGGCATTTATGTCAACAAATTTTAGGCTACACGCGCAATATGCGTAGTTCTTAATTATGACATTATGTGGCGTAAGAATAAACGCTTATTTGTGGTATATCAAAATTTTAATATATATTTGATATTTATCGCATATTAAGCAATACATGTAATGCATTCCAGTCTTCCCTTAGTTTATGCCATATTAACATTGCCATAAAAAGGAAGCTATTACAAGATCTGATGTTTTTTTTATATTTATGAAAATATCAGAGAAATGTGCCAGAATGTGATATTTGTTTAGATGCAGTACGGCATTCTTTGACTGCTTTTCCTGACTAGCTTATTTCTTGTTCTTCTTGTTGAGTTGGGGTAGCAGTATTTAAAAGTTTTATGATTTCCATATGCTGCGATTGTACACATTCATGTAATTGTCCTTTATTTGTATATTTGAATTTTTAAACTTCACAGGGCGAAAAACCATCTTTATGCAAGTCCTTAAAGGTGGCTTAAAGGTGGCTTAAAGGATATACGATCTTTAAGCCACCTTTAAGTCACCTTTAAGCAAGAGCTTATAGGTCCTTAATGTCCAAACTTCTTTAAGCCACCTTTAAGCCACCTTTAAGCCATCTTCAAGCTACCTTTAAGCATCTTTAAGTGGCATTTACGCTCCCTTTAAATTATCTTTACACCGTCTTTACGTTCCCTTTAAGTTAACCTTGATCAAGCTGAACAGTTTCATATTAAATTCATAAATTAATTCAATAAATGCAAAAAGTCTTTTGTAGGGGTGGGAGGGGGTGATCCAAGTGATGATATAGTTTAAAAGAGGGGGGAGGGGGTCCAGGCGGTTTTCATTGTCAACACAGACTACGCAGAAACTGGTATCTCCACCAAATTATTAACACTGCTCCAATGGACACTGAACGCCGTTATAAAATTTAATTTTATTTTTTGGTTTCAAAATTATTGTAGCGGCGAGCGCAGTCTCTGTCTCTAAATCTGGGCATGAAATTATATTAAAGTATGCATGTTTGTTTCCTATTATAAACTAATCGGTGAAAGAGCTCTCTCTCTCTCTCTCTCTCTCTCTCTCTCTCTCTCTCTCCTCTCTCAGTAATTTATATTTAATATTCAATATTTGACTAAATTACACTTAGTCGAAAACCATCGAATGTTTGACTGTTAGCACAAGATTTTAAATAATTTTCATTGAACCTGATTCAAAATTCATTAATACAAATCTACATCAATTTCGATTTTATTTAGAATTTGTTTTCGTAAAAGAACACGCATTCACACAAACTAACTACAATAAAGGGTTTCTTTCTTCTTTTAATTAAGTTTATCCAGTTATTAAACAAAATAAAAAATGAATGAATAATACATTATTTAATTTAATAATCAGTTTATAATAAGATATGTATTTTTTAAAAGTTTTAATTATTTCTAGGTCTAATTCTAGATCTGCTATAGATAAAAGTTAAAGATGAAAAGACTCTTAACTGCCTTTGTTATATGGGGTGGGATATTGCTGCTTTGTTTGTCTAGACATGGTTTTATTCGTTTGTGTATATCTAACTGCCTTTGTTATATGGGGTGGGATATTGCTGCTTTGTTTGTCTAGACATGGTTTTATTCGTTTGTGTATATCTAATTAAAGTCTATTGTTTGTTCAACTTGAGAAAACCCCTGGAACTAACACAGAATATACAAGATATACACAACAGGTGTGTCTTGTGCCCAGGTGCACGCCAGGGTTCCTAAAGGTGTTGAAATCGTAGTATGCACGTGTATACGATAAGTCCATTGAATTAAAGTTTTATTTACATTTGTAATTAATTCTCAAAATATTTTTTCCTTACCCTGGGTTTTAAAAATATTACGTCTACAAATCAAAGATACATGTGTATAAGAGTAAAATTTAGAGGCTAATTAATTACAATAATCATAAATGGGGGTTAATTATTTAAATATATTTATAAGGGGTAATATAATATGTCACATACCATGCCCGGTACATCATATGTACATGTATATGTATACATCATTAATATTGCAATTGCCACATGCTGAAAATAGTACGTCACTGGTATATTGTTTGTTATAGAATTGATAGTTTAAAAGTCATGTATACAATTAAATATTTTAACATAACTTAATCAGTTATTCTACATCTGTTGTAAATGTATAATTATCAATATTATTAAAATTATTACATGCTGGAACTACGCCGTGATAACGAAAACCGGTAAATTGCGTAGAACTATTACCCTAATAGTTTCAATGCATTTTTAAAAAAAAATAGTTTCATCTTCTTCCTTGCATTTCATAGTTATGAATTAGGTGAACGTATATCTAACAGATTTAAATTTATTAAACTTAGTACTAAGTCTATTTCATTGTAAATACATGCATTAATATAATTAGGTATAATTGATTGTTACAAACCTATGAAAGTAAAAATCTTTTCAATTGAAAAAATACAAACACATTACCGGTACATTCAATAGCCAATGAGTAGTATATAAAAATCCTAACATACATGAAGTTCCGCAATGAAAGCGAGCTGGTGCTAGTAAACGAAGGGTACCGGGATCGATACTCGTCTTGGGCGTCTTTTAATTTTTTTCCCCAATTTATTTTTTTATAGCAAAAACCGTTTTTAATACTTTTTCTATCTCGGAATCATTGATAGTTGCGAAAAAATATACACTATTTACTTAATTACCGTACATGTTCATTAGAATCAATTTCTTTTGTTAAAATCGCTGCGTTGTGTGATTTCATTTCTTTGTGTATATCTAATTGAAATCTATTGTTTGTTTAACCTCAGAAAAACCCTGGAACTATCACAGAATATACAGAATATACACAACAGGTGTGTTTTTTGTCCAGACGCACGGCTATGTTCTTTTAAAATAAATACTTCGCATATAGGTTAAATATATTTGCCCATTGATCACAATTGATTAAATTGTCATAAAGTTAATACATTTTGTTGGTAAATTAAGCACAATATTGAATAAAGACTGTTATGATTGAATAATCAAATCTAGTCATAAAAAACCTTAATATCAATTCATATTTAAAAATTATGGAGATGTTATATTGTAATGGGGCATGGTCACGATTTTGGACAAATTCTATTTTTCAGTTTTTATTATATACACTGCTTTAGGAATGCATTTCTATTGATCAAATGAAATTTGAGAGTCAGTCGTAGAGTAATAAGCAAGATACAGGACTCACACTTCTTTGTCAGGTAATCAAAGCTCGCGTCTCCTGATTTTGTTTATATAGCTTCAAAATACCAGTAAAACATATTTTTCAAGCTGATTTGTTTATCTTGTTATTCATTTTAAGTATAAATAAACAGTTCCTAACGTTTAACACATTCATTTTAGGTCTAAAACTGGAATTTCTACTTCAACATTCAAAATGTAAATAAAAACTTTGTTTACATAGCAAAGAATTGTAAGCTTTGTAACTCACTTATAACTCAACGAATGACACTCAAATTTTGGTTGCCTATTAAATATGCCGAAGTGAAGCATTGTAAACATTAAAATCGGAAAAAATAATTTTTGACCAAAATCGTGACCATGTCTCTATAATTGTTTACCAATACATGCTTTGCATGTTCGATTTACCCACTCAACAATATTACTTATTGGGTTTGTTACTGACTGTTTAAAGAAATTTAAGAAAAGAGGAGCCTCGCATTCTATGGACTTTACCGACCCCACAAATTTCTTTTAACAGTCAGTAACAAACCTAATAAGTGTTTTGTTTTGTCGACGACCTAAAGTTTGATACATGTATATAAACAAACAAAAGATAATATAACGATTTTATTCATAGCTTATTTCTTTTATTTTTTCGTTCCTTGGCAGTCGTCTGCGCAAACCTTGATGCCATTGTAGAATCGCAATATTACGTCACGGGCAAACGGGGATCACTCTAAATATTTTGGGGCCTAAAAATTAAAGGTATGCTCGAACGTTAGTGTAAAAAATCAGCTCAAATAACGTTACGTCCGCCATGTTGCCGTATAAAATGTGTAAGGCAATCACGTGACGCGTTTCATCCAATGACGTCGAGACATTCTTGTCCGAGGCAAAACAATGAAAATTGCTTAATTATTGCGGTGTGCAAATATAAGAAATCCTTGAAATGAGTAACTGTATCTTTATTTTATTAACAGAATTGTTGAAGTCCTTGTAAAAATGATCATGCAATCCAAGAGCTTTATAACTCAAAACGTGTCGTACAACCCCTGGACGGGAAAAAAATCAAAGATGTTTCAGATTACCTGACCATGCATTAATAAATTATAATACTTGGCCTAAAAAAGAATTAGAATGTTTGCCCAATATTTCGATACATGTATACATCATTAAGTTTATATTTTTGGTAAAACTCAAGAATAAGAAAAGAAAAAGAAATCTTACTTTTTCTTGAATTTATGTGTGAGACACAGTAAAACCTGTTAAACTCACAGCTGTATTTGGAATTGATGAGATGTTGGATTGATATCGATATCCAAAACAGCACTTCCTTACACGCATGCTCACAACATGTCATTTAGTTAAGGAAAATGAAAGACAGGATGATGATTTTGTAATACACTCTATTCACGCGACCGAACATCCGTTTTCTAAATCGAGGCTGAGCGTACATAACAACTCAAGTGGCATGGCGTCGGTAGAGAGAAAGCATCCCATTGCTGTGTTCCATTGTGTAATGGAGACAGTCGACAAGACTTTTCATTGTCTTTTCATCGTTTTCCAAAGGATTTAAACATGAGAAAGCAGTGGATTGTAAAAATAAAGGAGAGACGAAGGGCCGAACTTCAAGGTACAACGTTAAGGTCAACGAGTACGAACATTGTTTACATCCAAAGCTTTGTAGAAAGCTATTCAATAGTAACGACAATGCAATTCTAATGTTTTCTCTATATTGAGTAGAAAATGAGGATATTCTTAACATGCTTAATATACATGTAACATTTAAGTGAAATATTCTTTTTATTCGATATTTATGTGCACTTTGCCATAGTTCCAAGTTATTGAACTTTACATTTCTACGAAATTAGGACATAAAAAATAGTGAAAATTAAACATTACCAACATTAACCACCTTTTACATTTTACATACATTTATTTTTGATGAGTTTGAATATCTTATTTCAAAACCAACAGTACTGTGAAATACAAAATTCTACCAATATGGATTTCCCTGCAATGTTCTGTAAAATACGTTGATTAAAGTATTTTTTTTTTAATGGAATTATTTGATCATAAATAAATAGTGACATATTTTTTTTTTATATAGGACCTGCTAGTAAAATTAAACTGCCTCATTATGGCTCATAGGAAATGCTCAATTTTAAATTATAATATTGAAATATAGAGTGTCTGTTAAAACTTTATTTAATCATTTTTTCTCTTCAGATAACCGATTCTACATTCGTTTGCTCCAGGCATTTCAATTCAGAAGACATTGTAAAATCCTTAACTGGTATGATGTGTTTTTAGGTTTTACATTATGTAAAATTAGATAATATTTTCATTTACATGTAATAACACGTCTTTATTTACAATGAAGTTTACGTTTTGACACTCAGTGTTAGGAACAGTTGTTTGAGACTGCTATAACTTTAGTGTAAATGATTACTATAGTCTGTCCTGAGTTTTTGCTTCCACAACTTGATATTTCAATAATCATAAATACGTTTGTGCTCAAAGTACGTTCATCCACTAATATGAAAAATGTCCAGAATATCTGTTTTGAAACGTCCCCTCTACTGTTTCAATACACAACCCAAAATAGAAAGTCTAAGGATTTTGCATTGAATCAGTCATGAAATAGCCCGGATGATGACGTTGAACAAATTGTGTGAGGAGTTCCTAGTAAAGATGTAAACATTTCCCATTATAAATCTCCGTAAGAAATTTGTTTTTTTTTCCCTTTTATCGATTTTAAAGAGTATTTTTATTAAAAATCATCAAAAAGTGATGGAAGCAATAATTGAGGGACAGACTTTAGTTAAAACTATGTTATTATGTTCAGCATGTTTTTGACAAAAACCCTTCTTCCTCGAACTCCTTTTACATTTTCAACAGTAGACAAATCATCTCTTGGAATATGTTTTGGGGTGTCTTAAAGATGTGCAATAAGGTTTAGGAAATTTCAAGTTTGTCCTGGGGGGTCATTAAATGGCTGAAAAATGACGGTTTTTTTTTTTTTCAAAAAGTCTGGTTTCAAAAAACGTCAATTTCTTTTTGCAGTAGCCAAATGATCTTATAGAATATGATTCGGGGTGTCATGTTGATGTGTAATCATGTTTCAGAATTTTTGTTTTTATCACGTGGGTCTGTGGTCATAAAAAAATGACGTTTTTTTGCCAAAAAATATGGTTCCCAGAACTCTTCTTACAATTTATGCAGTAGCTATGTCATCTCTTGAGATATGATAGGGGCTGTCCTATAGGTGTGCAATAAGGTTTTAAAAATTTAAATTTCATCCAGGGAGTCAAATAGTAGCAGAAGACGGACGTTTATCACTCCTAAAAAAACCTACTTCCCAGAACTCCTCTCATGATTTAATGAATAGCCATATCATATCTTAGGGTATGACAGGGGCTGTCCTTTTGTTGTGCAGTTTTAAAAATTTAAATTTCATCCAGGGAGTCAACTAGTGGCTGAAAATTGACGTTTATCACTCCTAAAAAAAACCCTACTTCCCAGAACTCCTCTCATGATTTAATGAATAGCCACATCATCGATAGGGATATAGCAGGGGATGATCCATAGATATGCAATAAGGTTTTAGAAATATAAATTTGATTCTGAGGGTCAATACTATCTGCAAAATGATGTTCCGTCCCATAAAAAAACCTTATTCCTGGACCTCCTCTTATATCTTGTGATTGAAATAACGTACCATAAAATGCATAAGGAGGAAGAATATATAAAAGTATGCTTTAGGGGTGGGGATCACAAGCATTTTTTTCAAGTTATTTGATCATTTCTGATTTTGGAAGGGTGGGGTGTGGTTAATGTGACCACCAGAGGCCATGACCTTCAAATACCACAAAAAGATTTGCCTTGACATGGTTATGGTTCAAAAAACAAAAAAATATATATGGTTTAGGAGTAGGGATTTCGATGATTTTGAGGATATTTTAAAAATATTTGACTATTTATGTTTTCGGGGGGGGGGGGGGGGGGGGGGGGTCAGAGTCTCTTCTCACATTTTTACAGTAGCAAAATCATTTCTTGATTGGTATTTTTCTGTATGATGTCAGATGTACATAAATAGATTTTTGAAATTGCTTTTTAATCTTAAAGATAAACAAAATGTTAAATGTAATTGTAGAAATTGTAACGTCAGTCAACAGAAACCTAGAGCTTGCTGTAAAAAACAAAGCAGGGTCAACATTGGGCTAGGGCTAGGAATTACACTACATATGAATAAGATAGGTTACTTGATTAGTTCCAACTCTGGAAAGTCACTGAGCATCTCAAAGCGGGCATAACCTATATACATGTACCAATTGATGTGCAATGACACAAGGAGGAAGATTAATATGGTCTAGGGGTAGGGATCTCAACAGTTATTAAAATGTATTATCATTTCCTATTTCAGAGGAGGGGGGGGGGGATGACCCAAGGGGCAGGGGCCAATTTGTCTTAAATGTATCTTGACATGATCAGCAGAATTGGACAGAATGATCACTAAAGTGCATCTGCAGAGTGGGGCCCTAAATAGTTACAAAATCAATCTACAAAAAATATTGATAATATGTTATACATGTATTTAGAAATGTCTTTATTTTCAAAATTATTAACAAATTATTCAGTCAAATTGAGTTATAAATAACCGATTGTCAATTTTGCATTGATTGCATGATCCCTAGTATAATATCACATGTATTTTTCTTTATATATAATTATACATGTATGTTAACAATCAGGATTAAATTGCACAAATTTTCATGAGTCATAAATCTTGACATACCACATATCTCTTGACAAAAAAGAATAAGCAATTTAAAATAAAAGAAAATTAGTCATTAACTCTTTTTCTATTACTGGTGTATGATGATGGGGTAGGGAGTATAATGGAAAAAAAAGCTGCAGCATGCCTTCATTCTCACTAAAAATGTATATCTAATCCACACATCCTGGGGATGGGGAATGGTTAAGGCCCCTTCCCCTTCCTCCCTATTATAACTCATATAATGAAAAAATAAAAGAATTCTGCAATTAAAATGACAGAAACTGTAGATAAGCTTATCTAAATAAAGATGATGATACAGTATGCTGGCAAAGGGAGATCACATTTTAGAAAGTGAAAGTAAAACTTTACTGTTTTGTATACCGGTGTCTCATAATATTGCACTTCTACATGTATTATACTTACCTATATTGGTCAACATCATAATGATAATCCAATTAGCACAATACGAATTCCTTTAGCTGATCACCACAAAAGAAACGTTTATTCATGTTAATTAATTCTATTCTGCATATCAAGAAAACATATGCATGTACACCACGTGAAACCCATCTAACCAAAGAGATGGGTAAAACTAGTACCCGATGCAACCTGTACACATGTGTTTTGTACGTAACTTCAGACAAAGATCATTTAATTGCAACACATTGCATATGGCCTTCTTTTTGACTAAAACTAGTACAAGAGAGTGTTATTTAGAGGCAAACACTTGGTGCAGGTATTACTGTTTAATGACAGCATCTAGTTATTTATTTGTTAAAGAATTACTGTAATTTCAACTTATATTATATAGTAAAACTTGGAGTAGTTTGAGCTTTGTGAGCTTCAAAGAAGTTTAGATATTTCAAAGCATTTGAAACCTCAAAGGCCTTTTAGAATTTTAAGAATTTGAAATAAGTAAAGTGGATTACATGAGTTGAAAATATTCTTATCATTCTCTGTTATTTTTTCAACATTTCATTTCAACAGCAACAATGGAAGTAAATTCCTAAGAGAGTCACCATTTATTTCCGCCACATCAACATCACATTTTCATACTCAACCTCCCAGTGATGAGCATGACTACTGTGTTGAAAAACCTTCACAAGAAGAAGATCTAAAGGTACTTACGAAAAGCGTTTAGGATTTTTTTTTAAGTATTTTAATTTACATTTTAAGATATCTATTATTTACTTAATTATAAGCAGTTGTATCCAAAAAGTTATATAGAAGAAGAACTTTTTCCATATTGTAGAAATATTCTTTCTACAGGTACTAGAACAAATAAATATAAGGCATGAAGACAATATATCAAAACTTAATTACATTAATTATACCCCTGCTCAAATGGAGAAGGGGGTATACTGTTTTACCCTTGGGTGTCTGTCTGTCTGTCTGTCAGTAACAAATTTCAGTTGCATTTTTCACAGCAACTGTTAATTGTGTTTAAGCATGACATATTGTGGAATTCATTTTTCTTTCAATCAGATGTCAGCTTCCTGTTTCCTGTTTCTTATTTTGTATATTAACATCAGAGCGATGGTATCACTAGTGAGCATTGGCTCACAGATATCTTGTTGATTTTAACATTAATTTCTGTCGTAGAATTTTTAGTATATTATATTTTCAGGCAATGACAAGTCACATCGAAAAGTTACAAGAGAGGATAAAGCACCTAGAAGAAAAAGTTGAAAAATTTGGAATTGAAAGATTTTCTAACAACCCAGATTTGATAAATTTTTACACAGGTTTTCAGAATTATGATATATTTTGTACAGTTTTTAGTGTTGTAGAACCAACAGCTACAAATGTGATCAGATGGTCTCAGGTTCAGAGAAATAGTAATATTGTTTGTAACCCTTTTAGAGCTGAGTCTCTGCCTATTGTAGACCAATTTTTATGTTTTTATGTAGAGTCAGACAAGTTTTTTTTAAGAAGATCTAGCACAGCGTTTTTCTGTGTCTCAAAGTACTGTGAGTCCTATTATCATTACATGGAGTAATTATTTGTATTGTATTTTTGGATGTATACCTATATGGCCAACTCGTGAAATTGTTAAGAAATTCTTGCCTGACTGTTTCAAGTCCATGTTTCCTAACACTAGAGTTATTTCAGACTGTACAGAGGTGCGTGTGCAAACTCCTAGTGCCAACGTTTTGAATTCGCAAACATATTCAAATTATAAGTCACACAATACATTTAAAGGTTTGATAGGTATTACACCAAATGGTGCTGTTTGTTTTGTTAGTAAATTGTTCACTGGCAATATTTCAGACAAAGAAATTACTCGGCGTAGTGGTATTTTAGATTTGTTAGAAAATGGCGATGAGGTGATGACTGACAAAGGATTTTTGATACAGGACTTTTTAGATCCTAGAGGTGCAAAGCTAGTAATCCCATCATTTATGGGAAATAAGGGATAATTTAGTAAAGAAGATGTCACTAAGACCCAGCAAATTGCGAGGCTACGTATTCATGTAGAGAGGGCCATTCGTAGATGTAAAGAATTCCATATTTTCGATCAGGTTATTCCATTATCCATTGCTGGATCTGTAAATCAAATATGGACTGTGTGTTGTATGTTAACCAATTTCCAAGGAAAATTGTTTTAATTAAGGCCTTTAACTATTTTTAGTTACTTTTTAGTTATATAAGATTTAAATGTGTTTTCTAAATTTTAAATTTCCACAAAACTTTTTTTATGTGCAATACATGTACTGATATTTCAAATTATAAAATAGATGACAGACAATTTTGTCAGAGTTGCATGTATGAGGTTATGAACAAATTTCAAAAAACCAAGAAATGTAAAAAAAAAAAAAAAAAATTCCTTCACTTTTAATGTTTTACAGTAATTTTTCAAATGCTGTTATTCTGAGTTACAAGACATGTTCATAGTAGTCAATGTTTAACACATTTTGGAAGAAAGTAGGTAAAGTAGAACATGTCAAGTTTGTCCTTCATCTCTTGCCATTTTTCAGGAATAAAGTTAATTCTTTCAAGATGATAATCATCTTTACACCAAATAAACAAGTCACACCACAATGCACCTGTAATTCCCATGTAACATGAAGTCCATCATAGACATTCATTTCATCCATAGTTAAAACAATATCAAATTTTTGCACCAAAGTAGGAAAGTCATAATCTGGATAATTTGGATACGCATCATTGTTGATAATTGTTGTATTTGTTTGCTTTTCACATTTTTTCTGTTGATAAGATAAAATGGATCCTTTTGGAACAAGTCCAACCTTAGATTCAACAGTTTCAATGTTGTCAATTGAAAGTGGCAAAAGTGTTTTAAATTGTGAATTTGAAGATTGCAATTGTTTGTCAAATTGGTAATAATACTCTGGAAAGGCAGTGTTTGTTGTAACGGACAATAAAATTTAGATTTAACTCCATCTGTTCTTTTTCTTTTTGTTTTAGAGATCTTATGAACTTCTATGTCTTCAACTGCTTCGGGACTTACACCATAAAGTCTCTGCGGTATAAGCCATGTCTGAGGCATTGATGTTTTGGAAATAACACATGGCACTGTTTTTAAATCAATTTTTGTATAGTGACACAATAAATAAAGAAGACCTAGGATATGATTGCAGTGTCCAGAACCTGCCTTGCATGTGCAGTTAGAATTTTCTACTGACATATTTGATGACAAGGATAAATACAAGGAGTGGGGAGGGTCGCTTTTTTTTTATTGAAGGGAAGCACTTTGCCTTCACATCACAACCTTGCAATGATGTTAATGGTCTCACTGAAACAAAAACAAAAAAGCTTTTCTAGCTGATTTGCAAATTAAAAAAAAGATGTACTAACTGATTTGCAAATTAAAAATAAGGTTAATATGTTGGTGAAAGGTAAAACATTTATAAAGCACCCAATAAATAAATCAGTAAATGAATGATATAAATTAAAAACAAAAACAATATTTCTTGAAATTAAAACAATAACACTATGGATATGTCTGTGTAATAATTACTTTTGTTTGGGGGGGGGGGGGGGGGGGGATATTGAAAGTAATTGCTATAGTATAACAGAATTTGTGGTAATATTGTTCTAGTGAAATTAACAGAAGGAGCCGGAAACCCTGTTCCTGTTCTATTTTCACGAACATTGAATTTTAATATTTGATAAAATGAACAGTTAATCAATATCAATTTATTTTAGTAATATCAAAACATTAAAACAAATGCTGCAACAAAATAAATAAATACACACAATTAAAAACAACAACAACAAAGTTTATAATTTATTTTACCAAAAAAAAAAACAACCCCAAAACAAGTATATGAAAAAAGCATGCTGTTGCAAAAATCAGTCATGTTTATGCTCTACAAATTAGGCCACGCCCACAAATTTTCATTTATAAAACGATCTATTATCTATTGTTTTGATGATTGTATTTATTTTATTTTATTTTATTTTGCTTTTAGCATGCAAGTTTCGATTAAAAATGTAAAATATTGATTAACTTTCATTGAAGTATTAGTCAAATTTTACAACAGAAAATATCATCGGTTTGGCGGTAGAGCTCTCTATATAGACTGTACGTAAACTAACATTCTACATCGTGGACATATCCTTCAGCAAAGTTGCTGTAGCCTTTCTTTAAAGATTTAGATAGTACATTGACTGATTCTGACCATTTCAATATTGTTTGGTCAGTTAAATTCGGCAGAGACACCAAAGATCGCGTCCAACTCGACGATGCCGGGCGCGGATCACATTTCGCCATGCTTCGTTGTTATGTACGCCGAGCAATCGTAACTACTCGGCCATTTCCGCTCGCGAAAAATAACCTCGTAAGCAGACGGTGTAAGAATCGGCGATTTACCGCACTATTTCAAGTCACATGACAGTAAAGATGGCGGCGTCATCCTATCCGCTGTGTGTCTGCTGTGGGACGGCAAAAAGTAAATATTACAGTTTTTCTAGCAAGAAATGTGCTTTGTTTCAAATAGAAAATACCATTAGATTCCTCGTCAGTTCCGACATTGATTTAACTAGAATTAAAAGTAAGAATATCTGCGACAATTGCGTAAAAACAGTCTCCCAAATATCAACAATACGAGAAAATGTTATAAAGGCCTGCAAAACACAAACAAGTGATACTGTGACAACGATATCAACGACAACAACCCCCGTAGACAGAGGTAAACGATCTGCTAAGACACCACCCTCACAGTTACGGTCAGGCCAGACCAAGAAGAGGAGTTTTGTGGTAGATCAGCTGATGAAGTAAGTCTTGGTAAAGATGCATTGCAAGAAATGATCATGGACTTTATAATTTGCAATATTTCCCATGTAATGATGTCAGTAAATAAAATGTAAAAGGTTTAAATATGTAGATTGTTTTTAATTTTTGAAAAATGCAGGCTGTTTCAATGTTGAGCCCACCAACTTTTATTCAGTAACATATTCTCACCCGCAATATAGGTCAGTTGAAAAGCTTAAGGTTTCAACAAATGATGAGGAGTTAACTTCAGCCAAGGAGGAGTCGAGTTCCACCAAGGCATGTCGTAAACTGTTTTTATCAACAGACCATTCCTATACTCCTAAGGATTTACAGAATGTGTCAGAGAAAGTTTCTGACATACTGGATGACAAACTTCATGCGAAAATTACAAATCCAGTAAATGGAAGGTATGTGATTTTTGATTGAAATTTGCATCTTGACATTATCTGTGCAGATCATTAGAAAAATAGCTCAGGTCATTCCCCTGCCCTCAACCACCCCCTTTTAGAAAAGCAAAAGTGTCCCCATCCCTTGAAATACTTTAAATCTAATGAATGTCATATGTGTATTTAAACGGAGATTTGCACGGGTAAAGTCAAGAGATTTTGCATTTATAATATGTATTCATTGTTATGTTATTTTTTATTGTTTGTTATTCGAAAGTTTCTGTTTTTTTATACGAAGTTCAATGCTGTTACATGACAGTGGTATATCAGATCAAATGAATATTTAAATTGTTTTTGTCTCTTCATTAGAATAAATCTAATTTCAACATGAGCTATGCTCTATATACCACTGTTAAGATTAGTTTAGTTTGCATCTGTTATTTATTTTTCAGAAGTTTCAATTTCAACAACAGATCACAAAAAGAGGAAATGGTATAGCGTCCATAGCACATGAGTGAGGATGGCAAAATATCTGTACATTCACACATATGAAGGAAATCCATTGCAGTTTGTATGAGAAAA
Source organism: Magallana nippona (assembly GCA_033439105.1). Taxonomy (NCBI): domain Eukaryota; kingdom Metazoa; phylum Mollusca; class Bivalvia; order Ostreida; family Ostreidae; genus Magallana; species Magallana nippona. The sequence goes on along the minus strand of CM065921.1, from coordinate 38,976,553 downwards.
TATTTTATGCATGTTGTTTCTTTATATATTGTTTTGCAATGGGTAATATGGCATGTTGTCAACAAATTAGTTGAGAACATCCAGGTTCAAATCCTGGAAACCCAAAATTTTAAATGTTTTCAGATGTATACCATGATGTATATTTTTAGTTTAAAAAAATCAATTTAATTTTTTTCATCAAAGTAAATTATAGTTAACTACTGAGTAAAATTTTTGTAAACTACCTGCAATCTACATGAAATTAACCATAATCTGTTTGCTGATCAATTTTCAGGATTTTCAAACATTAAAAAAGGATTTGACAATTGTCCTATATATATTTTTTCAGTGAATACAGCCAAAGCATTAACAAAGAGCTGAGCAAAATAATATGTGGAAGAAAAAGCATCCTTCTGAAAAAGGTGCAGATATTCTACAAGAATGCAATCTATTCTCAGCATGTGTGATAGAGATGCAAGAATGCTGTCCTCTCCTTCTTGAGGTCCTTTCCACTTCTCTAGGGACGATGGATGCACCAGAGAAAAAGATTGCAACATTGACGACTATTTATGGCATGTTGATTCATAGCAGAGACCCTCTAGCCTCTGGAATTCAGAGAATGTATTCAACATTAGCAATTCGGTATCATGCAGATAATAAGGTACTGAATAAAACTTGATAAATTCTGTGTACATTTGTATTATGTATGCATGTTTTTTTAACTGTTTATTACTAAAATTGAAATTGATTTAACTTTGATATTTTTAGCTCTTGCAGAGACTCAATAAAGTCCACATCACAATGTCTGATTCGTCAAAGAGGAATTTGATAAAGGAGCTCGGAGGAGCTCTTGAGGAGAATTTAGTGAAAGATATTTGCCGGGGCGAAAGTGGAAAGTTTAATGGGGACAATCTGGATATTAGGGTCAATACCAATGACATAAGAATGTCCAACAAAGACAAACACTATCATTTTTTTGCCTCATATTTTGTAATAGACAGGATATCCCCAGTACTTTCTAACAATACAGAAAGGCCACCTGTGTTTGAAGATGTCAGTAGATTCATTCCCAGTGAACCTGAAGTTGAAATTTACAAAGACAGTTTGAAAGTCCTCTTAGGAAGAATTATGGTAGAATACATCCCAGGATTCCAATGGCTTTCCAAGGTAGTACCAGGCCATATTCCGCATATATACAAAGAGGAAATGGCAAAGCCTTCAAAAATTCACTCTTTGCCGCTATCATTAAACAATGAGTGTTCATATGAAGGCTGTCTACATATACTTCAGGAATATACTGAATGGATTAACAAGTGGTACAGAAAAGCAGGCAGAGGTATACAGAGCGCTTTTTAATTTGTTTCAATTGAATAGAAAAAGTATTTATGATTTGGTTTCACATGTAATTTTGATGATGATTTTAAAATAATACCTTTTAAAATGTACTTTTGACATACCGTAATAATTGTGAGAAAAAGGATATATATGAAAAAAAATTGTTATATTTGTCCCTCTTAGCAATTGAATTAGAAAGATTCCAAGTCCCAGTAGGTGGGGACCAGTTAACAAGGGTGAGATTCCAAGGTGCTAAAGCCTTGCGAGATGGCTGTCATACAGTACAGGAGAGGTTTGATCAACTCAATCCCATCATAATAGAACTGTTTCACACATTGCAAGATTTTATAGAGGTAATTTCATAATTCATAAATCAGATTTTCAACAAAAAAAAAGAAAGAAAAGAAAGTTGTACAGCTTGAAATTGAAATTATCTGCATACCATCAAATTATGTTAACAAAGATATTTGATCCTTTCACAGAAAATGTGCAAGAAGTTCTTGAAGTTAAATCAAGGAAGAGATGTAGGGACCCTGTCTCACCTTAAAATAGAAATTCAGAGGTCCAATGTGAATGGAAATGTAAAGAGTAGATTTAAGGTAATTTATTCATAAATGTTTAGTTCATAGTGCATATTAGATGACAAAAGGCTTTTATTTCAGTTTCATAATATCATAAAATGGCATAAAACAATTTTGCTTTTAAAATAGGCACATGAAGATTTTATTATCTCTGTCGGCCATTCCTACTTCTTGAGTTACATAATGGAGAAGTTTCACATGACCAGCTTGTCTGATAAACCTGTGCACCATGCTATTCCGGAAAATGTGAACAATCTTCACAGGACTAGAAAACAGGACATTTTTCAAAGTCTGCTTGGTGAAATTTTAAAAGACCTGTACATTCCTTTTAAATCTCAGGTTGGTATTAATGTTAGTGTTTCTTGTGTTTCAGAAGGACAATATGCTTGTTAAAAAGTAATTGAAACCTATAAGGGTATGAAAATCACTCATTCTAAAATGACATAATACATGTATATCAATTATTTTATGACAAAATTTTTGAAGAGAATCTTTATTTAATTTTTTTCTAGGAACCTAACCATATCAACATATCAGTACAGATTGGAGAACAGACTTTCACTGTACGATCAAAAGTTGATGAACAGATAGTCACAATTCCCATCTCAATAAATGGAAATCTTTTTCACGTTAAAATTTCCTTAACAAAAGTGAGGGAGGGATGCAGAGTTAGTGTTAATCATGTGGAAATGTTCATCAGATATCGAGATCAAGACCATGGGCACAAAGATGATCTTTATAACTATGTCATTAATTACCTCCAATGGTATTTTGTTATTCTACAACTTCAAGACAGAATTCATGAGGGTGATATTACAAGAACAAATATCATTTTGAAAACAATGATCCCATTTTTTTATTCCCACTCTGCATTGTCAAAATATTTCACTGAGTGCATTGACTACATTCTCAAAACAGAAATAACTCTACCCCCAGATGTTGCTTTACGTGTCCGTGCAGCATCATTTGTCAATGTTCATGGTGGTGAGGGAAAAAATAAGGCTGCAGACATGCACAAAGAAAATGAGGTGAAACTACTGAAAGACTTGATAAGAGGTTTAGGGGCAAACAAGACTGAAAATTCAATAGTTGCAATTTCCAAAGCAGCCCCAGTGATACAACAGATTGTCCAAAATTATGACAATATGCTATCGATTAAAAAAATTAATACCAAGCATAAAAAGAGATCATCTGAGGAAGATATTCAGGCTATGATAAGAGTTTTGAAGAAAACCTCCCCCTGGGTTCCTGAACAGCGATCTCTAAATTCCTTTATAGGTTTTGAGAAATCGCCCTTCTCCTTTGATGTTCATCTATTCCAAGTAGCAGTGAAAGACACTGTAAAGAGACTGCTTAGAGATATTCCAATTCCACCTGAAGATGATGATCATGATGAAGAAGAAGACAGCGATCAGTCTGATGTGATGTCTGCAGATGAAGAAGACTGATTTGGGGTGTGTATTAGGTATGTACTTCTGTAAATTTGTGTTTACCGGTACATGTACCATACTAGCATAAAATACTCATGTAATTTTTACCCTACCTTGCCAACAAGTTCACTGTAAACTATTAGCCCTGCAATTGCTGCAACAGTCCTCTGCTGGCCCCGTGTATAAGGACTCTTCAAACCCAAAATACTGTAAGATTTGGAGTCTTGGGCATTTTTTAGAATTTTTGCAGTATTGAATTATTTCCTCACTTAGACCTTTTCTGTTTTTTGCAATGTCATTATTGTTAAAATATAATAATGCAATACACTTGTCTCCAGTTCTGCCGGCTCTTCCGATTTCTTTGAGATATTTCTCAATTGTTGTAGGAGGTCTACAGTGTATTATTCTTGTAATACATCTGGCATCTAAGCCCATATCAAGTGCAACCGTGGCAAACACTAAACGTAATGTGGGGTTCTCCTTCTTCAGCTCGGTTATGACATGGGTTTTCATAGCCTCCGTGTAGTCTTTATGGAATTGAGCAAATATTCTGTTTTCTGGTACATGTTCACCTTTATATTGATTATCTTTCAATTCTGATTTTACATATTGGTAAAAGTAACCTAAAGATTCCAGGTTTTCAACATAAACTATAGTCACAGGGAAATGTTCCTTTTTTTCCTTCAGTTCTTTACACAGTGGTTCAATGATTGTGTCTAATTTTTTCACTTTGTCATTATTAGGTGGGCGCATAATCCTTTCAAGGAAAATATTTGGTCTCTCTGGGTTAGCTTTAATAACTACCGGATTTATATATTGGAGCACTTTGCCAAGATTTTCTATTGAAGACTCTGTAGCTGTTGCAGTAAGAGAAAGGTGCACCGCATTTGGAAATAAACAAGTGAGTTCTCCGAGTTTTTTGAACTTTGGTCTAAATTCTTCTCCCCTGTAAAATATATCTTCAATTTTGAAATGTTCCAGACGTGTGTATGTTTATAAAGAGACAGGTTTTACCACTTAACATGCAATGTGTGACTTGAATGGGAGGATTATATTCATGACTTTATGTTGCACATTACTTTATACATGTATTTCCAATTATGATTATGCTTATTTTCATTGCTTACCATTCCTCGATCATGTGAACCTCGTCAATCGTTACACAACACACAGATTCCTGATAAATTTGTGACCTAAGAATCCTACCAATCCTTTTGGTAAAAATAGCCTCTGGATGACTGTACAAGATCTCAACATCACCATCTATGATACACTGCATATCTTTTGTAACCAGCTTAAAAACAACATTATTTAAAGCATTTTATGAGTGTTAATGGTTAGTTTAATATAAACATTTAGTTATATGGTCCACCATGATCCAAATTTAAGTGCAATCTCATTAATTTAAAGAAAATTGCAAGTAAATGATCCTGGTGTTTTCTTCAGTTTAAAGTATTAAACAACAACCAAGTTAGTATCTGACAGGTAAAATATTAGACTTTGTGTGTTTAGAATTAGTAAAATAAAATATGTTAGGTACATATGTTGGGTGGATAAATCATTGCATATGTACACTTATATAAAAGGATTATCAGACAAAATGCTTGATGTAATGTAGGACGTTTTTCATTCAATTTTCTTCATTCAAGAACAGAAGAAGAATATTATGGTGCATGTACTGTTTACTTTGGTTATAAATAACGCAGGATATAAGACGCTTTATCTTCTCTAGCATAATATATATATATATAAACAAGAATCTGGGAATTATTATTTATCAATGTTCGATTGATTTGAATGTATCCTGTGCCTTTGACGCAGATACTTCTTCGTCAGCGGAACGACAGCCAGTCCCTTCAAAGTTAAGACATGCCGCTTTTATCCCCTTGTGCGTCAGAAAGGACACCTGTTCTACAATTATGGATGTTAAGGGGGCGATGACTATCACAATGCCGGCTTTTTTCCTTCCGCCCTGCAAAAACCATGGCAGAAGCTGATATATGATACTTTTCCCGTATCCAGTAGGCAAAACAATAATACAATCTTGTTTCCTCCATAAATAATTCAGTGTTTCCAACTGTTTATCCTTCAGAGAAAACTGGAGTCCCAATTTCGCCCGAGCAAATTCGAGTCTCTCCTCCATGTTATTGGAACTATATGCGGATATACTTCCGGCGAACGATTTAAGAAGAATTTCTTCTGTCTGCTTACGAGGTTATTTTTCGCGAGCGGAAATGGCCGAGTAGTTACGATTGGTACGCCGAGCCTCGTTTTCGATTTTAATGGCGGACGCGTGAATAGAGACTATTGTGTAGCTACCCGTATGCGAGACAATCAACAAGATATCTTTGAGCCAATACTCACTAGAAATACCCCCGCTCTGATGTGAATACGCAAAATTTAACAGGAAGCTGGAAGATTGGTACAAAAATAAATCCCAACAGATGACATGCCTAAACAAATACTGTGTTAAAATTCCAAGCATCTGCAATAAATAGGTGCTGAGAAAACTTTGACGAAAATTGCTTTGAAAATTTATGCTAAAAATAACCAGTCAACATTTAACAGAAGTTGGAAGATTGGTACAAAAATATATCTCACGATATGGCATGCCTAAACAAATACTGTGTTAAAATTGCAAGCATCTGCAATGAATAGTTGCTGAGAAATCTTTGACGAAAATTTGTTTGAATATTTAGGCTTAAAATAAACAAAGTCGTCATTTAACAGGAAGTTGAAGTACGATTGGTACAAAATATATCCCACGATATGGCATGCCTAAACAAATACTGTGTTAACATTTCAAGCATCTGCAATTAACAGTTGCTGAGAAAAATGCGACAGAAAATTTTGTTACGGACAGACAGACAGACAGAAGGACAGACAGACAGACACACAGGGGTAAAACAGTATACCCCCTTCTCCTTCGGAGCGGGTGTATAATAAGATATGTGTCTTGTTAAATACGCCTGGTTCATTTGTATGTCATATTTAACTTACAGATTTATCAAAATAAATGGCTGTTGTATACTTTCACGTAGTTGTATTCTATGATATTTCAAAACATTAATCAATAAAGATTTGGTTTAAAAAAGTTTTGTTAAAATGGAGTACATGTTACGTTAGTGAAAATTGTCAACTTTGAAATAAAAAGGAACCGACATACTTTTGCCCTATGTATAGGATTTGGAATTATCATCCTATGTAGAGGATTTTGTTGAGAAACCACTGTGTCAATATACATCGTTCATATCAACACATACGATCTTAATCTTTCACAATAGCATGATTAATAGTTTTGGATTCAATGACATCTTCATCAGTATCACGATCCATATCTTAACACATTAAAGAAAATATTCCAGGTGTTTTGTTTTTTTTATTTTGGAAGTCAGAAGAAAAACCGTCAACTTTCTTAAAAATAACATCAAGATCAACATGCATTTAAGCGGAATACGATTGGTAGAAATTTATTCAACATTTTCATACGTAAGACAAACGTTACCAGTTATGTGTATATGTTTCAAGGAAGAGTAAGCTTGATATCAAAATATACTTTATACTTGTACGTTACTTTACAGAAATACCAAGGTAAGATTTAAACTCTACATATATATAAGATTTATCAATGTTTTTTTTTAAGAAAAAAGTCATTTAAATTATAACTTATTGGTAACCATTTTTCGACTTAGTTCATTATGAAATTGATAAAGAATAACTGTCATTTTATTTTACTCATTGCTTTTCTTGCCATAGCTAAAGTGTTGTTGTTGATTTTAAATATTTGTATCATTTACACCATTTGCCTTTCTGTTATAGTTACAGATTCAATATTAAGGTGATGCAGTAGTAGAAGTGATGTTGAATAAATTTTCTTGTTAAGTCCCCCCCCCCCCCCACCCATAAAATTGTGAATACAAAACTTAGAAATTGTGTTCTATACACTTTTTGTTAAACATGCAATTATTGGGTTTGGGTTTTTGTGTTGTTAATTGGCACCTTTACGAATTGAAACAAGAAAAGAAATCGAATAGTTTCCATATTGTTTCAAAATGATGAAATTTGTAATATTTCAGGACTGATATCACCTTTGGAATCCACCTTGAAAGGTTTTCGGTAGTTCATATTCGACTATTTATAATAGAAGAACAAAACATACGGAAGCAAGAATCATGTCGCAAAATCGAACTGATCAAGAAGAATATGCTGAGAAATTGATCTCAGAGTTGATATCCAAATTAATACAATCTGGATTGGAAGCAAAAGCAGCCTATAAATACACAGACTTTTACGGCGAGTGGGGAATGATATTTGCCCGATATGTGAATCCATTTCTATGGGTATTTCCGTTGGTCGCGGCAATTTTACTTATCATAACTTTTAAAAGACAACAACTTTTCGGAAATATGCAGAAATGTTTAATCTCAGTAATGGCTATTGATGTAGTTTTTGCAATGTTAACCGGTTTTAAGGATGCAGTGTTTAATGTCATGAACTGGAACTATGGTTTTGTTGAGTACAAACTCTGTATGTTTCTTCTGCTTTTTGTCCGCATTCAATCTGCTATCCACGGAACCTCGCTCTGGATAAAGTCATTGATGCTCCTCCATCGAGTTTTAATGTTGATGTTTCCATTTCAATTCAGACTGTTTAAATTTAGATTAATTTTGTTACCGTTTGTATTGTTCCATTTTCTAGTTGTCGTAAGCTATTGTGCTCTTATATATGAAATACCATTCCAAAGTTTTTCTACAATCCAAGATTTTTCTGAAGGAATGTCGTTCAAACGAATTGATGCATGTGTGCTTAATCCGGACGGTAGATATTTCGAAGGGGCGTTTCACAAAATCGAACAACACCTTGCACTTTTTCTTCAAACAGTGTACTTTACTTCATTGCCAATTTGTATTAATTTTGTTTGTACATTAATGTTTATTGTTTTGGTAAATAAGGAAATTAAAAAAATATCTTTTTTAATACCCGTCGGAAGATCAAAACTTTTTAAGAGTGTGAAATACTTAATTCTAATCAAGGTTCACATATTCTTAGGTATTTCTTTTCTTCTTCAAGAAACGCCGATTTTTGTTTCGTTTATTTTCCTATATTTCAGCAATAACATAGGGACTATCAAGGATGCGAATTCTATCGTAATCAATTATATGATTCAAACGTTTGCAATAGGCAAACCAATCGATTTAGTAATTTACGCTAGCCTCAGTCAAAAAGTGAAATCAGACCTCAAGAGAATTATTTGCTGCCAAAGACGAAAAACAACTGTTACTAAAATATGCACCTCTCAAAAGTAAATATCCGATGGGTAAGTCACAATGTTTAATAATTCAGATTTGCGTACATCCAAAAAACAGATTATTTTATTTTATTATATCTTTTATATTCAAGACTTAAGATAACGGTCCCTCAAAATATATACATTCTGGTGCTAAAATTTTAAATGATTATACAGTTTTTCATAGGCTAAATTCATTTCCATGTGTTTTAGTTCTTTCTTTGTTTCTTGTATTTTATTACGTCGGCAATTCTCTGTCTAAGATTTGTCGTGCGTCTTCTTATAGAAGGTTGGTACAGTGTATATGTAATCGGTAAATATCTAGTTTAATACTATTTTCCAGATTGAAAAAAAAATTGGGTTGATTTATATTAACTGAATAATTTCTGTTGTTATTTTTTTAAATATCTTAATGTGTTTTAAATTTTCTTTTTCTTAATTTACACTGTTTCAATCGATAGTAAATTTATGTGAAAATTTCTTTTGTCTTATTGTTTCATATCAAGATCAAACACTTAAGGGCGACGGACCTAATTCGTTTTGCGCAAATATGTCGCGCACTTAAAAGAAGTGATTGTAACGAGCATCGAATTCTCATTATTGCGTCACAATCAATAAAGACCTGAATGAACAATCGCTTATGATGCAATGTATAACTGTTTTAAGGGCATAAATACACACTTTTTATAGTGTGCAAGAAGTGGCTGAATTTGCTATAATTTAACCGGCGAAAATACGTTTTTCAACATTATTTAACATGCACAACTTTCTTTCAGGTTTTTAGGGAGTTTTAAATTTGCTTAAGTTAATTTATGACCATCTACATAAATTAATTTACAGAGTTTGCACCAGTCAACAAATTATTTACATTCCGATCCTCTTCAATACTTGTGTTGAAAATAGAGTAAAACCGTCCATGTGTTTAAGTTTTAAGAAGTTTGGTTTTTAGAAAGAAAAAAACGTTTAGCAAACTCTAATAGTTGATTTTGTTTCATAAATCAACCTCGAAATGATGTACATAAACATTTCCTGGAGTACTTTTCATGAAAATTGAAGAAAAATAACGACACACCGCACTTTTGCATGTATCTCTGTAAAAACAATGTTGATAAAATGATCAATTTTAAAATCATTTTTATTCAAAATAAACATATAAGTATCATATTTCAAATTGGATAAAAACATATTGAAGAGTTTGAAAATAAAAATATTTTTTCTCTCACAAGGACGCTTTCCCCCATTATGTTCAATTAAACAAGAGAATACAAACAATTTTTGAAATGCTCCCTATTAAAACCTTTTTCGTTTTTTCTGTTATTTTTAGATATATTTTGAAATAGCTGTAAACTCTCTATTTTTCTTTGATTTAAAATCACAATTGTAGAAATGAATTGGGTTCGTCCTTAACAGGGCATGGTCACGATTTTGGTCAAATTCTATTTTTCTGTTTTTATTATTTACAACTAGATGATACCCCGCCCCATCGCGGGAATTTAACACTTTACACATTAGTACAATACAATGTTTAATATGGTGAGACATATATTTTGTTCATTTTTTTTTTATATAAAATGTGTCCAAAATGTGTCCAAAATGTTTCTTTCTTAACCTGTTGTTTAAAATCAAAATAAAGAAACAACTGGACATTTAGAGGAGCGGACAGAGTTGAACATTCTAAACTGAAATGGGTGATATAAACATGTACGTTGCAACTGACTGGAAATAAAATAACGATTAAACTTTTTATTCAAACCAGTGAGTGGGTATTTAGTGCGTCGTATCCCTAAATTTTGTTCCCCGTTTTATGTATAAATTAATACATCATTTATGCTTATAGACGTAAGACACAATCTGTTTATAGTTTACAAATTCATTTATAAGGTTTACTTCCAATCTGTCATGGTATAAAAATGTATGAAATTAAAAAATGCTAGTATGCATATTTATTTGCATATTTTAAACATTTAAAACAAAAGCTGTTAGAGGTAAAGTTTCTGGTGACTCGCCCTACACTTCCCGGCATGACCTTAATTAGTCAAACCGCGTTCCTGGGCACCCCGTTCTGGAAAGTTATTTTCATCAAAACTAAAATTGCATCAAATTGTTCCATTTTATTTATTCAATTTTTTGTATAAATTTATCAAAGATTTCCGATCCAAGGTATCTGCCCGCGATGCATGATGAACTCGTCCTACACTTTTCGCCAAGACGCAATTATTAGTCAGTGTGCGTTCTTAGATACCCTGTTCTGGAAAGTTCTACCCAATTCTTTCACCAGAGGTCGTGCTTTGCAAGCGTTCTATATATCAAAACTAAAATCGTGCATTCAACGAATTGATTTATTTTTATTATGTAAATTTTGTCAAATCTTAACTTCTATGTGCACTATAAGTGAGCTTCGAGTAAATGCATTCACTCTTTACGTACGTAATAAATCAATTTTTCTTCATTACAAGCATATATTTGATGCAAACTCCCATTGACTTGGATCCGCCAAAGCGTGCCCACCACCTTACTCTCATTGTTGCTATTTCCGGCTAGTTTATCGAAAATAAAAGTAGGTTTTTGATTAATTTCACAAAAATAACTTATGAGTTAAAATTCAATTATAGCTTACGGACATCATCTCACATGTGTCGAAATATCAAATGTAATGCTTTAGGAATGCATTTCTAATGATCAAATGAAATTTGAGAGTCAGTCCTAGAGTTATAAGCAGATACAGTGCTCACAATTCTTTGTCATGTAAACGAGGCTCGTGCCCTGTTTTTGTTTATATAGGTTCAATATACCGGTAAAATATCATTTTCAAGCCGCTTTGTCTATCTTTGTATACATTTTAAGCATAAATAAACAGCTCCTAAAGTTTGAAATATTCATTTTTAGTCTAAAACTGGAATTTTTACTTCACCATTCAAAATGTAAACAAAAGATGTAAACAAAAGCTTTGCTTACATAGCAAAGAATTGTAAGCTCTGTAACTAGCTTACATCTCAACGAATTACACACAAATTTTGGTTGCCTATTAAAAATGCCTTACTGAAGCATTGTAAACATTAAAATTGGAAAAATAATTTTTGACCAAAATCGTTACCATGCACCTTTAATAAATTTCTGCTTAGTTTAATATGTTAAAATGGGTCAAAACTTCTTTTTTTAGGTAAAATTAATCAAGTTACCATTATTGATAAGTTAATTGTTACATTGCACAAATGAGTGTTAACCATACGGTAATTCTAGTGTGTGTCATAAAACAAGTCAAACTTTTATATTTTATATTATTGCACATTGCCTTAAATGGGAGTGTTTTAATGTAACAGCAACACGTAAATAATTAATTAATACACAGTCTGCATTACTGAAAATCCATATTCCTCAAATGATGGATTTGCATGATTAAAATAAAGTAAAATCATCAGTAATCTTCATTTTACAAACAATAATTGATAAAAAGTAAATAAATGTAAGTAATAAGGATACATGATCGTTCTTGGCTTTTATGAGGATGATCGTGCCATTGGCTTTTATGAGGATGATCGTTCTTTTGGCACGTGATCAAATCTATCATAAAGCCATATGACTTCAGCGATTTTAACTTAAACTATTTCTCATGAATGATTGGTTACACTCTACCGAAATTTAAAACATGGTAATTGATCAAATAAATATATTTTTTTATTCCATTAAAACAAATATGAAGGGTATGTAATATTGGAAGCCATTACATCATTAAATATCTTTAACTCTTCAATAAAAAATTTTATAAGTTGGGGATTCTTTTGTTTAGTTTTTATTAATTTTATATTAAATACTTGTTACATGTACATATATTTGTTATATTATTGAAATAAGACCACCGTATAATATTAATGTCAAATAAAAGTTTTGTATATATAATAATCTGTAAATATGTATGTATTGGGATAAAACGTCGTTTGATTTAGATTGTTCTTTCCAATAAATATGCTGTATCGTAATGCTCTTGTTGCTAAAATAAAAGTTGCGTGGGTAAAAATTTAAATTTCTCTGATTTTTTTTTTGGCAGTACATGTAACTATGAGAAACCTTGGGATAGTTTAAGCAAAACTCTGTACCACCCCTTCTGCCTCTCTGATCACATGTATGTGCATTACATACTTTTAAGTTATATCTAATATTCTCAGAAAATTGAAGGTTAAAGTGAATGACAAAGGAATCATATTTTTAAATAAATAACAAACTAATGGGTAAAGGTCAAATTTGATTCTTTAAATTATTTGATTCATTTTCAAGTTTGAAAAAAAAGTCACCCACCTATAAACAAGACATACATATGGTTTACACAAACTAACGGACATTTAATCCGGTTACAGGAGTACTTAACATTGGTTTTGAGCAAGGGGTGGGGGTATCGCTGGTGTGCTATTTCTTTGCCCAAAGGGTAAAATTTAACCCGGGTACCAAACTTTTACGGGGGAAGGACTATGCTACACTCACAGCTTAATCATGATTCAAAGCAAAAAGTGGTGGTCCATATGCTTCTTTCGGCGCTACGGTGCATCTAACATGACCTTTTTGCACTGAAAGTTCAATTTACAGTTAAATCTCTTTTCCTTCTATTATTTTTTACCGGAATGAACAATGGCGTCAGATACATATTTATTCTATGTAAAATGAATAAAATTTAAATTGCTCAAAGGAAATGTTCAAAATTTCATCCCCTAATTAATATTTTGATCTTTTTTTCACTAAAACATGCTGTTTTCAGTCTTAAACAATTCAACATTCCAAAAAAATATTTAAAAGTCTCAACCTTTTACTTAAATTATAACAGAAATGTTGGAAAAATCTTATAAATTGTAAAGTTTTAGATATGACATGAAATAGGCTAATTTTAGACAAAAATTGGAGTTAACGTTTACTAGATCTTGATGAAATATAAGCTAAATATGCCAATACTTGTCGATCGAAATGTTTAAAAATTGTTCAAATAGTTTTTTAGGAACAAAATGAAGATATCGCACCGCAGAAACTATCTAGAAGTTTGGTCTCTACTAAAAATTAGGAAGCTAATGTTACAATTCTCTAAAATGATTGAGATATGAAAAATATAGTTCCTTACTAAACTCTGAAAATAGGTAAAATTTCCCTTAACTATTTTATTCATAATATTTTATTTGGCATTGTAAAAAATATGAATATACGAGTAGAATTAATATATGATGCAGAATTTTCAGAATAGAAGTGACCCAATATGCCTTCCTAAAAACCTGATTCTGAACTTTATTTAACAACGATTGATAAACAAGTTTTACAACTTATACACATGTATTAATATCTTTCGTTGGCACGGATGTTAGGGCGAGGGGTTCATTGATGTGGGAGGAAGCCGGAATAGCCGGAGAAAACCCACTAAAACAGAGGAACGAACCTCTTTAAAAAGGTACAGATTGACATGGTTTCAGAATACGCACTTTGTCAACAGAAAAACTACCCCCCTCCTTTCCCTATCCAAGTGACCTGACAGAATTTTTTCTCCTAGTGCAATTAAATGAAAAAAATATGAAGACTGCCTTATTTGTTACTTTTAAATATATATACATGAACTGACTGTTTATTAACACTTTATGACCATTCTGGGCCCGCCCTTAAGTTAAAAGTCTTACCTTGATAGGAGATAAAAGTTACTGTTTTGGTAGAAGGTTTCTTTGTCTACATAACTTTGAATTCAGTTTATTTAAACAAATGAGACGAAATATAGAAGATTTTTGGAAAACGGTCAAATCTTGACCCTTCCCTGTGGGGCCCGAGTCATGATATTAACAATTCATATTCCTCCTACTCAAAAGACGAAACATATATACGAAATTTGAAAAGAATTGGCCATGTAATTTAAGGGAAGCTGAAAATATTATATTGTTACCTGACGAACAATAAATCTGAGACCCAGTAGGCACTAACGCGATAAAATAGATCTTCATTGCTTCATTATAATAGGGAAATGCATAAATGTACATGTAATTAAAAAAACTACCAACAGGTTGTTAGCGACTTAAAATTAGTTTGAAAACAAGGATGTACTTTTTGTTAAATGAAACTCAGACTTCTTCTTGGAGACCTTACACAGAAGCCTCTAACCCTAATTGCAACATAAAGTGAAGTTCTCTCCAAACTCCGGGGTCTTTAGTGTTTAATTCACCGAATCAAATGACAAGTTCAAATCAACTGTTACAGGCTTCCTCTCAGCAGAATAATTCCATCTTCAAATCAGCCTCTAGATGTGCTTTTAACATGCAACGTCATTTCAAACTCGACTATATCCACCAATAATTTCGGTACAGTATATTAGCAGAGGTCGCTTTTGAAAATCTGATGTTTAAGGGAGATTATCATTTAAATCTCGCAACAGCGTTAAATGTGGATCTTCCTTTACAGTTAGTGACGAGATCAACAAGACAATTTACCAGTCATGAATTATTTAATTCAGAGCACATCTAAAGGGAGAAAAAAGTGTCACAGAGGAAAGAGAAGGAAAATATAAAGAAAGGAAGAGAAGAGGCAAAAAAGAGAATAGAAACAATATCAGAAAGAGGGATTAAAAGAGAGAAAAAAGGAAACGAAAAAAACTCTTACGTTGTGTATGCATGGGGAAAATGATGGGTGTCAATTGGGAGCAATGTGAAAGTTGTTCATCTTGGGTTTACATTAAATGTTTACCATCATAAATTTTAAAAATCATTAATTAGGAGAAAGCTTTCTTTTGTCCAAGATGGCAGTTGTTATAACAGATCAATTAAATGACATATTATTGAAAGATTAAAACAAGTACACATTTTGACATTTTGACAGCATCTTTTTCTCTTACTTATTAGAATACTTACACAATTTTTCTTTTAAAGCTATGATTACAGTAGATGCATAAATAATGCGATAAATATACAGTAAAGCTCTTAAAAATATTGTTGTTTTGTGTTTGAATTTCAAAGAGGGTGTTGCAGTTCCTATGGTATTTTTAACTAAAGGAGTTGCAGATAAAATTTTGAAAAAATCATAGTTAGATGTAATCTTTTTTGCATGCAAGGTTGTACATAAGACAGTGTGGAATTTTATCATGAAAACTTGTACTAACTTTTATAAGACCATGAAATAAATTTGAAAATGGTTATAAAGACAAATGTGGCAGATTTCACGCTTTATAAAAGGGGAATCATCATTGGTGTGAAAAACTGCCTCCTTGAAACAAAATTAGTTTATTCTTAACGTTTAGAATCAAACCATTTCTTGAAAACTGCCATGTTCATACCCACGCTCCGTAGGAGAAGGGGGTATACTGTTTTACCCTTGTGTGTATGTCTGTCCTTCTGTCTGTCTGTCCGTAACAAACATTTCTGTCGCATTTTTCTCAGCAACTATTTATCGCAAATGCTTGAAATTTTAACACACTATTACTTTAGGCATGCCATATCGTTATATAATTTTTGTACCAATCGGACGTCAACTTTTCGGTGGGATTTACTTTTATACAAATTGGACATCAACTGCCTGTTAAATGACGAATTTCGGGGTTTTTTGCCTAAATTTTCAAACAAATTTTCGTCAACGATTTCTCTTTGTTTAGGAATGCCATATCGTGGGATATATTTTTGTACAAATCGAACGTCAACTTCCTGTTAAATGACGACTTTGTTTATTTTAAGCCTAAATTTTCAAATTTTCGTCAAAGATTTCTCCGCAACTATTTATTGCAGATGCTTGAAATTTTAACACACTATTTGTTTAGGCAAGTCATTCGTTGGGATCTATTTTTGTACTGATCGGAATCCAACGTCCTGTTAAATGTCGACTTTGCTTATTTTGCATATTGACATCAGAACAGAGGTATTACTAGTGAGCATTGGCTCACAGAAATCTTGTTGTTTCAAAGAGGCATATTTTTAAAAAAAATATAACTTTTGGAAAAAAATCATTGTTACCTTTGAAATCTAAGAACGATGTGTTAAATTTCACCGCTAAAAGTCATGCCTAGAATAGTCCAGTGGTTATGCCGTTAAAATAAATTGTAATTGACTCCGTCTTTTTTTATTGGGGTTGAATCCCGGAAAATTTGGAATTTTTTTTTTTTTAATTCATATTTCGTTAAATCGCATGAAAATATAATGTAAATAGATTATTTAAGAATGTCAGAATAAATTTATTTAAACGCTTAATTTTTTTTTCACATTACTTACTGCGTGAAGTCCCCGTTATAAACTTGAATTATACACATTTTCTCTTGAACAAGGGGATTCAAAACAATGTACGCAACAATGTGGAAAGTTTGAGTTTTTCCCCTTTTTCTGAAATAACCGGGTATGCCGTTTTCAAAGATACCTGTACAGGTTGTAAAAAGCAAAATATTCATTTAAAAAGTATGGTTGTAAATGAGAATTTGTACGGATAAATTTGTTCCACCTTTTTATCTAGACTAGGCGTTTTTCTACATACTATAGAAACATGCGATGATTATAATTACAACTCTGACGGGTTTTAAGAGCCAGAATAAGATTTATTCATGTACATGTGATATTGCAAACACGCTAAACAGTAGAAATCTAATTGATATATAACAATGTGCTGGATAATTATGCCAGTGCCAAGGTGTCATTTTTGCACCCACTTAAGATGCAGTTTCTGAAAAATCCATATATACCAAATGATAGACCATTGTCTAGAGAGTATATAACAACTTTTGTTTTTAGTGTGTTTCACCTGACAGGTGAGATATTTACCTTTGAAAATTAATATCCCATAGGAAAATGATAATTCCCATAGGAGAAATGATTCTCCTACTGGAAATATTGACAATCCTATAGGATTTTCTAAAATTCCTATAGGAATTATATTTGCTATAGGAGAAAGGTATTTCCTGTAGGAATTTGATTCATACAGGTAGTTTTCCTATCGGATTTTATCAAATCGTATCGGAATTGAAATTCTTGTATTCCAACAGGAAATTTCAATTTCCTATAGGAATATTCTTTTTCCTATGGGAAAAATTATTTTCCTGTAGGAATTTATTTTTAAAAGGTTAATATCTAACCTGACAGGTGAGATACATTGATAAAGGTGGTTGTAAACTCTTTAAGCAATGGTCTATCATATGGCATATTTGAAGTTTTCGATATATGCAGCTTAGACGGGTGCAAAAATGCCACCTGGCACTGGCATAATTATCCGGCACAGTGTTATATGTTAACATTAAAACACAGAATATATGGTCATGTTCCTAACTGTATTTATAAAAATCAAATGGTGGTTGCCGTGTTCGATAGAAATGCGCGTAAAATGTTTGTGTATTTTGCTTGCATAAGGAACATACCCGCTATGCAAATATAGTCGTCAACGTAATATGTCTAAATTTAGAAATGACTTTTCAAGCAATACAGATATTTAAAGGTTCTTTCCACGTTAGGTAATAATCCCGCTTTCAATCTAAATCACTATGTTCAAACGAAAGAAAATATATTGATATTAAGTCGGGGTTTCTTAGGCGATTGCAAACCCGTTGTGCTATACCACGATACCTGTATAAGCAAGAAAAGCTAAATTTACTTGATAATTCTCCAAATTGTAATCCGTGTGTTTGGGGGAGGGGGGGGGGGGGTCGTATTGCTGTGTACATTAATTCGGTTTTAGGAACGTTAAACTGTCGCTAGGTTCCTACAGATTTTTCTGTTAGTCAATATCTAAAATATACATGGTACTTAATTACTTCGTCCTAACTCTCAGCTTTTTAAGAAACTTGAACCTGTCACATTTTCTCTCAATTCGTAACATTTTTTTGTCATAAGCTTAACTAGAAACACGATTTATGTGATTTTATTTCTTCAAAATAATGTCTTCTTATTCCTAATCCGCTTAGTTATTAGTAATTAGATGTCGTTGGTCTTAATGTGGAAATGTTCTCTTCAATAGGTGTGAATCATTTTGTAGGGAGCAGTCCGTGATTGTATCGGTTAGTAGTCTGTTATGGCATGACTAATAAGTCCAGTAATACAAATGCCAGAATAGTGATTAATTGTTATTGCCTAAGATCTATTAGAAACTGTCGTTATTTCTTCTTTTGGTCTTAATCATCTCAACAAGATACAAATACATGTAATTGTATTCTTTAGAAAAAATGGAACATCCAGAAATATCGCCTTTTTGTTTGCAATTTATTGCTTTATCTATAGAATGAACTTGTTTAATTGACTATATAAGATAACTGTATTTCAACTCTTTCCACAAATTCAATTCTTTCATGCATATAGTAATATCATGCGGCGTCCATTGAAAATTTAAAACATATTAAGGAAGGGCTAATTGTATTCAGGGCGTCGATACACTTGCGCAGCAGATCTTGTTTGAAAATTAAATCATCGACGGGCACGACGTTACACTCTTCCAGATTGAGTAGTAAACGAGAAGTTGGTGCAGAAAGTAATATTAAAAAATCCTGATATTAATGAGTTTAATTTAAATAAGGCACTTGACATCTTTTTCAAAAGAAAACGATTAGAAACAGTGAGTATATGAGAATATAGAGATGATAAATGAACGAGAGAAAGGAATGTTACACTGTTTTGGCACTGTGAATTTTTGTCAAGTTTGTTTATAATACAATTTTCAGTTTTTGTCATCAAACTTCATGTTATTTTCATACAATTCCAAATACCACTAGAAATCAGGTTTATTTTATAACAAGAGCATTGGGGGCACAGCCGCTAGCTGATATTGCCATATTTCTTGCAATAATGAATTAATTTTCCATACTATAACAATTATTAATATAGTACAGAAAATTATCATACTATTGAAATAAGTATTTTAACGTCAGACATCCATGCCCTGAACCACCATCCACGCGGAAAAATCGTATCCTGGAAAAGTATTCATTTATCATGTAATAGGGTACAGGTTCTAGAGAGGGCGCATTTGTAAAGTTATAGAAAATGTCTGTACAATTCATTGGCCTTTTTATCCCAAACCTCAGTTATAATATTATCAGCAATAATATTATGGACAAATCTTGCAACAATTGAATTAATCACTTAGCTATACATGTATATTTGCATACTGGACGGCCCCATTCCCCGGTTATGCGAGTTGAGCTTAACTAAAGGGTGCCCCTATTGTACGGATAACTCCTCCTACAGTTTTCAATTAAAAAGACGTTGTTTTGCAGATCTTTTGTACATATATCACAGATGTGCATATTACTTGGCTTTTTATTTTTGATAATTTCCGACAAAATAACACCTGCTGAACTATTGCAAAAAGGGTACCCCTATTGTACAGATAACTCATTCAACAGTTTTCAAAATAGTGAGTTGTTGTTTTGCAGATCCCTTATACATATATCAGAAATGTGCATATTACTTTTATTTCGATTTTCGTTGCACTTAGTTATTTTTTGGCAAAATATTGCATATAGAGTACCCCAATTTTCTGTATAGGTAAGATTTATCAACCCAATGGATTATGGATACTGTTCACACAAATGAAAAAATGAAAACCCGGTTTGCTGTCACATTGACAGCTTTTCTCTTGTTTCAATGGAATTAAAACTGTTTGACATGAATATAAATGATAATGCTTTAACGTAATGAAACATCGACGTCATTTGAGTGTTTTAATACGGGAAGGTTTTACTTTGAGGAAAAGAAAAGAGATGGACGCGCGCGTGCTGAATACAATTAGCCAATAGAAGGGATTTAAAAAAATAAAAAAATAAATATTCTAGGCAATTTTGGCGACTTCCTAATTGCCTTACGATAATTAATTTGAAGACAAACATTTGTCTTGTTTTATCATACTCCCCATACAAGTTCGGAATCATCTGTCGATATGTGCTTTTAACTGCTATCCAATTTGGTTGTCATTTGAAAAAAAAACCCTGAAGCTATGGTCATTTGTTAAAACAGGACTGGGCAGATTACGAAAAATCCTTATGTAAGGTATTTAAGGTAGTCCATCCATAACTATCATATTTCATATTTAATAGATTGCAAGTTTGATTACAAAAATCTGTGATTTTAAGGAGTTTATTAAATAATAAAGATTCATCTTTGAAATTTTAAAAAAAAAATTGAATATTACTAAAATTATCACATATTGAAGTTAACATTGAAGTATATGGGGAAAATGCATTTTTAAATATATCTTTTTAGTACAAGTAATTTTCTTGTTAAATTGTTAAATTCCCCTTAGTTATGGATGGACTACCTCAATAAAATACGAAAGAAAAACATGTTCCCAAAAAATCGCAAAGCGTGATACGGTATAATGTCAAGATTAAGCGATGTAAAAATGTTTAATAATGTATGCACATTTAAGTGGTCAAAGTGTACGATTGCTTCAAATCTTAGAAGACAGATCGAGATTCGTGTTCAGATTATATAGAAAGTAATGGATGTTCCAATATGTCTTGAATAATTCACGAAGTCGATTTCATACACTATTTAACCGTTTAATAAGCACCAGGGATCTCTTTTATCGTGTTCGATCATACCGTAGTCCGCAGGACTCGATTTCTTTGGCAATGGAGAGAAAACTAGGGTGAAGAATTTTAAATACAAAGTCGAATCAGAAGAGATATTATTTGTCTTTGTTTTTAATTAAAATTCATATATAAAAAAAAAGTGCATCTTTTCAATATGCATGTGTATACACCTATGTTTTTCAGTCAACTGAAATAAAAGACCTGGAAAGGTGACCGAATGCATTCAGTCACATTATAGTGTTTGATAGTGTCAGTAAATTATAATATAAATGTACAATTCGACCAGCCACCATTAGCGCTTTTGCAAAATCAAAATTGGTGTATACTTGAAATAGGTTTTACATGCCAAGGAAAGAACCTTGAACAAAGTCATAAAACTATTATTAAAGATAAATAAATAGGTCATTTAGTGGAAAAAATATTCAGTTCTATAAAATTCTGAGCAGCTATATGTATAAGTAAGAAAAATGTCCTAGATTTTTTTCCATTGAAATCGCCTCTAGCTTTTAAGGGTTTCAATACACGGCTAAAAAATGTGTTGTTTACGGGGAGTTTGTATAACGTTCAAAAATTGTGCGAGGTATTCTGAGTGACTTCCGAATGGAGAAAAGATGTCATCATTTCCCATTATAAGTCTCCGTAAGAAACCTGTGAATTTTTCCGAGCGAAAAACGATAACCCGTCAAAGAAGTTATCTTGGATATTTTCCCTTTCGTCTATTTCAATTGCACTTCTTTCACAGGTATGTGTATTTTTATTAAAAAACGTTCAAATGTGCTGCACAGGCTATAACTTTCTCACTTACCGACTTGTTAAATTAATAGTACTCGCTACCTGTTATTTTAATATCGATACTACATGATTTCATTGGCTTAGTAAAACGATACTCATTATAAAGGTATCGGTCATTGCCGAAGGTACGAGTTATAATTATATATCTAAGCACTGTCGTATCGACTATGTAAATCATGCTCGTTTCTCAATTTCATACACATACATTTTTTGGGGATTTTTCGGGATTTGTTTTTAATCCTTTTTGCTGATATCGACTCGATTGTAAAACCAAATATAACGCTTTAAGATAAATTCTCTATGTGTGTAAGACTTTTTGGAAGGATCATATAAATCATAGGGTTTTTATTTTATATCTTGTTTTTGTATACTGAGTGAGCTAACAAGTATTTACAGTGAAACATGGGTAAAATCTGTTCTGCTAAGTATGATTAGTAGTTGATTGAAAAGAAAAAGTATTTATACAAAAGTCGTCGTTGAATAACTAGCATTAACGATTTATGCATATACAAATGCATAAGAGACAACAAGTAAAATCAAAGCATTTGTAATTGCAACGATTATGTAAGCCTTTTTACCAAATTGGACTTCAAAGTTATCATTTTACAGGTATGATTTATTTTTTTCAATCTGTTTATATCAGCTTTAACAAGTATATTTACATGTAGCAGTTTTAAGAATGGTTTATGATATACATATGTATAATATATAGTTAATCACATGAATTGAATATATGAATTCCCCCCCCCCCCCCTCCAAAAAAAAATGTTTAGTTGTGTTACCATAATGAGCAAAACCCGAGTTAGTGCATAGACATACATATGTATACACACATTAATTAATCATGTGTTATTTATAAATGACATAAATTAATCATACCTTATTTACAAATATCATGAATTAATCATGTCTTATTTACAATTCAAATGCTGTAAAATGTGATGGTTCAAAACGATGGTTCAAAGTGTCTTAACATGAAGCATGCATTAATGCTCGATGGACCGATTCATTCTTCGGTTGGGGGTGGGCATACGTAGTCCTGATGCTGTGGTCGGACGTAAGGGCGGACATTTCTATACAAATACAACTGGCGATTTCTCGATAGTCCCAGTGGCGTGATCACTCTTGGTCTTGCTTGCAGATCCGTGATGGCATTCTTCAGAATACTGTATAGCAGGAAAATAGCTCGCGGAGTTAATTTTCGCTATATTCGCTGAAATAAAAAATCCGCGAATTGAACACCTCGTGAATAAATAGTTGAGTATAATGAGAGAAAAAAATTAAACTTACTTTTATCTGTTCATGAAAACACACAACATCAAATACGCTTCAGTGTGTAAGGCGATATTTCTTACAGCCGATTAGCAGATCACATTAGTCGCTATTTAATTGTATAGATTGGTCACAATGTTGTTTTTTTTATTAATTCTAATTGTTAATTACTAGTACACTTCTCTATTATCAGGGTCGTAAAATTTTTTACATCCGCCTCTGATAGTGATAGGATAGTTGAACTACGGTCAGGCTATGTGAACTGTGAACATCTATTGTTAAACATCACCAGTGCGTATTACTCAGTCTTTATTAACCGTAATTATAACTCAATCAACATGAATTAAAACACTCTCTTTATTAACACAAAATTATTACATGTACAGAACAGTTTAAAATGTGTCTATACATAGATTTATATCTCGAGCTCTAACAGTCTAATCCAAACCCGCAGCGATAAAAGATCGTTGGATCAATTCGTTTTGTATTGAAAGTTTTTTGATGACATTTGTGAGCCACTACGCATGCTTTTCTTTGATAACAAAGTTTTAAACTTATTTCTACGTTTTCCAGTCCCGTGACAGTAAGTGATTTTTCAATTTCGTGGCATAATACTGCTGAAATTCGTTCTTTAGGTGCTGTTTAAATAAAAAATTATTTGGAATTAAATCCAATGGCTGTAGTTTGTCGGTGCATGATGCCGGTGTAAAGCAGAATAAGGACCCCCGTAGAAAAATTGATAAATTTTAAAGCTAAAATATAAGTTTAAGGCAGATCTGATGGTTAATTGGTTGACCACCTAGCCGTCTTAAGAACTCTGTGTAAGGTAACACACTATACTTCGGCCCGTTCTATATGTACACGGTGATCACAGATGCACTGTTCTTACTTATACATAAAATTGAAACTTTATTTACGTAAAAAATAAATCTTTAATGCGAACTACATGTAAATGCCTTTTTTTTACCATATCAACCCTTTTAGATAAATCTTTTTTTTTTAATATATTCGATCATTGTTTATTTAAGATATATTACTATAGGTAGGTACTCTTATCACGATTGCTCTAAAAATATAGTTCTATTCCTGATCAGCAAATACACTTACAACAAATGTTTAGAATATCGATATATATGTAATACGTAGAAAAAAACAAAATTAAAGTAAAATGATTTTTATAAAAATCACTTTTCTCCAGAAATGTAAATAAGAAGTATTCATAATCCTACGCTTGCTGCCTCCTTAGTCTTTTTCAGGAAATTATATGTCATTCTTCGATTGACAATATTTTCACCAATGAATATTGCTAATATTATTACAACAATTATATTACTTTCATGATTATTGTTCGTTATGTATGACACAATCTCCTCTGAGAGGGAATGTTAATTATTCATTGTGTATGAATGTGTTGTTCTTTTCTTTCTTTTTTTTAATTACGAAATGGTTATACAACATCTGGACAGATTTCTGATCGCACTCGTGCAGACCTGGGCTATTTGTTGCGGATGCAATTTTAAAATCCCGATAAAATATAGTTCAGCAAGCTGTGCATTAATTTTATAAATCAAAAATCATTTTTAAATCATAAAGCTATAGAAAATGTTATGGAGTATTATTCATGGTAAAGTGACAAGTACAGTTCAGCAGATTCCTACGCTAGTGCAGCTTCTTTTTCCCGCCATATGTCGACGAGAGAATAGATATAAATGTTAACAATGAATTTGTGTCAATGTAAGGTAGTGTGTTTGCTACGGATATGAAAAACTATACACAGCGATTTCTTAAAAAGTTGGGTGTTTTAACTTCAAAATCAGCTGCACAGAGTGAAAATTCAAGTAATTTCAAAGTCATATATCTTGGCTATGGGATAACACATATCTATTCTTGTTTACGACAGGGGTCATTTTTCTACGGGGTCATTTCTCTTCATGTTTAACATGAAGAAAAATGACCCGTGGGTTTTTTTTCTCTAAAAAAATCCAATTATTCTACAGTCCTTATTCTACGTAGAAAAATGACCCCCGGTCATTATTCTACGAGGGTCATTATTCTTCTTTACACCGGAACGAACACAACTCGTATTTTTTACCAATAGGTTTAAAAACTCATCACTTCTATGAGCGGCGAAGGCATCAAATATATATACACAATCCCATCTGCCCTAAAGGAAGATCTACTAGTAATTCCTCGCACATTCTCTGAAAATACGGCACGATAATATTCTCGACATATCGCATTATGGTGTCAGTGTTCGACCAGTGGTTTTCAGAATGAAAAACGTCGTAGTCTTCTTGTAAACTAAATTCAGGGATGATACCTCTCTGTTTTTCCCTGGTACAATAGTTGTGGTGGCAGGACGTATCGCAACCTCGCAATCCCAAGCAGTGCCGTCAGCTGTCGCTTGGTATCGTATCCTTTCAGTGGAACTTGCCTGGAACCTGAAATATATTAAAGTTGACAAATTAAACGTACGTGACTGTATAAAACAGATTAATGATAGTTTTGTACAATTTTACTAAATTGCTGAAATAGCATAATTACCAGTTTCTGTCATAGTCGAATTCCCGCATGGTACAAAATTAACACCCGTTTGGTCCCAGTTAACCATCATTTAAGGGGGGTCGAATCCTCTTTGACAACACTTCTCACTCTGTCAATGTATGCTTGTCTAATTTCTTCAAAATCGTTTGGAAGAGTTTTAACCCCGGTTGTCCTTTTGTTAGACCCATACGGTGAATGACAGATTTGGCCCAGGCGGTAGTCAACTCTATGTTTCCCCAGTTTTCTATAAGAAGTGACTTGTTATGGTAAGATATAATGCTTCTCGCTGCACCGATAATTATAGATGAATTCAAGCTGATCCTTTCATTCTCAACTGTCTTACATATGTCTGTATCATTGAGCCCTACATTCCTGCTTTAACTGGAAGGCCTCTTGGCGAACGTGGAAAAGACGAGGAGGGGTCTGCAGTTTCAGATATGACGACTTTATACTTCTAATCGTACTTTCATTGACTTTCCTCCTAAGTTTGCTTGCAAAATAGCGAGCTGCTTTTGAAGAATCATTTTCAATGCAATATCTTGCCATTTTGGCTTGTGTGTCCGGAGAGTATTCTCCGTGTTCGTCCCTTTTCCGTTTCTTCGGTGTAGATATTTCAGCTGGGCTAGACATGTTACTAGACCGTTGTATTTCACTAACAAATTCATTAGCAGCGGCTATATTACATGCCTCGACATTGTTGCTTGACTCCCTTGTATCTGGTAAAATTGTACTGGGGCAGCTTAAAATTAATTTTACAGTGTTTTAACCAGTTCAACATTTTGACTACTGACAAAACATTGGAATTCGACAGGATAATGCGTTAGTCAATACTATTCAATTTATTCAAAACATTCATTTGAGAGATTTGTATTAATTAACACGTAATCTGGTTTGTGATTTGTATTCAGGGATACTGTATTCTATATAGGCCTACAGATACTATCCTGTTTACTTACCTGCACGAGAAATTTTGCCAAGAGTCTTTTATAGAAAAGCATTCCATTGGTTACTAAAATCACTATAATTGTTTTTCAATAAGATTTCACTATAATTGTTGTTAAACAAAACACATTTAAAAAACCAAACCTGGAAAAAAGAAATATTTCCGTCTTTTATTTCGTTGTGGGTTTCCTCCCTGCCTGAATTCTTTTGGAATGGACTCTTAATCCTATAGTTTAGCACAAGACCTATCGCTCGTATCAGAGTGTATGACCTACTACTGAAAAGGAGCACAGTTTCCATGCATAGTATTTTTTTCCCAGGTATGTTAACTTTCAAAATAGGTTTTATGTTTATATGTTTTCATAGATAAACTAAACCAAGGTGGCTAGTATACTACTTAATACTTTACTATTAACAAGTCTACTTATTTAATTTAAGAAATTTAAAAACTGTTTTTGATTCAAATGATAAATATCTATTTTGATCATACAACTTATTAATTACATTATATTTAATGATTAATTACTAAATATGAACAAGCAAAGGAGGATAACTCCATTTTTAAGAAGCAAGGGAAGATAACTCCATTAACCGTTATAATCCTCTTCCCTGAACTTCTTTCAAATGCTTTCACAATATCATATCAATAACTTTGATGGACAGCTACATTATTTTTCTTTTTAAACATGTGAATTAACTCATTTCTTTCATTGAAATTCCTGAGCAGAATAAAATAAGTCAAATACATACCCCCCTTCCCAGCCATAACCCTTGCCATACATGCAGGTGACAAGGAATATTATTAAAGATGACAGGATAATTTTTTTTTCTAAATATGCGGTTAGTTTTTATTCCTTGTTCTGTGTCTGTAGAGAAGATTTTTAAACATTATGTGCATTAACACTATTTGGCCATATTGCCCCCCCCCCCCCCACCCCTAAGACCTGAACCCCTGACCCAGGGGCCATGAATTTCACAATTTAGGTAGAGGAGTCCGTGGACATCATAACCATGCATTCAGTTTTTTCCTCACATGTGTGGGAGTAGAGAAGAAGATTTTTGAAAATTTGGCTATTTTTTTGCATATTTTGCCCCGCCCGTGGCCCCCCGGGGGAGGTAGAGGCAAGAATTTCACAATTTAGATTCCTCTTACCAGAGATGCTTCACACCAAAAATGGTAACAATTGGCCTTGTAGTTTTTAAGAAGTTAAAATTGTAAAATTATTAACGCACAGACGCACGAAGACCAATTGCAATTACTAAAAATCGCGAACTTTTACAGTAGAGACTTTTGTTTCAACGGAATCAACACTTTCGTTAAGAAACACATATCCAGTATCTTCACATGAAAACCTGAAGTGATGACATTTTCGAATGTGACGAATTATCTTGAAATTGCTCGAAAGAAATTGTTTTCAATCTCACCATACCCAAATCTTCCTACAATCCTTTTGGTATGGGATAGCAACATTGCTTGATGCCGATTTCTGCCCAACATCAACGAATTGACTAAATGCGTCAACATCACTTCGCCGAAATAGTTTTCTGAGGTGCCCAAAACCACTGTCCATCAGGCATCTACATCAGAATATGCACAACATACATATGTACATTAATGAAACACAAACCAAATGAATAAAAAATTTTTACTGGGGAAGAGAATTCCATATCCAAAACAAAGTCTTTACCGAGTGTGCATTTTCAGTGAGATTGTTTCGTGGATCCCTTAAAAACTCTCTCCAACAGAGGTACGGTAAAATGTACTAGTTTTTGTTTTGACCTGTACACAAAAAACGGAAAGTTGCAAATCATGTTGCAGCTCATCTTCGCTAGCCAAGGGTTTACGATCCACTCTGCACGATCCACTCTGCTCCTCTTCAACTAAATCAAAACTCGAGCAACGAAATCTGATTGGCTGCGAAGACAAGCGATCGCAGGGAATCTACTAATTGGCGGTGTAGTTCGTTGGGTTTTTATATAAAATATAAATACATTCGAATTCATTATTGCAATTTTTAGGCAATTAATTAATAAAATACGATATATAATTACTTATATATGGGTTTTCTTAATAATTCTTATTTTTTCACACGACCAATTCTTCTAAACCTTTTAGATTTAAAATACGTATTTTAGCTGCTTCAGTTACACTCAATCACTAGACGGCGCTGTACTGTTTCTGTAAACATTTGCTAAATCTGCCAAGGGTTGTAGAGGAGCAGAGTGGATCGTAAACCCTTGGCTAGCGAAGATGGTTGCAACTTAGATTGTATGTTCATACATTAAACAAACTTTTTTATCATTTTATAATCTGTTAACAAAATAGTTATTAATTAACACTGCAATTATCTACATGTAGAGTACATGCCTTCTCTCCAAAACTGAATTCTTTAAGCGCCTGATCTCATGCTTATGACCGTATTTGAACCATTGGTCAAATTTCCATATTGTCCTAATAATTAGAACAATGAGAATACATTATAATCATATGCATACAGTTCACTCAATTTACCGTCAACTGTAAGTGTACTTTGTCTATTTTTATTTAAAAATCTAAATTAAAATAATGTATTACCGATGGGTTGATTTTCCTCAATCAAGAAGTTAAACTGCAGTGATGTACTATCAATACGGACCCCAATGAGCTGGACTCGACGAAGCTAGATAAAGTAGTTTTGTCCCATTTGTCTGGCATGGTGGGGTAACTTAAAGTGTAGAACAAAATCAAACGTGTAATGTGCGTTTTTCAACTACCCGCCATGCCACAATCCCATTTCTTCCACCCCTGCCACTTCGATGTATTCCCTGTAATGATGTCCCCCCTTTCTTGCCGCTTCTATATGATCTTGAATCTCTTTAATAGCTGGCTGACAACTTTTCCTCCTCTGTCCTCGAGTCAACGATCTTCTTTCGAATGCGTTTTTGCGTTTCTGGCAGACATCGTCACGGGGGTGCTGATCCAGATATGGGGCACACACTTCAACCAGACATCTTCAAAAGAGGAGATCTTCAGGGCCCGTATATGTGATTCATCAGAGGACTGTAGGTACCTGGTGCTGGAAGATATATTGGTGGAATTCCATCACTACCTCGTGGAGCTTCGGGTTGGGGAATGCCAAACTCCTCTGCGTAGTCTTTTGTGAAGTTTACAGCAATTTTTATTTCTCCAGATTTCAATGCATACGCTGGCTTTTCCCCTTTGTTCCCATGCTCCTGTGTGATAGCACTTTTTTGTTTCATGTGAGTCATTATATCTGATAGCACTTTACGTAACACATCATATATCTTTAAAATGCATCCCTGCATATACTCACTCCTTTAAAACTATAGGAGTAGCGCATGCGTTTTCTTTCGTTCGAATTGCGAGTTGTTGACCCAAAAGCCTCTTTTTGAAGAATTCCAATAACAAACTTTGCTCAATTCTCTTAAATGAAATATGTTCTCATTAATCTCACTGTCTGAAAATGATTCCAAGCAGTTTCTTGAACATGTACATGTAAAGCTGTCCTTGGTTTCTGGTCCATTGGTTGAACTCTCTTCAGCTTCTGTCCCTGCAGATGATTCGTTATCGTTCTGTGACTGGATGAACCCGGTCATTCTTCTGCTAATCGTTTCATTGTGATTGACACTTTCATCTTCGTTGTCACTTTCGTCAGAAAGTTGGTCATCCCGTTGGGATACATTTAATCGACCAAAATATTCTTCAATTAGTCGGTCCGATTCCTGGGAAAATAATAAAAAATGATGTTGTTCGACAAAGACCAAAGATAACATAAAAAAGATCCTTGTTATGTACCATTCCCTCATTCTCTTTTTCCTATTTTTCTCTCCTCTCTCCATCTTTAATTCAAAGCATTTAATTTCAAAATATACATTTACTTGAAAACAATCGGCCACCCTTAAATAATATCTCTCTCTCTCCTCTCTCTCTCTCTCCTCTCTCTCTCTCTCTCTCGTTTTATCGTAACGTACTTATTAGAAATTGTTCGTTACTCATTATCATAGAATTTGTATATTTTTTTTATCAACCCGGTTTTCCAAAGGAAAAATCCGGTTATTGAAATGGTGAAAAGGGCGGGCTGGGGGGGGGGGGGGGGGGGGGCGGCTGCCAAAAGGGTACCCTTATTGTACGGATAACTCTTCCTACAGTTTTCAAGTTGTTCTTTTGCAGATCAATTGTTCATAAATCAGAGGTGTGCATATTGCTAAGGTTTTGATTTCTGATAATTTTTTGGAAAAAAATATCAGATGTTGAACTTAGTCATGTTTTGGAAAAAATATTGCATATAGGGTACCTTATTTCTTTGGATATGTAGTGTTCATCTATTCAGGGTTGACAAATGGATTATGGATACTGTTCACACAAAAGAAAACCCGGTTTGCTGTCACATTGACAGCTTTTCTCTTGTTTAATTATTAATTTGAAATATGTGTTATTAAATTTATGATCAGGAACTTTTCAATGTTGTAATGATGTTCAAAATTGAATCTATACACGTCAGAATCAAGTACAATCGGGGGAAATCGGCAATAAGTTCATTTTAAATCATTATCATTGATAGAACCTCAATTTCTCATATTTGTTCACTTTTTCCATTGCATGCACAGGTTTGTTTCATTTGATTTTGTCTCAAATTCATTGAGATTTGAAAGAGTATTTCATTTTACCTCGAACCTTTCCATGGTCAAGATGATTCCATCATTTCATTTTTGACAACAAATGTTATGTTGTTGTTGAATCCGCTCCTCGTAGTTTGTTTATCGTTGACATGGTTATCTAGTATTCAAACAGACACAAATAAAATCCGATATAAAGATCACGGAAAGAAGCGGAAAAAATAAACATGCTAAAATTAAAAAATACAATTATCACTGATTTATGATAAACCCTTGTTATTATTCATAATTCTGCACTGAACATGTGATGAAAAAACGGCGCTAAAAATCAAACGTGACATCATTTCTTTGTTTTTTGAAAATTGCAATAAGCACCCTTTCCTCATGTGTGCAATCATATTATGTGTACACTGTGCATTGTCATAAAATATATATCAAGCGATTCAATAAAAGCATTCAAACTAGAGAAAAATAATCAAAGAACCAACTGTTTGCGTTTTTAAAACCTAATTTGAATTTATGAGCCGGCTGATTGTGATTTGTTCGCACCGCCTGAAAATTACCATATTTAAAAAATCTCTTGCATGATTTTAATTAGAAATTACTGTTTACAGGGTTATTTTAGCCCTGGTTTTTTTTTTCCCTTCTGCAGTTGCAATCGGTCTCACCCCGTCTAGAATTTGCCCATACCCAGTTAATGACAGATACACTGTATGATTGTACACTATTATATTAACACAGTTATTCAAAAATGTTTTGAATTCGTAGTCTTAAATTCGCCTGCTGGCATTTATGGCGGAAGGAGCAAACGTAAGACGGAAACAAATACAGTATTATTGGTTTTTCCCCTGAAAATGCACGAGAAGTCTATTAATCACATTGTCCGTCAGTCTTATCGTCTGTGTGTCTGTAAACATATTGGTATTGACCCGATAGCCAAAATACGGAAGTTTGCACATACAGTAGAGGAAGATATCTATCCATTTCATTAGGCAGTGAATTGTAATCATCCATAAATATATTTCAGGATTGAAATCATCAATATCATTAAAGGAAATAAAGAAGAAATACTGGTACTTTATCTTTGACGAAGGCAGAACAAAAAAGAGGAAGGCAACAATCATGTCAGAAAACCAAACAGACTTGGAGGTGTTTTTAGAGAAATATAATAGGTTATTGATGAAACTGACAACATCGAAAATTGAGCTAGAAACTGCTTATAAATATGAAGACTTCTACGGAGAATGGGGAATGACAGGCTTCCGCTTTATTAATCCCTTTCTATGGGTTTTTCCTCTTATTGCGTCGAGTTTGCTAATTATCACTTTTAAAAGACAGAAACTTATTGGGAACATGCAAAAATGTATGATCTCACTTATGGCTTGTGATGTTTTTTTCGCCAGTGCAACTGGATTAAAGGATGCAGTTTTTAATGCTTTGCATTGGAACTATGGTTATGTCGAATACAGACTGTGTTTCTTTCTCCTGTTGTTTGTCCGCGTTCAAACTGTTATTCACGGAACGTCACTTTGGATCAAATCTCTAATGCTCATCCACCGAGTGCTGATACTTATATTTCCATTAACATTTAGATTTCTAAGATATAGATTAATTTTAATTCCATTATTCATTTTTCATTTCTTTGTGGTTGTATTTTATTTTGCTTCATCATACATGATACCAATTCGAAGCTTTGCTACACTCCAACAATATACCCAGGGAATGCCATTCGAAAGAATCGAAGCATGCAGGATTGATCCTGGGCAAGAATTTTTATCTGGAAGTTATCGTAAAATTGAAAAGGCGTTTAGCTTTATCACTCAAATGATATACTTAACTTCGTTGCCAGTTTGCATTCACATCATCTGTACATTGCTTTTCGTTGTTTTGGTGAGAAAAGAAATCAAAAAACTATCTTATTTAACACACATGTGTAGCTCACATATTCTTAAAAAGGTGAATTACTTGGTCATGATCAAGGTTCACATTTATTTGGGTATTTCCTTTATGCTTCAGGAGATGCCGATTTATTTCTCATTGTTCTATGTTTACTTCAGTGACAATGTAACCAGTCTTAAAGATGCAAACTCTGTTTTTCTCAATTATATGATGTTGACGTTTGCAATAGGCAAACCTATAGATTTAATTATTTACGCAAGCCTTAGTAAAAGAGTTAAAACTGAGCTAAGAAAAATCATTTGCTGTAGAAACATAGAAAAACAACGTTGACTTTAATGAGAGGTTAATGCATATATGTAACTTTTTATATGTTTGTAATATTAATAGACGAAGCAGTATAAAAGTAAAACTATGTTTCGTGCTGAAGGCGGTTTGACATACTTGTAAATTACAGTATGTGATATGCAGATGAATATGAACTTCTAATGCATGATGATTGTGAATAAAACAAAAAGTTCAATCCAACAATGATTTTTAGAATGTTATACTGGTAGATACTGACGACATTTCACGTTGTAATCTTTGATTTGTATCAAATAATATTGAGTTTCATCATTGTTTGTTTTTTCTGCATTGAGATTTTCTTGGATTTTTGTTTACAATTTGTCTGTTTAAAAGCGTATAATATTATTTCTTCTTTTCATTAAGGTCTCCTTGTTTAAAATTGCTCCAAAAACTACATCACTATGTATCATTCAAGGGCAGGTGCGACTAAAGCGGTAGATATCCCAAATGGAGAAATGAAGAACAATTTTCAAATGTAGTTAAAATACTTCTTGGCTTGTATACATTGTTAAAAGTAAAAATGTCACGACGCGAATGCAATTACCTGCTTTCATTCTGAAAAAAATTGTAAGGTTGTATAAATGTATTTACTTGTTAATATTTCGCAGAATGCAGTTCTATATTATACAAAATTTATATATTGTACTGATGCACATCTCCAAATATAAGATTTCTTTCTAAGAATGTTTGTCGTTTCAATATCCAGGTTGTGAGGGATTTGACATCCTGTCCTTTCATTGAGGCCAATTTTTGAGGATTGCCATTTAAATTTTAACAGATTTATATGGAGACGTTACTTTGTGATTTAATTTCAAAATTATTAATACTTTGTATTATCATTCGTTGATGATGTTAAGTAATATGTTTGGAAAGCAAGACGAAATACACGAAAATTGAGCCATTCGAAATTTGTATGATTTTACAGTGCCCGAGGTATATATATTTACATTGAAAAGTTTAAATGTGTTAATGATACATATTGATGTGAGTAAATTGTCGCTATGAAAATGAAGACCGGAAAAAGGATTAAAATACCCTTCTTGTTTTATTTTTTAACAAAGACCTGTCTTCAACACAATTGAACATTAATTCCTCGTATTAATTAGCGGAGTACTAGTTTAACACTGTTGGTACCTGTGTATCAATTAATTAATGTAATAGACAATACATTTGATTTTAATAATGGTTAAAACACTACATGTAATAACATAAAACAAAACTTTCAATTTTATTACACCTGATTGCACATCTTAAACTCATGGCCTACGTGTAGTACTTTTTACGTTGTCTTAGATTTTGTGCTTTTAATCCATGTTTTGGATGCATTTTCTGTTGGTTGTTTCTTTATTCAAATCATAGTTCACAATCTGCGCTAATTGTTTCCTCTGTAGAGAGCGTAGACATAATAGAAGTTGAGGTGAATGTCCCGTGTTACCTCGACGTCCATTAGTTTGTAATAATGTATCGTAAATACCGGCTGCCAGAATTCAAGGTATCACACCGGTAATTGCATGTATTTTCACTATATAACACTATTGATGGAAAACAATTCTTAAAAATCAGTTTGTATTTCTCCTGATAAAACATTAGGAGGAAATGTTAATTGTTACCTATATCATCATCTAAAACCAGAAAAAGGACACACGATACGATATTTTCTCGAAATATCTAGCTCCAAACAGGTATAACTACAAAAAGTGTTTTCTGTTTGTGCACACTCCTCAGGAAACCGCTGCATATGCCTTGAAAGAAGTAGTCCCTATGAAAAATAATCATCATCTAACAAAATACATGAAGTATCGGTACATTCTTTTTACAAACTGGGTAAAGGAAAATGTAAAAATTCAGTCAAGTAAAAAAAAAATTCTGAAATTTACATGTATATGGAACCACAATTGACTAAGTTCATTTTGTTTGGTCGATTGCCGGTATGATACCGGAAGGCGGTTGGTTATATGATCTGAAAGTAATATATAGCTTCTATATACGTCTACTTCAACCAAACGCATTGTCTTAAGGTAGTTCATCCATAACTATCATATTTCATATCTATTAGATTGCAAGTTTAATTACTAAAATCTTAGTGTAATTCTAAGGGGTTTATTAAATAATAAAGATTCACCTTTAATTTTTTTTTTAAAAAATTGAATCTTTACAAATTTATCATTTGTTGAAGTTAAACATTGAAGTCTATGGGAAAATGCATTTTTTAAATATATTTTTAGGACAAGTAATTTTCTCACATTTCTCTTGGTAAAAAATTGCAAAAGCTTCCCCTTTCTTTGAATATGCTAAAATAATTCATAATTAACAATACATATTTTCAGAAAATGATTTTTTTGAAATTTTCTTAAAGGGCAGACAACTCGGAATTAACCATACATATTTTCAGAAAATGATTTTTTAAAATTTTCTTTAAGGGCAGACAACTCTTTAAAAAAGTTTTAAGTGAAAAAAGTTTATTTAATTGGAAACATACATACTCCCGAGTTTGGTTTATGTCAGCCTCATAATACTTTTAAAATACGTATTTGATGTAGTATAGACCAATCAAAATTGTTAAATTCGCCTTAGTTATGAATGGACAACCTTAACAACGCAGCACTGTTCAGAGAGAAAGAGAGAGAGTGTGTGTGTGGTTGAACAAGACCAATTATGAAATTGCTATTTTAAAAACTGATAATGATAAATATAAAATGTATTGGTGAAATAAATACCGTAGTAGTATGCTTTTTTGCATTGAGATTGTTTTTGAAAACCGATGACACAACTTTGTCCATATCTCTGTGAGTGGGTTTTTCATGTAATAAAAAACGTCAATCATTTTAAATATTTTATTTTTGTTCAGAAAAACAAACGGTTTGCGGCAATTCTTTTGACGCTTGCGTCATTATTTTTCTTGTATGTATCTATCGCAGACTTACGATTGGGATGTCATGCTGATTTTATATTATTCATAGGGTGTAAAATACACTCTTTAGTTATTTTATATATATAACATATGTTTGTATTTTATTCTTTTTTTTGAATTATTTGTTTAATAAAATACAGTTATCAATATAACACTTCATTTTCCTGGTAGGAACACTTAATGCGAATGGCTTATGATATTTTGATGCAATAGACATTATTGTAACTGGATGTAAGACGTGACATCGTGGTATAAAAAAGGGCAAGTTTGGAGGTTACTGTGAAATTATTTATATTCGTTGGGGCCAATTTTCGTGGATTGTAGGATTCTCGCTTATTTGTGGGGACGTAATTTCGTGGATGCGTCGGTTTCCAGTTTCAGTAGAAAAAGATAACTTATTTTTTAGTTTGTTTTCGTCGAGAATGTACCTTCGTGGGGGAGGGCTACCCACAAATACCACGAGCATTGAGCCCCCATGAATTCTAATAATTCTTCAATATGTACTCATGACTAGTTCGAGGTTGTTTCGTGTTTCTGGCCTGATAACGAGCGCAGCGCCGACGAGCGAAGTAAGTTCTAAGAACCAGTGCGCGGGAAAAACAACGAGCTTAACCTACTGATTCATCAAGAATTTTGGAGCATAATCCCAGCATTCCTTCAAGCACAAAAAGCACACAAACCTGAAACAACCTGGTCCAGTCCCAGGACAAGATCAAAAACAAATCTACACATATTGACCAAAGTACGTGTTACTCGGTTTTTTACTCTTGTGAGTTGATATATGCGGGATAATTAGTATACAGTATATTAGTATCAGTAGAAAAAAATATTTTCTATAACTTATAAATACCATGAAATGATTTCTCTGAAGGGTCGGCTTTATTGGGCATCTCCTTGATTTAATTTTTAAAAAAGTTTGTTGATAAATATATACTTTATAGCATTGGTAGACTGAATGGATCTTATTATTGATTTTTGTATTTCCGAGTTATTTATTTCTAGCCTCGTTCGTCAGCTGACACATCATATAATTGATTAAACTATTAGCAAAGATATTATATAATTTTAACTATAAATACATATGCAAATCCACAATGTATTGGTTCAGGATTTGTATAATAACAACACAACAATGGAGAATTGGCTCATTTTCAAAAGAGTAGAAAACCAAACTAAATATTTTTTTTTAAAAACACTCATCATTTATGCATGATACACCGAAGCTTTAACTTCTTTGATAATTATTGGTTGTATTTTTTTCTTCGTGAGTTTTGAATTCATTAGTTTCCTTTTCTTTATTTCTCATTTTTGAAATAGTAAATTGCAATTATTTTACCTTATACCTGTATGCACGAATGAACATTATTTAACGATTTCAATGGTAAGATACATGTTCAATAATCAAGTCAGTCCTCTGTTTGAAAATTCCATCTCTTCCGTCATGGCCTTAAGATCATGAATAGTACATTTACATAACAATTTTAAATTTTAATTTACTATCAGAGGTTACCCTTAACTGGGATTTCTCCATAACATAGATGTATCAAATCAATTAAAACAAAAACATCAATGTATGTGTATAAATTTGAAAATAACGCCACTAGCTTTTTGATCAATATAACCAAACATGTATATAATTTATTAAGCGGTCAATATACACCAATAAGTACAAATCTGTGGACTTAAGTGACAAAGATTACTTGGTATAGTTGTCCTAGAAATCGCCCATCCATAATTTTATTATCTATCATTTGTATTAAATTGTACCGAATATATGTATCTTAGTCGAGTCATCTGAATCAAAAGACTATGAAAATCAACACCAAAAGTACCAAAGATTCAAATAGGCTATGGGGAAATGAGTATTCATAATTTAAATTCAAACCAAACTTTGCAATGAAAGGTGCTTGTCCTTTTTATTAAGTTGTATATACTTGTAGGTTATCGCTGATCGTCATAAAATAAAGAATACACCTTTAATTAAGAGCGATGACCATATTATGTTTACGTTAATATACATTGAGCAAGTTTTAGAAACATTTATAGGTGTAAAACTGTACACCAAGCAAATACAATAATCAATAGAAATGTATTTTTTTCTGAACTTTTTAGCAATATTAAAACAATACAATAATCGATGTTATGTCTGGGTTAGGGTTAGGGTTAAATTAAATTTGACAGTTTTAGGTCTTTTAAAGCTAGATTAAATATTCTTTTAAACACCCCTTTAGTTTTATAATGCAAACCAGGATTTATTTACATACATATTAAAATGTCCTTTAATGACTGAATAAAACAATAAGCAGTGGTCATTAAAACTTGTAGTTTAATATCAATACATAAAAACTCAACATAACGTTTCATTGTTTAATGGATGAAACAGACGGGCGTGATTTTGTGGATTCATTTGTATGATGATAGAAATTATACTGTATTAAATAATTCGTTGAGTATGTGAATTGAATTTGTAGGGTACCTCACAAAATGCACGAAAAAGGTCATCGTGAATTTTAATGATTCCAGAGTATTCCTTTTTGTAAAAGTTTGATTAAGATCAAAATTGAGCGCGTTTAAATTTAATGCTTTCCAGGTCAGGACTTGATTTTATAGACTAGTAGCATGTATAGCTATCCTGGCCAAAATACTAATAGTGAACACAAGGATCTATGATCATATATAATCATCTTACCGATTAAAACATATTGCTTTAAGACCGACTGGAGTCTCTGTTGGGAATAAGATTAAACATTTTTTATCTGTAGTGTGTTACCATGCATGGTAATGTTATGTTGCTTGACGTTTAAATTTCGTCTTGTATTATTCATTTCATCTCAAACGGGCTCGTTTTTTTCTTTATCAAAGGCATACGTCTGTAAGCTGCATGAATCATAGACCTAATATCAGAAAGATTATTTATGAGTAGTTTCTAATCAAATGAATTTTCAATTTTAATACCTCTATGATCATGATCAATCATTAATTGAAATTTGAATAAACAATAAGGATTTCCTTTTACCTCAAAACTGTCCTGTACCTAGTTTCCTTTAAGCATCACATCTGAAAGTAATGAAAATGAAAGATCAATGTGAACAATCGAAGCTTGTATGAACAATCTTGAGATAACATATTTACCTGTATGTCGAATATATTAAATCGTAGCGGAATTAATGTATAACTGCGGAAACATTAATTTGTATATAATGTAATTCGTTATTTTATGCATCTTTTCCCAAAAGATATATATTTATGATAGATTTGTTTGGTATTTACAACAAACGTTGTATTTTAATTAAACCCGCTATTGTCCGTGTGATTTAATCATGTTATGTCAGGCTGAGATGTTCGCGGCGATCGACCGGGGTGTTCATTGATGAATACGGATAATTTATTAATTATATGAGCTTATGTCATGTTAGTTAATGAGTATTAACTGGTAATTTTTTGTATTCCCTACTGCGTATATCCCATTCCATTTCTAACAACGTTCGGCCACACAACAGAGCATTGATTACTGTGCATGCAACCTTGTCAGCACTTAACCATGTACTTTCTAATCAAATGTATCTTCAATTCTAATATCTCTATGATCGTTGGTGGATATTCACGGTTGTTTCCTAT
This sequence comes from Magallana nippona, assembly GCA_033439105.1. NCBI lineage: Eukaryota > Metazoa > Mollusca > Bivalvia > Ostreida > Ostreidae > Magallana > Magallana nippona. The sequence goes on along the minus strand of CM065921.1, from coordinate 38,936,499 downwards.
AGTGTTCTTTCAAACAGACATTCCAGAAAGTGCTGATAACAGTTTTTACTTTACGATAGTAAAGGATTGTGCAATTAGACATTGTCCAGAAAATGTAAGCATTTTCAGAGAAGAAGTCTTTGAGTCATACAGATCTATTTTCTTTTTATTCACAGACGGAGACCCAGGCCATAGATCTACCAGTTCTGTTATGTTCTGGGGTTTTTTTTAGAGAGAGAGAGAGAGAGAGAATGGAGGATCAGTTTGATTTAAGGTATCCGATCCATATCATGATCTAATTTTCTAACCTTTAATATCAATCATGTATTAGATACTACAACATTAATTTCAAGCATTTTAGATTAGAAAATGATTTACCAAGAGAAATTTTCAAATTTAAAGTATTATTACCTACGCAGTTTTGTTCTGCATATATTGTATTGAGATAAGTTCAAAGGGATTAGATACAAGTTATTGCAACTTAAAGGATCTTCTCCTAAATTGTAAAAAAAAAAATGTAAAATTAAAATAAATACTGATATAAACATTCAAACAAAGACAAATTATTTGAATCTCGAAGATTCGTCAATAAATTTGTCCACAGAAGCAAAAATAATATTGACAATATGTAATGTTAGGTTACCGTTACCATATAAAAGTAATCGAGTATCAATATTGACTAAAGCTAGGATAAATAATTGACCAAACAAGTTGTTTCTAGCCATAGAATAATTTTTACAGGAAAAGAAATGATACACATCGTCTGTTTTTCCAAATAAACACAATGGATTATTTATAATATTACGTTTATGTAGATCATAATTTAATACATAGTTGTGTCTCCACTTGGTGTGAATTATGTTGGTACAACGTTTTCCAAAAGAAAAATAATTGGGGGATTTCGTAACTTGAGGCATATGTTTACGAAACAAATTGATTGCGTTGGCTGGCTTCTACATTTAAAGGCAAAAAAAGGGCAATTTTTGTGCGCCGAAAATTGCAGGATTTTTTTTTCTATGGACGGCACTTTAGATCTTAAGTCGTCCATCCGATTTTTTTTTCACACAGGGAGCTACAGACCTGCAGCTAATTGGATTTATGTTTGGCAAATGCAGAGCTATTTAAAAGACTTGTCATAACTTGTTTAGTTGTTTTTGTTTATTATTTTCTTAACTAAGGGAACTAGCACTATTAATTGTCTCCCAGTATCAAACAGAATCATAAAGAAGAACAAACCATTAATCGCAGCCACGTTAATCGGAGAGGAAACCATGGTTGCATTTTCAATTGGTCCAAGTGTTATTCCGCTGCTCTGTTTTTTCATCTTATTTTGTGGTCTAAATTCAGCGTACAAGGATCTAACATTTGTCAAGAATTTGACATTCAGTGACCATTTGCCAACCAGTGGGGGTTTATTCTACATAGACACACAAGACACAGTTAGCCGATCACACTGTGCTGTGCTATGCACTCTTGCAGCCCCGTGCTGCGCTGGTGTGCTATTTCACATACATACGGGGACGTGCCATGTTCTTAGATCTCGACTGTACGAAAGTTCCGTAAATTTTAGTCGCAGAGATGCCGGATGGGAATATTTAGCTGTCAACTCAAGTTGTAAGTCCATTAGTAGTCGATACTTTAAAACTATATTCTGACTTTCTTTGAATATGTTGAGCATACCTGTCACCCTGACCCAACTTTAACCTTCATCATAACCTTTAAAGGAAAGAACAATAAAATTTAATTTTTGGTGAAATTTAAAAGGTGAAAGTTATACAAAAGCTTATTTAGGGCAGTTTGATAGAAAACAAAAATTATCCACTGCAATATTTTGCGTTAAAAAGCAATTTGTTTTGCATCTTTGCATTTAAATATAAAGTTATTTGCTATTTCACTTAATCTTTATCATTTACACACAAAACACATTGCGATTAAACGCAAACGCATGACAGGGGGACAACAGTTGGTGCGTTAAAATGTGTGATAGTAGAGAAACGGGTTAAACGCTTTATGTTCTACGAAACCGACCTCAATTAGCCTCTAAAACTAAAGTATAAGGGATTAAATATGACTTTCTCAATTCAGAACTCTATTCTATTTTTTTTATTCTAATGAAAACTGTGTCTAGCAGTATTACTGAATAAAAACTACATAAGCCAACACAGAAACATTACTAAGAAAGCATCTATAACGGGTTCCTGACCGCATACACACTAGGCAACCGTAAATTTTGATAGAAAATATGCAGTTCAGCGAGATATCATTTGAAATGGCTCCCCTTTAGTTTGGGTTATTTGTATTTAATTTTGATACATTTGGTCTGAGTTTTTTTTTTAAAAGAAATTGATCAATACGAGATAGATCATCTTTTATAGTTAATCGTGGGCTGTACACAGAGATATAAAAGTCATCTTGCTGCCTTTTTTCTACTTTCTCTTGAATTAAGAGGACTGGTTGGTCGAAGCCACTTTGGTTTATATGTAGCTCCTTTAGACGAAGAGCTATGTATAAAGATATATGATATTGTTCGAATTCAATAGCTAAAGTTTTGGATTTTTTTGTTTACTTAATAATAGTTTATGCCAAATGATATCCGATTTTAAAATTTATGTCAGATCTGTCAGTAAATGTGTTGCCCAACATCCCCCATATTAAGCTTATGCTTTCATAAAACTTTGGCACCATCTCATAGACCAGGAATAGGGTAAGGCTAGTTTTTAATGGTAACTGAGTCTAATTATATCTAATTATATCACAAAATTGTTTCTAATTACACACATACTTAAATGAATAAGAAAGCTGTCCACTTTCCATTATCTCCTACACCTCAGTAGTACATAAGTATACAACCAAAAATACAAGGTCAATTTACATATAGGAAGAAAAGTTAAAGGGACTTAGACACGATTTGCGCTCAAAATTGTAAATTTTATTTTTCCATTTTTAATGTTTAGAATGGTTAATATGGGTATTTTAATGCTTTGTCAAATATTGATTTATAAGCAAGATACAGAGTTTGAAATTCTTTATATTGTATGTACTGTTTAATGTTTTATTTGGGCACAAACCTCTCGGAAGAGGGTAAAAAACTACAAGACAACACACATTTAGACACAATCAATACACAATTTCACAACAAAAATATTGACAAATGACAATGTTGACTAGACTTATTAAAGCTGTAATTAGGACTTGTTGTTAACAGACTTTTAGGATAAAAACAATGAAAAATTACTCTAAACCATTACTGTGTTAATATATAAAAATGACCCAAATTGTCCGCCATATTTACGACGACCCAGTTACAAATACAGATGATAGAAATGCAGAAATATGCAAATTATACAGAATGTTTACAAACTATACACAGCGTACATAATATTTAAAGAGTATTCGATCATTTAATACACAAAAAGAAGACATGGCAACAGAACTTACTCCATGAGGGGACAAAACACGCAAACAGTGTAAACCACGTTGTGTAAACAAAGACTGGGCGGAAACAAACAATAAAAACTAAAATTAAAACCGGGGACGGATATTTCCGGACACTACACTCCCCCTCTGATTTCTACTAGAAATCACTACTTTTTAAAACAAATTAACTGTTAGTTATATTGCACTCTCATTTATGAAGAAAATAACACACAGATATAACTGTTTAGTAATGTCATTACACTTCCAAAAGCGTGACAAGTTCTGAAATCGGTCTCACATATGTAGAGCGTACACCGTCCTTCACAACGCATATCTCGACTTTCCGGACGCGACCATCATCACTTGGGAATGTTCTTTTCACAATGCCCATAGGCCAGTCATTACGCGCACTTCCACTGTCCTTCATCAAGATGACATCCCCAGTCTTCAAGTTTGGACGATCTTCCTTCCACTTCTGACGCACCTGGAGGGTATGTAAATATTCGTTTCTCCATCTTTTCCAAAATTCCTCTGCTAGTATTTGTACTCGCTTCCAGTGTGCACGTATGTCCTTTGGTCCAAATTCTGGAAATGGTCCAATGTCTGCCGAGGTCTTCATCGTTAGCAAGATGGATGGTGTAAGTAGACTCGGAGATTCAGGATCTGATGACACAGGAAGTAGCGGTCTGTTGTTCACTATGGCTGATACCTCTGCCATGAAAGTGACTAAGACATCATGGGTAAGTTCAACTCGATTCTGAAGTAACATAGAGTCAAGTATTCTGCGTGATACTCCTATTAAGCGTTCCCATGCTCCTCCCATGTGGGAGGCATGAGGTGGGTTAAATATCCAAGACGTTCCTGAATTGGATAGAAAAGTACCAACGGGTCCCTTTTCCACAAACTCTGCATTGATGGACAGGTCCTGTGTAGCCCCAATGAAGTTGGTCCCACGATCAGACCTAAACTGCACGACTGGTCCTCTAATGGCTATGAAGCGTCTCAAGGCATTGATAAATGCCGCACTGGATAACTCTTCTATGACTTCTATATGTATAGCTCTAGTCACCATACATGTAAATAATAAGGCCCACCGCTTCTGATTGGCTGAACTGCCCCTGGTCCTTCTGTGAACAATGGCCCATGGTCCAAACGTGTCCACGCCAACATATGAAAATGGTGGACAAGGCGTCACTCTGTCTTCTGGTAAACACGCCATCTGTTGCCAACCAAGTTTCCCTCTGAGTTTACGGCAAATGACACATTTGTTGATCTCGAACGAAATCATTAGCTTGGATCCCACTATCCAGAATCCAGCAGCTCGCACGGCTCCATCCGTTAGGTGTCGACCCTGATGCGAGACCTTGCGATGAAAATGATGGATGAGTATTTTGGCTAGGTGGTGATTCTTAGGGATAATTATTGGATGTTTGGACAAGTTGTCAATAAAGTCTTTGTCCTTTAATCTTCCGCCAACTCGTAAGAGACCGTCTGGACCGAGCACTGGTGACAAAGATAAGATTGAGCTTCTTTTCAGTGACCTTCCTTCTTTAATGGCTTGAATCTCAGGTCCAAAGGCTTCCTTCTGAATCATCTGAATTATGAAATGCTCCGTTTCCGAGATAATATTTGTGTCAACATTTTTAGTAGTGTTTACTCCCTTGTACTTCCTGATGAAGTTCTTCAAATATGCTACTCCTCGCACAAGTTTTCTCCAGTCTGAAAACCTTGTAACATTGACACCTGCATGCATAGGTTTCTTGTCCTGCGACTCTTCAGTTTTACAGCACTTTACTTCTGGTTGCAACTCTTTATCTGTCTCTGGTTCAATGAGGGGGTATTGATCCAGATTAGATGTAGAATCTATCAAAGGGTCTGGCCCTTTGATCCACTTGCTGTCCGCTAGTTGACATGCTTTGACGCTTCTCGTTGCGACGTCTGCTGGGTTCAGTTCAGATGCTATGTACTTCCACTGCGAGGGTTGGCTTGACATTCTGATGCGACTCACTCGATTTCCAACATAAATGTAGAACCTTCTATTCTCGTTTGTTATGTACCCGAGTACAACTTGACTGTCAGAGTAGTAAGAAAAATCTTCTCTGTCTATCTTCAACTGCTCATGAATGACATCAGCTAACTGAACGGCTAGAACCGCAGCACATAACTCGAGTCTAGGTACTGTGTGTCCACTAGATGGAGCAACCTTTGCCTTTCCCATAAGAAAGCTTGTAGTGCATGAATCTGGATCGCTGCCATACAACTTTAAGAATGCGACTGCTGCAATGGCTTCTTTAGATGCATCTGCGTAGATGTACACCTCTCGCTTCTGTGCGCCTTTAAACGACTGGGAACTATATTGTCTGGGAATCTGGAACTCCTCCAACTCCGACAACGACTGCACCCAAGATTTCCATTCCTTGTAGAGAGAGTCAGGTAAGGGGTCATCCCAGTCCAACTTTGATGAGGAAGAGATCATGTTTCTCAGCAATATCTTGCCTTTGATTATAACTGGTTGTGCAAAACCTATCGGGTCGTAAATACTATTGATGATCGACAATGCTCCACGTTTGGTGAAAGGTTTCTGCTCTTCTGATACTTTGAATAGGAAGACATCTGAATTAGTATCCCATAGAAGTCCTAGACTTCTCTGTAGTGGTAGTGATGCTGTACCAAGGTCGAGATCCTTCAGGTTCTTGGCTAGGTCCTCTGACGGAAATGAGTCGAGGAGTGTTCGGCTATTTGAGGCAAATTTGTGGAGCCTCAACTTCCCTCCTTCGTTGAGTGCATCCTTGGTCCTGAGGACGAGGCTGATGGCTTCTTCTTCACTATTACATGACAATAGCCCATCGTCAACATAGAAATTATTGTTTATGAGTTCTTTCACATCTTCGCTGGATGATTCCACTGATTTTCTGAGACCATAAGTGGCCACGGAGGGAGAGGGACTATTCCCGAAGACGTGCACTGTCATACGATATTCTGTGAGTTGGCGGTTAAGATCATTATCCTCGTGCCAAAAAAATCTCAAAAAGTCTCTGTGTTCTGGGGTTACTTTGAAATTATAGAACATTTGTTCTACATCCATTGTCACAGCTACAGCTTCCTCTCTGAATCGCATAAGAATTCCTAGCAAGCTGTTGCTAAGATCAGGTCCTTTGAGCAGCACATCGTTAAGAGATACGTCGTGGAACTTGGCTGAAGAATCAAAAACCATTCTTATGCTGTCTGGCTTTTTGGGATGGTATACTCCGAAGAGCGGAAGATACCAGCATTCACTTCCTTCATCCAACGCTGGGGCCTTTTCTGCATGGTCATTATCAAATAACTTCTGCATAAAGTCTGTGACATGCTGTTGTTTTTGTTCATTATGCTTCAGACTTGCGTCAAAGGATCTGGCACGTCGTTCAGCTGCTTCCCTGTTGTTTGGTAACGTTCTCCGTGTAGATCGGAAAGGGAGTGGAGCAATCCATTGTCCTTGATCTGTTTTCTGTATTCCAGAACTTACAATCTTTAGGAAGTCTTTATCTTCAATTGATAATCCTGGCTTCTCATCCTGCTCAGTCCTTCTGAAAACTGAGTCAAAGTCAATCTTGATCTCACTATCACACGGAATCATCGTGGTGGGACGTCCATTACTTAAGATGGCGGTCTTGTTGACGTTGACAACATCCGGACTATGAACTGTTCCGAGGCAGACGTTTCCAATGATAACCCACCCAAGTGGCAATTGTTGTCCATAAGGTAAGTCGTTTTTCCCAATTCTGTGATCCAACACATGATGTGCCATAATGAGGTCACGACCAATCAGTAACTCTATGTTGATGCGTTCATCCACTTGTGGTATGAAGTGTGCGATATCCTTCAAGTGTGTAAAACATTGTGCCACTTCAGGTGACGGTATTTCTTCTCTGTTATTAGGAATATCATTGCACTCGATCAAATCAGGTAGCTGCAAAGCACAAGAACCATCGATCGATTCCACCACACACCCAGAAGCTCTGCGTCCAGATGTGTTGAATCTACCAGCGCAAGAGGACAAGACATATTCCATCTCACTTCCACATTCTCCGAAGGCGTTGAAGAACTGTGAGACTGCCAGAGATCGGTTACTCTGTTCGTCTATCATGCAATAGAGTTCTCTAGACACATTTTTTCTTCCTTGAGGGTACACTCTCACTAGTATTATTTTGGCACATGATTTTGATGTATTTCCACGAGTGTTGCAAATTTTAGTACATTTGCTCATCACATTCACTGCTTGAGTAGAGTTCTCCCCCTCGTGAGCTTTCACAGGTGGAGACATCCTTGAGTCCTGGTGAAGTGCTGATGGGTGCTTTGTAGAGTTACAAATGTCACATTTCACAGTCACTTTACAGTTCGCTTGTATATGTTTCCTTGGTCCGCAGCACTTGAAACAGAGGCCATTTTCTCTGATGAAATCCTTCCTTTCTTGTAGCGGCCTTGTGCGAAATTGCCGACACGCATTGAGTGTGTGGTTGGTGCCATGGACTGGACAGCTCTCTGTGGTCACATCTGTTTTCCTAGAAGATATCTGTGTTTTGGTAAAACCTGTCCCTCTGATGCGCTTAAGTCCATCACCCTGCTGTGCACTATTGGTAGTGTCATAAATGAAACTGGGATCATTGCGATTCTTTGCAATATTGTTCACAAACGTAGCAAAGACAGAAAATGGTGGATAAACTACACTGTGTTTCTGTTTATACTTGTTTGCTTCATTCGTCCACTTTTCCTGAATGTTTACAGGTAACTTTTTGACAATCGGGTTTATGCCTACTGACGAATCATAATATGCGAAGAGTTTCGTGTACTTCTCGTCTTGCATAATGGATTCTATCTCCATGATAATATCTGCCAGTTCAAACAGTTCACTCCTGTCTGTATTCTTTAAGGTAGGAAAAGCTGCAACTCTGTTCTTCAGGGAAGATTCAATACTCTCTGGGCTTCCATATCTCGAATCAAGCCGCTCCCATATCAGACCCAATGCTCTAGAGGGGTCACGAGGGTTTGCTGAACGAATGTTGAGGGCCTGCTGCTTCGATTTCACTCCAAGATTCTGAATCAAGAGGTCAAGTTTTTCCATTGTGGAAGCACCATCATCAGTCACATTTTCAAATGTAGACTTCCAGACAAAGTAGTGTCCTGGAACATCATCAAAGGTAGAAAGTCTTGTGGGTATAAGCTGCTTTTTTGCTAACAACTTAGCCAGTTCATTGGTTTCACTTAAAACGTTTCTATCTTGATTAACAGCAACAAACTCTGGAGCGTTTGGGTTCAACAGTGTTTGCGTTTTCTCTGTTGGGGTAGGTAGAGTAAGTTCAATATGCTTAGTGCGTGGCTGCGGCAATTCCATCGATGAACGCGGAATATATTCAATATGGTCAGGGCGTACACTGGTGTTAAGGTTAACCGGTTCACTTGGTCTGTCTGTAGATTCAAAGTGATTGTGATGTTGAACTGTTCTAGTGTTCAGAAGTTCTCTTGGATTTTCTGTATATTGACCAGTAGTTTCATCATGATCCTGAGGATTGGGCTGCTCAATTGCGCACGCATTGTCTTCCTTCTCACCCAGGTCATCTTCACCTGTGTCCTCTTCACATGGTGGTATGTAGCTTTCTCCAAGAGAGTCATAATCAAGAGCCATCTTAATAGCACTTAGACTTGATTTTGCCGCATCAAATTCTTTCTTGACCGAAAGTAAGCACTGGGCTGCCTTTATCTCTGCTTCTTTTCTCATCAACTCTGCTTCTTCCTTAGCGTATTTAAGCTTTGCGCGGGCTTCTTCAACTTTCGCTGTGTGTTGGAGTATCACAGATGTGAGATGTGACGATGTGGAGATGTGGCTGTGTCCGGACATCTGTGATTTCGCCCTAGGAACTGGAAGTATGGAGTTCAACTGTTTCAATACTGTTGAAACTTTTTCTTGCAGTACATTTGCAATAAGTGCCCTCGAGGTTTCCTCTCTCTTAGCAGCTTCATGCCGCTGACCCTGTAAGTAAGCCGCATATTCTCCCGAAGCTTTTTCATATTGTTTCATAAATTTGGTGAGCGAGGTTTTGTACATCTTGGCCCGTTCGAGGTTCATGACAGGATTTTCAGCAATGTCCATAAAAATGGAATCAATGTCTCTCTTAATGTTTCCCAATTTAGAAACGTGTCTGTTAACTTTCTCATCGAATTCTTCCATCCCTACTGAAGTGATGGTCCTAGATTGTCTTAATGCCGGAGCATCCACCATACTGTCGACGAGTCTGTGTCCGGGTAATGGATTTTTTACTGTAGTGTTTAATGTTTTATTTGGGCACAAACCTCTCGGAAGAGGGTAAAAAACTACAAATAAGACAACACACATTTAGACACAATCAATACACAATTTCACAACAAAAATATTGACAAATGACAATGTTGACTAGACTTATTAAAGCTGTAATTAGGACTTGTTGTTAACAGACTTTTAGGATAAAAACAATGAAAAATTACTCTAAACCATTACTGTGTTAATATATAAAAATGACCCAAATTGTCCGCCATATTTACGACGACCCAGTTACAAATACAGATGATAGAAATGCAGAAATATGCAAATTATACAGAATGTTTACAAACTATACACAGCGTACATAATATTTAAAGAGTATTCGATCATTTAATACACAAAAAGAAGACATGGCAACAGAACTTACTCCATGAGGGGACAAAACACGCAAACAGTGTAAACCACGTTGTGTAAACAAAGACTGGGCGGAAACAAACAATAAAAACTAAAATTAAAACCGGGGACGGATATTTCCGGACACTACATTGTAAACAAAGCTCGAGCCTTGTTTTTGTTTAAATATGTGTTTTATTGATATAAGTTTCAATCAAATGTTTAATTGTTTAAAGAAAATCAATAAAGTATTCAATTTGAAATAAAACATTTTGGTGTATCAGTCTCTGTAATACAGCGCCTATGAGAAGAACTATGTACTGCGTGACATTACTTTTGAATTAACCCTTGTAATATTGATCAATTTATAGATAATCATGCAAATGAAAAAACCTAAAACACCTTTGTTTCATTTAAGTTTAAAAAACGACACGGTTATCATGTTATCCCTGTAGAGTATCAGCGACTTAAACATGTCATATTTCCTTTAATTTTTGATAATCCTGTGTAAGAACAAACAAGAGGTATTCTTATTCATCCGTGAATGTGATTAAAATATGAATGTCAACTAGAAAAAGAAAACCTACAGAGTCTGAAACTTGATTATACATTCACAAAAACTCTATATTTACGTTAATATTTATAACTTTCTTCTCCTGAGTCATTTAAGTACTTGTGAGTTCTATTTAACGATACTATAAAAAAGGCTTATTGAAAAAGTTCGAGCCATTATGTTTTTCTCCTCAATATCTCGGTCGGATGAAAAAGATAACTAGTTTTGAAACTGAAAAGTCCATCGGCATAACAAACACAATACTTGTGAACAATATGACAATATTGCTTCTTTTCAATTGACCAAAAATGACGATTGATATTTGTCTTCCCAAGGTATCTAACAACAGTAACGTTTCGGTGTCGCTTTTCTGCAAATCGCTTCAAATTTAAGGCAGCAAACACATACCAGTAATCCATTTCACTGTAACAATATTACATTACCTCACTGTAACAATATTACATTACCTCACTGTAACAATATTACATTACCTCACTGTAACAATATTAAATTTCCTCACTGTAACAATATTACATTACCTCACTGTAACAATATTAAATTTCCTCACTGTAACAATATTACATTACCTCACTGTAACAATATTACATTACCTCACTGGAACAATATTACATTACCTAATGATAGATGTATATGAATACAACTGTTCACAGTTTGTGACTTTACTATTGGTTTGACAGGTTGTGGTGAAGGATGGCACCTTTTCGATGGTCATTGTTATCTTCATGTACAGTCAGTCGCTAATTGGAATGAGGCAAAGGTAGTAATTTAACAAAGATTAAAAATCGCTTTTTTTTCCCTTTAGTTGGATTTTTACAACTGATGCAGGTTTTTTTAAATTTTTGTTGGATGTTTATCATGTTTTTAGGGTTGAAAACCAATGATTTTTAAAGTCACCTACTTTAATACCTATTGCCATTGGTCTTCGTCGATCGTCGTTCATCGTCTATTAATAATTCATTTTTTAACTTCTTAAAAAAGACTAGGTATTGTATTTTTTGGTTTGAAGCATATACGGGATAAGATGCATGTAAATTTTGAAACTTCTGACCTTATCACCCCTGGGGCCTCATAAACGGGGTAAAGTATGCTAAAAGGGCCAAATTTTCAAAAACTCTTTTTCTCTTTCTCCACACGTGAGAAAAACCTAAATGCATGGTTATGATGTCCATAAAGCCCTCTACCAAAATTGTGAAATTCATGCCCTCTGAATCAAAGGTTCAGGCCCTAAGGTGAAAATATATTAAATCTTACAAAATCTTCTCTGTTCCCATACAGATTTGAGATAAATTAAATGCGTAATTATGATGTCCATGAAGCCTTCTAACACAATTATGAAATTCATGACCCCCGGGTCTGGTGCTCAGCCCCTAGAGTGTGGTCGATAAGGTCATAAACTGATTAAATCTTAGAAAAATCTTTTTTCTCTACTTACATATGATTTTTTAAAGAAAAACTAAATGGATGGTCATTATGTTTATGAATCCCTATACCATAATTGTGAAAGGTACGGCCACTGAGTCAGGGTTCAGGCCCAAGGTTGGGTTAATATGGCAATATAGTGAAAATGTATTAAATCTTAGAAAAGCTTCTTCTCTACTTCAACTGTGGGAGATAAACTGAATGCATGATTATGATATTAATGAAACACTCCACCTTAATTGTGAAACGCATGGTTCCTGGGTCAGGGGCTCAGGCCATTGGGCGGGACCAATACAGTCAAATATGACAATGTATTTTATCTTAGAAAATCTTTTTTACATCCTCATTAGGGGGAATAAAATAAATGCATGGTTATAATGTCCACAAAGCCCTTTATTTAAATTAGAAAAGTCATGGGTAAGGGTTCATAATGAAAATGTATCAATTTTTATAATAATTTCTTCCTTACTTTCACAGTCTTTAGAGGTGAACTAAATTGTTATTATGTCCATAATGTCTTTTTCTTAAATTGTGCAGTTCACTGTTTTTAACAATGGAAAAGCGTTGACAAATATGGTCATATAGTGCACATGTATTTATATCAGTCGCCCGGGTAACCTATTGCCGTTGGCCATCTTCCTCCGTTTACAATTTACATTTTTAGCTTCATCTTGAAAACTACAAGGTATATTGTCACTGCTTTATTAAATTAAATATGTAATATCTTTAAGGATATACTTACATTTCTCTGCACTGTATGCTTGTGTGCATTTAATTGAAACTTTGAGTATTATAAAACAAAAGACCATTAAAGGTCTATCTGCAAGTCTATTTTACTCCTGAAGCTATGATAAAGATAATTCGAGATCCCCCCCTCCTCCCTTTCCCTCTTCCCTAAATATCAAATAATGAATAGCGGAGGTACATGTAAGTGTCAGAGGAGTCGCCGCTTGGGGTTAAGACTCTACACTGAAGCTTAAAATGCAAACACGAGACACCCCAACAGGTCCAAACAAGGGCTATCACACTCAGGTGACCCTCAAGGCCTCATTCTATAGAATAATTTTTTTTTTAAAAATTTAAACAAATGTAGTTGTCATTTAATGAATCAAAAAATAGTTTAAATTACCTTTAATTATTTGATAAACAACATTTTTTGTAGCTCATTTACCATTTTTACAATTTAAACTAATATGAAAAAAATCTACAGAGCCACTGCAAAAATCAAGGCGCATATTTAGCCATCATTGAGACAGAGATAGAAAACACTTGGATTAAAGAAACATTTTTACCTGCATGGAATCCAGGTAAATTGTCATTATCAGCAGCAGCAGCATCATCATTTTTGTAAAAGAGTATCAGTTAAATGATATAAATATTTATTTCCTTAACGCATGTTTATATCAGACGTTTTATTTGAATTATTCATGATTCGTTTGCACTTAGGGTTCTCCGATCCTCAGCCTCAAGATATTTATTTCATCATAGAAATGTTATTTATCCTTAAAACTTTAGACATGAAATGAAATAAAATAATTTTTTATGGTATCCATGTGTTTTACGAATTTGGCCTTAATTGATATAATGGAATAAATATACAAGTCGAGATCAAATTAGAAAAAAATCCGGTTGTACCGGTGCATCTGTGTCCCTTCACCTTTATGTAGTAGGTCACCGTGGAGCCACTGAGCCAAGCAGTTCGAGACCTAGTTGCATATAATATTAACACTACAAGACTAATTAAATTTGTCTATATAAACGGCAGATGTACGGTACAAATAAAAAAAATCAGGATAATTTAGAGTTATCGAACATTGCTGAGGATCGGAGATCGTTAATCCGGGTGTTCCGGGTACTTATCATATTAGCATAGGCTATTTAATAAACACATGCATTATATACTCTGAGATTCAGTTGATTCTGCAATACTTTTACATGACTAGTATCAGTTTTGGCATAACTATTTTTTCTTAGATTTACTGTTTCTAAAGGCTGAATATTTCTTATTCACTGAGGTTTCGAAACATTTTAGATACATGTGTGCCGATGATTTACCTTTGCTGTAATTTGTGGATTGGAGCGACCGACTTGGAAAGAGAGGGCATGTTTCAATGGGTGAACAACAAATCTTTGGCCTATGCCCCGTGGTTTCCTGGTGAGCCTAATGATAATGGCAACGAGGATTGTGTGCAACTGTGTAACAATGGTCAATGGAATGACGGTGGCTGTTCTAGTAGCGGCAATGCTCTCTGTGAAAAGGAATTATAAGCTTTGCATTAATTTATATTCTTAGATTTGGTTTTCAAGCCATGTATTATTATTAAGAGAAAAAAAAACCTCAAATATTTTAGATTTAAAAGTTGAATATTTTTCTATACCTTTCAAAACAACTCTTCTTTGTATAATATTAAAGTTTAACCTAATAACGAACTTCCAAAATATGGCAGCGGTGTCACACCCATACACGTCACACCCAGTCAGTACAAAGAAGTATGCATTTGAATATGGTTTGACTATATAAATAAACAACACCATATATATTTACGTTTAAAACTATAATATTTTCAATTACTAGAACAATAAAGAACTCAAAAAATGCGAATAGATTTCACTAAATTGTTCTATATTATAAACATTTTTATTATTTTCATATTAACGTTTATTTAAATATTAATATATATTCAATAAAAACCAAATGAATGGTTATTCGAAAATATGAAATTACATTCTTACCATAATAATGTAAGGCTTCACGCATACGCGAGTTTCACACATGAACTCTCTCATGGGCAAAGTGAGACACGGTATAAACTTGTTAAACTGCAGAGTCGTGCAAAAAGTATTCGTTAAAATGGCGTCACATTTCGACGAACGCAATTAACACAACTCCCAAAAATTGTCACTCCGTGCAAGCTGTGACAAACCATGTAATTAAAATTAACATAAAGACATAAGAAAACTTGAACAAACTCACCTAATACTTTGAGAGATGACCTTTTAAACGGATGACCTGCATCCTTCTTATGGGAATGGAATTGTATAAACTTTGAACTTTGAACATATTGCGGGGTTATGTCACACCACATGTTCTGAATTTCTTGGACCAAGAAATGCACCCCATATCATGACTGTGAACTTCGAACGCGGTGTTTTGAAACAAGATCTGGCCGTATTCAATCATTATCTTACTTTCATCAGAAAAATAACAATTTTCGTTTAAATGAAACTGGATTTGTATTATATTGGTTAAATTTCACAGTAATATCGGCCAAAGTGTCTCTCTTATTGACTAACTTCTCTAATCGCGGGGCGCACTTTTTTTTATTGGTCTGCTACTTCTGCGACCATTTTTTTTTTATTTCATCACGCAATAGATAACGTCAATAAAACTACTCACGGTACTGTGGGATCTCTGTAATAAAATACTGATTTCAGTCATTGAATATTTCCGCTTTAAAAAATATTTATAACTATATTTTATTTCTTCCGGGCTTAACTCTTTCTTAAACCTTTTCTCCCTATCGCTTGTTTTGGTTGTGTATTAAATGAAAAGCTTACGTACGTCACATTGTTAATGAAATTACGTCACAATTGGCAGGTATATATATAACATGGAGAAAGTAATCCCGATACCCATATTCAATTTGACATCTTTTTAAAGGGGAGGTCAAGAAAATTTTTGATCAGGTTAATGACCATTATACCACGTCTGCCTTGATACTGTCACCAAACTTTTATGTTTTATGTTTATAATCTGCCAATACAGCAGACTGGCTCTCAACATTAGATGTTTTTGGACTGATCTTTCAGTAGCATCAAGCTTTGTTGTATGAAATGGCGGAGGAAAGTCTTCAGACATGAATTATTAGTTTTTACATTACCAGTTATTCAATTTCTTTAATTGAAAACATACATGGCTATTAATTTCTTGAGACGACTTTTTATTTAGATAATTGAAAAAAAATATGTTCAAAATTCTTTTTTAACTGTTGAATCATGGTAAGGAATAATTCAGCGTTTTGATGCACAATCATAGTCCAGCTCATACGCAGCTGGCCCGAAACAATGAGAGAAAATCATAAAGTGTTCATATGTATCAAAACCTGGCTAGTGCATTTCTTTCTTTTTTTTCATTTAGAAATTCTCAATGCTGTATTCATTTGAGCATAGTTAAAGCTTTGATAAGTTACACTGGACTTCATTGCTCGTACATCCCAATTATCAACATTATCTATTTCAATGTTCTCCACATTTTTTATCAGAATGAATTGTTTTTCATGTTAAACATTGTCTGATAGGTACGTATTTTTTTCTTTGTATGGCCTCTTTTGAACTTTTTTTCACATCTTGAAGTGGAACATTGCTTAGACTTTCGGAAAGGAAAAATAGATGGAACTTCCAAGTCTTAGAGCTGTGCTTTATCATTTGTGAATTTTATATTTTCTGTCCTGTAGCATGTAAAACTATGATTGTCTTTTTTTGATCTTTAAACTTTTTCTGAATTTTTTTTTTTTTTTTTTTTTTTTTTTTTTTTTTTTTTTTTTTACAAAATTGTCCCATATACCAACTAGATCTTTATATAGTTTATATTCTCTTTACACTTCTATCTTTAATCTGTTCTTCTGAAAATAGTAAAATTATTTCAAAATGATCTCTACCTCTGCCTCTTTATCATTAACGTAGAAAAGATAGATTAAAGCTGACATGAATTCATAAAAGCATTTGGTCGCCATATTAGCTTCAATCATTCCTAAACTGCCACTTGGGTATATATACCTGTGTCGTATAATTTAAAGTCCGCCCATTAAAATGGTCCGGTCGGACCTTAAATGTTAACATTTAAGGTCCGGCTTTCCCCTATAAGAAAAGGTCCTACCTTTAGTATCTTATCAAAATTTCTCTTAAAGTTACTAATCTTTTTGCTCATATACATGTATTTAGAACTGATGTCTTTGTTTACATAAAGCAGTCGGCCATTTGCGTATGGTACATGTACATATATCACCGTATCACTAAATCACTCTGTAGGATGTTAAATATTGATGGCGGATGAGATTTTGACCTATTGCTTATAGGAATCTGAACCAAAAATGAGTATTTTGACAATAATTTGCACACACCATTTAGTCCCTTTGTTTTTAAATCTCTTCCGGTGTATACGGATTAGCAGAGGATTTCACGACAGGTACACACGGGTAAATGAAGCCCTGCAGGCATTCACACCTGTGCTAATCGGAGTACACCCCTAACTTGAGAAAGAGAATATGTCTCCGCTGCAGTATTCTACACAGCTAAGATTGTTAGTTTTTCCTCCTGCAAAATTTAATTAGATCAGGAACGTATGCTTATATACTAACAATTTATACGTCTCGAGGTATATTTATCATTCATCATCATTGTCCTTTACACCCTGTAGTGTGTAGGGCAGCATCAAACTTCCTCCACCCCTGCCTATCCTGCTTATTTTAAGATATTAATAAAAGGCCGCATATGTGAATTACCTGGGCGGAGAGTGTCCATTGATAATATAGTGTATAGGTAACTGTAGTAAATTTTGTAGCTATAAGGGGGAAAAGACATTAAGAAATTAATAAGATGATAGATGTACCTTTAAAAGCATGTTTTGATTGACTACAGGTAAAATGTTTTAAAAATTTGTTAAAAGTCTGATAATGTAGAAATCTCTCTCTCTCTCTCTCTCTCTCTCTCTCTCCTCTCTCTCTCTCTCTCTCTCTCTCTCTCTCTCTCTCTCTCTCTCTCTCTCTCTCTCTCTCTCTCTCTCTCTTTGACTTCCACGTTGAAGAGGGGGGCCTAATTTCATATCCAAAAATAAGGTCTGTCTCGTTGAAATACTGGTATAATGGTTAAATAGAAAAGTAGTTAACAAATTCATAAATTGTTGACTTTCTCCTAATGATTCAGTGGGTAGGACACAATATTATAGTTAAAGAAAATGTTGTTGAAATACTGGAGGCAGATAATTAATATTTTAAAATACTTATTTTAATTTTAAAACGATGATTTTTTAGATTTTTAAATTTAAGGGTGGGACCCAATATTATGGCTCAAGAAAAGGTCCGCCCGTTGAAAAAAAAAACCCACCAAAAGCATGTTAATGCATTTAGTTAAACAAGGGCGTACTATAAGTTGATATATATTGGTACATGTATTGATGTTCACCTACATGTATATTACATTTTGATTCAGTGGGTAGGAACCAATATTATAGTTCAAGAAATGGTCCGCGTCGTTGAAATACTGAATGCAGATAATTCACAGTATTTTAACCCGATGACCTTATTTTGAGATGTTATAATACCAAATATACAAAATACCAAATAATGACCAAGAAGGTCCGCCTGGTTGAAAGAATAAGTAATACATGGATGTGACGAGTATAATAAAGATTCCTGTAATGATATTTTTCAGATTATCCTCTTAATGCTGGAGTAGAACATGAAATTGACTTCAGAGTAGTTTTTATTTAAATGTATTCAGAGTAGTTACACGTATTTAGATTTATAATAATATTTGTATCTCATTGATTTTTATCGTAAAATATTTCAATTATAGGAAGGGGGGCCCATTACAAGTACATGTAATATATCCACAAAAAGACCATAAAATCACTGTAATTTAAAAAAAGGGAAGTAGTATCACTTATAATTAAGATTTATCCGACAACGTCTGGAATCAATTGCAAAGGATTGTTCGTCTCGTTTAATAATGAAATAATTTAAAAAAGGTAGATTTGTCATGTTTGTCTGACGGTGTTCATTTTCATCTATAATGACCATCTTATTTTTTATTTTGGGGGAGGTGGGGGGGGGGGGGGAGAAATGCATGTCATGATGTTTATATGATATTTGTGAAAAAACAAAATAATTAATGCTCTAAGTAGGTGTAACAGGCGGGAATCTAGAAAAAAAATGTGGTGGGTGGGTCAAATTTTGCCTTTTTCACACAAATATTTTCTTATTATAGAAATAGAATCCCCTTCAATTCAATTTCTTTTCCAGATGCAAAATACTTATACAGTCGAAGGAATGGGGCTCTTTAATCTTACATGTATCTAATTTCTTTGGACACTCCCCTTCTTTGACTGTAAATAAGGAAAAAGTCCGATCAAAATAAAATAAAAAAGGTTCGAAGAAATGAACTATTCATTACACATGTGGCTTACGCCGAATCAAAAATAGCAATGATACTGCATACATGTATCGTTATAATTGAATTGTAATTATGGATATTTGATTTTATAATGGTGTAATTTTTTTTAACCTGTATCATATTGGAAAGATGTGGATAAGAGGAGATGTGAAATGTCCGTTGTTTACTTGAATGATAATTTCAAACGTTCAAACACCTAAAGGTGTGAACCCTTCACACCTGAAGGGTTGTGTGTATATATCACCTGGGTCATGCCATTGTTTAATTGATGACACCAGTGAGCTTCATTTCCTGTTTATATAAGACAGCTGTAAAAAATGAAAGTGAAATTAAAAAAACCCTGTAATTTCAATTTATTTGTGTTGACCCAGCTAAATGTACTTTTACATATTACTATCGCCCGAGTATATTTTCATATACACCCTGTGCTGGATATTTACGAAATCACTTCGGGTAAGTACTCATTTAATCGAATTACAAAATAATTTTGTAACAAAATACTCGAAATTAAAAAGATAGAAATGAAATATATACCCCGGACCTTTTATGTTAGGCGAACCTTTTCTTATACGGGCCGGGCCTTTTTAGAGCAAAGGTTAACATTAAAGGTCCGCCCCTGACCATTTTACGGGGCGGACCTTTAATTTTATGACACCGGTCGAGAAAGTTACGGTCGGTTGCTTTCAGATCGAGGCATTCAGGTTGCACGGACTTCTAAATGCATGAACTACATATTGTAGTAAAATGTTTGTAAAAAAGAATAAAGGAAACTACACTCAATAAAACACAAAATTTATTTATTCTTTGAAAGAATTTTTATGGGATCCGTATTATTTTGCACAAATAGTGCTGTCTTACTTCGCATGCACATCGAACACGTGTGTCGTTCGTACAGAGTGCATAACTTCTGCATAATTTTGAAGACACCAGCGGCACTACATCTAACAAAGAAGATAAATGATAGTAAATCCAAGAAAGTAACAACGTAACATCGTTTACATCGGTTTTTACATAAAATCTCCGTTTCTAACATCCATGCGGTCATTGACATTATACTCGATCTGCCACAGTGTGAGGTTTGCGCATGTGCGATGTTGCAACATACACAGGAAAACGTTTATAATTATCGAGGATTTGTGAATATGTGTGCCTGGATTTCAGTCCTGTCCTTTCCAGTGAAGTGGTTGTCGTTTTATTTTTGTTCAAAACGCGTTTCTACAAGTCTAACGTGTTCGGGTGAATGAATAGTGCTATCGGCCTTATATAAGGGTGTGTAGGGATGAGCAGAACAATAGAAATCGACAACTAATATGGCGGTAGTCGGAAATAAAAGGGAAATAATGCGTATTTATGAATTCATGTCAGCTTTAATAATAACCTAAATCCCTCTCCCAAATTAAACAGCTGTTAAATAAATCAATATTTGAGTGAGAGACTCCTTTCCGGGAAAGCATTGTTTCATGTGCTATATTTAACTATGGTTTAAACTAGAAATGCTTAAGTTTTATAAAAAAAAAATCCCTAAATACAATTGCTACTGTCTATTTACGCTATAAACATCTTGCCTTTGGAAATTGATGTCATCGTATTTACTGCAGCCAGGTACCCAACAATATTTCATGGTGGTTATTTACACATCGAATAAAACACCAGTAGATTGTCAAGAAAAATAATTGATACGGTACCACCTAATACACGAGCGTACTCTTAGGGCAAAATATTCATGAAACACAACTATTACAAAGTAATTACATTTAGCATAAAATGTGGGAAAATGTATTTTGTTAATTACACTGGCAGAGTTTCTATTTATTGATTACACTTTGTCCTTGAATTATTTTGTGAAAAGTTTAAGAAAAATTAATGTATATTCATATGAAACATAAGAAGTATTGTTTAATATTTTAATATGCTCTCTGTTTAATGGATTGTATTTCATTTGCTTGTAAATATGTGATGATGATATATGAACCTTAGGTTCATGATCTGTGTTGAAAATTCTGAATATAATTGAACTAATTGTCATTTTATCTGTTATTCTGCACATAGAACGTTGAAATGAAACACTGTACCAGGGATATTAAGCGTTGATTTTAACAAAATGTAAAATACTAATTTCTGCATTATTGCAGAAAAAGAGTGTCAATCAATTAAAAAGATGGATAATGACAAGAATTTATGATGATTTCACGTACATATAAGCTTTATGAATATCTGATCTGCAACGTTAACGAACGTATTTATGAGCATTTTTTGTTAAAATGATAGCTACCTGGTGTAATTTTCCTGATTTATACTTTTTTATATCAGTAAATTTGAATATTGTATCGAAGTTGAAAGGTAATTATTTTTTATTGCGTTGCTTGAATTCACATTTGTTATTAAAAAGGAAGAAAATACAACAATACAGAGCTCAACAACAGCTTACTCTTAACAGTAACTTTGTTACAGAACATGAATAACGAACCTTAAAGTTCTTCTTCACAAATATAGTTCATAAGAAACCAGCAGTTATTGACCACTTCTTCACAATATCATACAGTCACATTTGCTAGGGGGATACAACACGAATTCTACAACAACTAACTCATAATTAATATTAACTTTGAACATTGATAAAGAACCTAAAAGTTCTTTTTCGCAAACAAATTCCAGAAGAGAGAACAGATACCGTCAAACCATTCACCATTTCTACACAATATCACAGTGATCTAAATTGTTAAAATTAATGGTTTCACTTGAACTCCAGGCTTCAAATGTAACATTTACGTTGTTAACCCATTCAAACACACCCTCTGTCTGCAAATCGCTGGCTCCAATCCACAAAAGGGGACGTGCACAATTTTCTAAATGTTGAATATGAAATGAAATGATAAAATTTATATTATTTTAAATGCCATCTGGAATAACATGTTAAGAGTTAGCTACATTTATTTGGTTTAAACATTCCATGTGATAATTAAAAGCATCTCCAGATATGCACATGATAATATGAAGAAAAAGAATCCGGGTGTTATCCAAATCACAAACGTTTTATACTTGTAGCAAATTATTAGCAATGAAGTGGAAAGGCCAAGAAAGCAATAATTTGTTTTTTCATTTCGTAAAGAAGCTAGATTCAATAAAGGAAAGCTTTTTATAGCCAAAATAGGCAGAGGTGACATCGGGGATGCTAGAACATTTTCAATTTGTTATATAAATGTTGTATCTAAATCAGATTTATTTCGTTAAAAAAAGAGGCAACTCTATAAGATTTTCTTTATCAAACCAGCATTTTAAGTATTGTAAGCAATACTGCTATTAAAAGCTCTTATGACATATTGAAGATGACGACATAGATAAAAATGACGATGATATACATGTATTACCTATTTGAGGTTGTGGTAGAAACGCGTCTACTAACCATGTATTTTCATCCACTGTTTCTATCATAAATAAATACATGTACCCACCACGTCTCTGACAACTATCCTGAAAAAAGTATGTTCGTATCAAATAAAACAATATCAATTATTTATTCATTATCACTTATTTTACAAAATACATTTATAGGGTATGCAAACTGAACGCGCTGTAAATATTTTACAAAAAAAGACAAGTCTTGAAAACTAAACAAAGGCGTATTATGCCAAATGGTAGTGGTAGAGTTTACATAGTAAAAGGATTTGTTTGATTATATATTCTGCTATCTCAAAGAAATCAGTCTATTTTTTCTCTCATTTTTAGAATACAAAGTCTGTTATTTCAGATAAAAGAAAACGTATTTTAAAAGCATATTTTATCAAAGAAATGTTCTAAAGTTATTTTGAAAAGGTTAAATATTATTTAAATTATCTACAACAAATCTATATGTTTCCAAACAATATGAAATTGATTTTTTTTTTGTTTAGGAAAACTTGCCAAAATCATTAACTGAGATTACCTGTAGTATTGTTAATTTGTACTGCAATGTACGCAGAATATGAATTTAAAGAGTTTATAGTTTACCTTAGCCTCATTCC
The DNA here is from genome assembly GCA_033439105.1 of Magallana nippona. Lineage (NCBI taxonomy): Eukaryota > Metazoa > Mollusca > Bivalvia > Ostreida > Ostreidae > Magallana > Magallana nippona. Next base: position 38,913,272 of record CM065921.1, on the reverse strand, counting down.
AAGACGTGTCGGTTTGGTTGTACAGGTAACAGTGGCCTCCATATGGTCCCATCCGAAGTTACAAGCTGAAACCATAACGATGTATTTAATTTCACTATGTTCAACAGTAGATAATTTTTCACGAATATTAAATCACTGTTAATATTGTGCATTAAAAATATAATTAAAGTGTTCGCTGCAATTCAAGAATTAAAACAGGAAGTTAACCTGACTTCTCATTCAAAAGAAAATTTAGTAGCATTATGACTGAATTAAAAAGCAAGATAAAACAAAATCATGTAATTTTTGTATTTTTCATACAAAATATATTTCACGAAATTGGGATTGTTTTTGGTTATGAAAATCGATTATCAATAAATTAAAACCACAATGAAAAGAACCAGCAGAATAATTCGTGAAAGTTTTGACACCCGAAACTAAAGACCCTAACTTGCCTCTTGCTTTGTATTTTTATTTTGCAGAAGAATATTTTTTGTACATATTCATTTACAAAATTATGCCTACCAAATAACACAACAAATTAAAAAAAAATCTTTTAATAATGTGCAAGCTTCAATAATTATTAATTGTTAATTTCTTTTGTGTCCCATTTAGATCTTAAACACTTTTATAAATTAACAACTTTGTTAGACACACTTAAATATACCAACTTCTCCAAACTTGTAAATACTCTCAATTTGAAAAAATAAAAAAAAATTAAACCTTTTTCAGACGATATAAGAATCGCTTCTGCTATTAACCCACCCACCCTTACTTTTTGACATTCAGCTGAGGATTGCTATTACTAAAACTTTTAGTAAAAGTATGAAAACTCTTTACACAAGCATGAATTAATATCAATTACACAAACGAATGACTCTATTTCCTGACTTTATTTTCTTTATGAATATATGTTTTATAAAACTGAAACTTAATCCCATTTGTTTTATACACATGTATGACTTAACATGAAAATTAAAGAAAAATATGAGTTAAATTGATCCATTTACTTTAATCTTCAGTCAATGTAAGGGAAAAAACAGATATCACCGTGTAAATCATACTATCGGAATTTCATTTTTTCATTTTTTTTTCTTTGTTCCATTTAATCATATTATGAATAATATGCTTTTCTTTTACCTTCCCTTTCTATCCTTGTCAAGACTTACGGTTTTAATTGATGATGAAAAGCTCCTATCTTATATCTAGGCAATTTCTGCGAACAGGCCGTTTATGAAGTCGAGATTTCAGTATATGGCAAATCTCTGTTTGATAATTATATAACATTCCACCGCAGAATGAATTCGTTACATGTATCAAGCACCTTGCAGCACATTGAGTACGGCTAACTGTCTTTTGTGTTTTCATATAGTAAACAGGACCATTTGTCGGCAAATCGTCATTGAAAGACATGTCGAGGACAAAAAATGTTTGTTGTATCCTAACACAGTTAATCACAGAAAATGTTTTGATTTCAGACAAAATAAAATATTCGTTGTTTATTTTTTTTAAATATAATTATATTGCTATCTGGTATTCCAAATAAAAGTTATACATTTTTGGTTTGGTTTTTCATCATCACATCTAATCTTTCGTGCTCTTCTAAGAAGACCATTTTTTACGGTATTTATATAATTGCAAAGTTTATTGTTTTATAAATAAATAAGTTATAGAGTTTTAAAATATAGAGGCAAAAAATACATTTTTACAAAACCAATGGTAATTTGAATTCAACAATCCAAAATAATATCATCAATGACCATAAATGCAAAACCAACAGTCTTCTTTGCAATATAAATATACATAAAATCAACCAAAGGTGTCTTTATACAAATCAAACAAACAAAAAGTAAAACCAACATACATAAATGCAAAACGAGCAGACATCAACATAAAACAAGCGGACGCACAAAAACAAACGCCAGGTGGCGTTTCTGAGAAGCATTATGCGCGGTGTCCATTCAAGTCATACACAGACCATCTCGTACATAGTTCTTGTCGTATACAAAAGTCAACTCGTATACAAAAGCGAGAAGTCAAGTCCTTCACAAAAATATATTCGTCCGCAAGGCTTAAAAATGTTTTACGTATTGTGGGAAGTTTGTATGCAAAACGGAAAGTTTGCTTTAAGATAAATTGATTACTTTATAGTATAGCAATTTACAATTGTATTATATAATTGATATCTTAAAAGGAAAAATATGTGATTTTTAATTAAGATTTCAAAGATATAGGAATTAATTACAAAAATATCAGTTTTAAAGATGTATAGCGCCTTTTCCCATTATTTCGCCTACACAAAGTACCTGTTACTAAAAATAGCATCAGGTACCTAGCTGTCGCAATATGATTTTCGAAACCTAGATACTGATTTTATAATGGTGTCTGTAACAACTGATTTGTCATAAATTCGGGAAACTATGTGTATAATGTTAGTTGATATTCTGAACCGTGTTAAGATAAAGCAAAATGCAATGGATCAAAGTGTAAATAGAGTACATGTATATTGTTGATAAAGAGATATGTTTATATTGGGTGTGCCCATACTCCTTACACTGCAATGTCATGGTCATTATCTTAACTTTAAACCGGTTTTTTTTGGTTTTATTTTATTTTTACACACATAAACTACTGAAAGGTATAGCAACTAAATCATATCAATCTTATCTTGAAAATATTTCAGTCACCATAGAAATGCATAAATTATAACCTTGTCGGAATAACACATCCTTGGTTAGAGAAAGCAATATCTATGTAAACCACAACAAAAGGTTGTATGTTTTTTACTTGGGCATAAAAAAAAAAAACAAATGTCGCAATTTGTGCAAAACTTAGCACAACAGCACTCTCAACATATCTCGACTTGTATCATAATTGTTAAACCTTGTCGATGCATCCATCTAAGTTAACTCAATACAGACAAGACACATTTCTATTCTAAACAAATCATTTACATTTCAAAAGTTGTACATGTAATCCTTTTGGAATAATACTTTCATGATTACATCCAATGACAAAATTTGTAAATAGTAATCTCCATAAATTACTACAGGTCAAACATACTCTGCAGTAAAATGAAAATACAAACAACTAAATATAGCACACTGTCAATAAATATATTAACACAAGGCGTAAAAAAAATTACAGATTAGGTGGCGGTCTTATTTCAATTGCGCGTCTGGCTTTGTTGTTAAGTGCAGACCACGGAACCCAAACTGCATTGTCTGCCGGCTCACCAACGATTTGAATTAAATAATCAGGTAGTTCGCTGATGAATTTTGTGATCAAATCTCTCTCGGGTTTTTGCAGGCGGGAACCCTTTTCCATTATTTTACTATGAAAATCTTCCAAGGGTTGTGAAGATGACAACCTCAGAGATTCGAAAACTGCACTCTCTGCAACCATATCAGCATATTGCTCGGTAAATGCATTTTTTAAGGCAAACCATGTGCGTGCTACAGGGGTCTCTAACGAATTAAACCAAATCAAAGCCGGTCCCAATAGATGAAGATGGAAGGCTGCAACACGTCTATCATCAGTTGTAAGATTTTGGTATATACAAAATGATTCAAATTCCAGAAGAAAGTTTTTGCCATTTTCTGAACTAAATCCACTGAACTTTTTCAAAGAAACTTTGTCCGAAATTGATGGAAAATTGTTTCTTCTTGAATAATTTTGTGAACTTCGAGGATTAAAAACAGGAGTGTCATCTAGACCTGCTTCCATATTGATTACAGTTGGAGGTGTACTGAAATCACTGTTTTGTCCTCGTTCAGGCGTAAACATTTTTTAACTCAATAAATTAACACAAAAATAGTCCAAAAGAAGCACAGTACGAATTTAGATTCTCCACCATGTTGTGATTACGTATATTGATTACGTAATGTAACGTAAATAAAAATATCCGGTTTTAAAATTTAGAATTTATTAAAGTCCAAAATCACAAATTAAACAAACATCATTTTTAAAAGAAATCCAAAGTGAGAGTGTAAAATAATTATCAATCCCGCATATCTCATCTTTGACAACTCCTCCCCTTTTTCTATAAAGGACCAATGAAATGACTTTAAGATGGAACCAAAATTTGGGGAACGCTCAAAGACATAAATTCACAGAGCAGGATACAGGAGGGAATTACCATAATAAATTCAAAGACACACCAGTCTAAGATCTGACCATCAATCAGATAAACTAAGATAAACAAATGGCAATAAACAGGGGATCACTGTGAGAAGGGGATAGGGGAGAGGAGGGAGATGTCAACATGAGAGATCACAAACAGACGCGGCAATGTATTTCTGCGATGATCAAACAAATTAAATTTCAAACATAAAATACCAATCAGTTTACAAAAGAAGACTTAATTCGATATGAAAGAAATATATTACAAAGTTGTCTTTATCAATAAAATATACGTATGTATATAACACTAATTTTCAGTACGAAGACCATCTTAAACCAAAACTATTTTAATGTAAACGTGTACTACAATACCTGTAGAACGTAATTTTAATCGGATTTCTTTGGTTTAGAGTGGCTCAAATAGTCAAATATCCAATTTTTATCGTACACTGAATACTTTCCTAAATATCCCCAACAAAACCTGAAGATTTTAATGATGTTGTGTAAGATAATTAAGACTCTTTCAGCATGGTGATTGTGTTATTCGCGTGTCTTTGAATATATTTTAACTAAATATTGTATAATATTGAAAATGTTCGATGTTTGCAAAAGTGCTATATTTTAGGCGAAATCGTATATCAAGTGTTCTATACCTCTTAGTTAATTGTGGTTAAACATCGTAAAAGCAAGTTCTGAGCAAGCAGTAATTCAGATATTCCCTTTTGTAATTAATTTTTTTTTATTATCGAAAGATTGTGGAATCAAAGACATAAATAAAGGTATATCATGTAGAATGACTAATTTACGGAAATTACACATTCCATCCATGCAGCTCTTTATTTTTAAAACATCGTGTGATTATGTTTTGAGATACCGGAACGCTTTGTCATAAGCAAAACTGTTATGATTTTCGTTCCACTGTACATAAATTATATTTTAGAAAAAGAATGCAGTGTGCAGATATTGATTTCATGTTTTAAATGTATACTTCACTTTGTTTTAAATATAAAAAAAACCCCACATGTTTTCGTTCCAAGTTATGACTCTAGCTAATTAACTCCCACCCCTTACATGCGATTCAAAAGCTTACAGTGCGCGTGCACTTCAATAACCCAGTTTTCCGCTGTCATAGCTATATTCCTAGTTTTTGTGTTTAGTTCTATAAAAATCTTTTTATTCTTTTAAAATTCAATGATGGACAGCAACATCCTCTGTAAAACTCGTCACTTCATGAAGATCCGTTCTATTTGTATAAATGTTTCTAATTGTGAAGCGAAAGCTCAGGTCTTAGCGATTACAAAATTTTAAATTCATTCCGGTTCAAATTTCGGATTTTTAAGACTTATTTTTGCTGATAATTAATTACTTAATTAACACTAATAATTTTATATAGTAGTATAGATATATCTGTTTTAATGAGGGGTTTTAAAGCAAAGTAAGTCATTAGATTATCGGAATATACCGGGTACAATTTCATATACTAGAACATATTTGAGCCATTTGTATAAAACATGATTTGATATACAAAAAACGTTGTGTAAGATCAAAACTTTTTTCTCTGTTTTGTATACGAGTTGATTTTTTGTATACGAGATGACCTGTGTACGAGATGGTCTGTATAAGACTGGACAGGACACCGCGTGTGTTGATTCCCTAACACGCCACCTGGCGTTTGTTTTTGTGCGTCCGCTTGTTTTATGTTGATGTCTGTTCGTTTTGCATTATTGAATGTTGGTTTTACTATTTGTTTGTTTGATTTGTATAAAGACACCTTTGGTTGATTTTATTTATATTTATATTGCAAAGAAGACTGTTGGTTTTGCATTTATGGTCATTGATGATATTATTTAGGATTGTTGAATTTAAATTGCTATTGATTTTGTTAAAATGTATTTTTTGCCCTTTCCGCTGCCCATAATATAAGGATCCATCCTATTCATCGATATCACACTAATGCATGATTAATTCATTAATTTAGGATGTCTAATAAGATTTTGATTTTTAAATTTTTTTAATTTTTAAGCTTCGTATTTTAAGCTTGATTTTATTACATCTCCTCACTTCAATGAAATTCCTTTTGTTGGTTTAGTCTAAAAAAAAATACATGAGGATTGTGGTGGTCGTAAGCATAAACAAATGAAATAGCCTGATATTTAATATTTTATGATTAGATCTATGAAATCGCACTTAAGTTTGTTGATTTGCCTCCAACTTTTATATCTCCAAACGTCGTTTCATATGAACCGTTTATCAAATAATTATTATCGCCACCGTCTTAAACCACTAGGCGAAACGATAGGAAAATATTTTCAGTAGCCAACTATAGGTTAAAGCATTAGATCCCTATTTTAGTAGTAACTGTTCCTTCAAAGTTTTTGAATTTTTTAAAAGTTTTGAAACCGTAAAACCTCTCTCATAAAGGGGTGCAGATAATCATACTAGTTTTATGTTTAACACTACTGACTCTTAAAACCCCTGTCCGTATGAAAATCCCCTGTCTTTCCCTGCCATCCCCTGTGCACCTCCTGTCAGCCACTGTACACATCCCTTATGTGCCACTGTAAGCCACTGTCACCCCCTGTACGCCCGTCATCCACTGTAAGACACTGTCATCACCTGTACACGCCCCTGCCATCCCCTATTCGGTGTCTGACTGCTCATGAAAGCCCTTTCTGTTATTTTATATATCAATATCATTTTCTTAATTCAATTATTTATATCACATGTGTGAATGTATTTGTTTTATTTTGAGCTATAAATCAATTTTTGCACTCAACAGCCCCAACTCACAAGACACACTGTTAGGACTATCATAATTTTAGGAGTATTATGTTTTAGTTATTGATATCTGAATAATCATGCTTATAATAGAGGGCTCGAGATTTACTGGGTGGTAAAACTTAGGTGAGGGCGGGGATTATTTTCGACAGGTGTAAAATCCTTCAGGACAAGTAGTCCTTTAGCGGTTGCTACTCCCTAAAACGACATTATGTTTGAAAAATAGATATAAAGAAATTACAATACATTTAATTATTTCTACAAAGATCAAGCTCAGTACCTGGTGTTTAGCACTTGATTTTGTTAATCTGAACAAATAAATGCACACTAACACCAGAGTATCAGTCAGAATGTAGAATGTACATGTGTAACGTGCACTTGTGTTCACCTGCGGGGCCGTATCCGAGATAGAATCGAATGCCCTGGTTGCTGCTCCAATATATATACAAGTGCAGACTTTAATCACAGCACCTGCACATATATTGTGACTACTCACGTATGTTGTGCAGGCATGCAGGGATGAACGCCTGCATAATTGAATAGGTACCAACGTTAACGCAAGCCGGGAGTGCCTTACGCTTTCGCTAGAAAGGCCAGAACACCAGTAGTAATTACCACACACTAGTGCTTCGCCGCAACCACCACCAATACTTGATGCAACACGGAGCAGGGGTGATCTCACACTCAGTAACTTTGGTTAAAACACACAATGGCAGGAAATTCCTCAAACTCAATCTCGCCGTACGTGTTCAAATTTAATCCCAAACAGTCGATCTTCTACACGTATTTTACACTGTCCCTGTATATTTTAAATAATATTGTTCGTGGGTGACCAATGTTCGTGGCTTCGTTGGGTTACTCTTGCCAACGATTAAACACCTCAACAAACATATATATAAGCCTTTGTTTAATATTTATTACAATTATCCCGAACTTGTTACATGTACATACAAACGAAATACCGTCTTCACGAAGCAGGAAAATTTTGGCTACCCAAGAACATTGACCCCCAACGGTTAAAATTGATTCCACATTGCAATATTGATAAGTTAAAAGATGACTTTTAACTTGGAAATAGGTAATTGAAATTTAATTGAATAGTAATTGAAAATACATGGCATTTTTAAATACAATCAATTGCTTTTAATTGAGGACAGAACAATGTGCCAGATAATTATGCCAGTGCCAAGGTGGCATTTTTGCACCTGTCTAAGATGCAGGTATCGAAAAATTCAAATATGCCATATGATAGATATTTGCTTAAAGAGTTTATAACCACCTTTGTTATTAATATATTTCACCTGCCAGCTGAGATATTTACTTTTAAAAAATCAATCTAAAAATTAATTTTTCCCGTAGGAAAGACAATTTTCCTATAGGGATATTTGGAATTTCCTATCGGAAGAAAAGAACCTCCCATAGGAATTTACATTCCGACAGGATTTGAACAAAACTCCCATAAGATTTTAAAATCCGATAGGAAATCTTAATTTCCTATAGAAAAACTACCAAGAAACACTTTTCTCATATAGGAAATATATTTCCTGTGGGATCTTTAGAACATCCTATAGGATTTTCAATATTTCCTGTAGGAAAAATATTCCTCCAATGGGAATCATTATTTTTCTCTCCACACAATGGTCTATCCTTTGGTATATATGGATTTTTACGAATCTGTATCTTTAGCGGGTGCAAAAATGCCACCTTAGCACTGGCATAATTATCCGGCACAGTGTTACAGGCTTAAGTACAAATTACTTTAATTACTTGAAAAATATAATTAATTACGCTCAGTCACAATTACTTGATTTTGTTTTTACCCAAATCCCTGCTAACATAGATATATCGCAGCGTTAGAGTGGGATAACGAAATGATATTTAGATTTTTAATTTGACCTAAAATAAAAGAATAGAGAACTTGACCAACCTATTACATAAAGATATGAAAAGAGAAAAATATAGTCAGGTAATATGTGATTTAATGTAAACGAATGGTCGTTACGTATACAACGAATACTCAATCTTATTTTGGTTTTGTTTTATATCTGTAAGAATGAGTTAATCATGTTAATTGGATTAATAATTACATGTATGATGTTTCTATATTATAGAAACAAGTTTGTTAGTTCAATTTACATTAACTCAGTGGCACTTGTGTAGAATTATTACAATAACTACATGTATGCCCGAGCAAATTCTCATTATTTCATAATTAACTGGAATTAAAAGCATACACATGTTTTTACTTTGTGAATCGGGGTACGAATTGTTTTCTATATTCGTCATGTATAGATACTGAATTTAATTGTGAAACAGTTGGAAAAGTTATAACAAAAAGGAAAATAAGAGAAGGAAACGAGCATCTGATTTTTGTTCATCTTATGTAAAAAAAAAAAAAAAAAAAAAAATATGGCTAGGCCAATAGCTATATCGGATTGCAATTTATCATTTATAATAATGTTTACCAGTATTTAAAATTGAGATCCAAACAAAAAGGCTTTATTCTCTAAGGAGATAATTTACCTAGAAAATATCATCTAAAATTTTAAATTTTATAATTCAGTGGAATATAAGAACACTATTTTCATTTTCAAATCTTTATCAGAGATGATGCTGAACATTTAAAATCTGTCTAATCAAACAGGAAGACAATTCATGAATAATGAATGGACTACTGGTACATTTGTGAAAATGGGGCTAAATATTTTATGTATAGTGTCTATGTATAACAATGTTCTTCCAGTCTTTTAGTGTCGAAATCCTCTAGAACATTACACCTAATTCATTATTTAAATGGCAGCTGACAGAATCGCGGTAACATTCGTGTGTGTACAGCCAATATGGAGGTTTTTTTTTTAAGGGTGATGGGGTACAAACGCACAATATTTCTTCACACATTAATGCCTCTTCTTATGAATAAAATATTGCATATACTAAAAGTGTGGTTTGTCCAAAAACTTGCCTTTCTGTTAAAGTTGATCGACGATAAATATACTACTATATTAAAATAATAGACTCGAATTTTTGGCCTTTAATACCGGTAAATCGGAAGAGTGCTGTCTTTTGTTTTATATATTTTAAATATCATTGGTACTTGAAGATTACCAATTTGTTTTTATTTTTTCTCAATTAAGCTTCGCTAATTAGTAATGAACAAAAATCCCTCAAAACATTCCAGAAATCATTTGGATGTTTTGGATTTTACAAATTTGCGTGTGCGCATTACAATCACGCTAAATCACGGGAGGCAAATCACGGAGGCTCAGCACGGTGTTCACATCAGAGAAAAGAAAAGTAAGTACTAAGTTGATATAATTTCTCTCATAAGAAATCTTCAATATATATGAAAAGAATATAAAGCAAATTTACACGTATTTGTATTATCGTTTCTGAGTTTATCCATGCAAATGTGATATTGCGGAAACATAAACTAAATGCAAAGAAATATTTGATTCACATTATATTTCTTAGGAGAGTGTAGATAGAATGCTCTATCGTTAAAATAATCAATGTCCTACGGACCCGGTTTAACGATAGAATGCGTTGCGTGTATTGTCTCTGTAGCAAAGAAAATACGGGAGAAAACTCTAACTCAGTGCATTCACTATGACAAATTCCGAGAGTTCCGAATTTCAACATGGTTTGTACATTTGAAGCGAGTAAAAAACGTTGGTGAAAAAGTGTTGAATTCTTCCATTATATGGATTAAATTTCTTAGATGAAAGGTATTTTCAGTCTCAAAAAGGTTTGTTAGATTAATTTGACTGTTATTTTCAATGCAACTTCATTAATTTTCTCCAAAATCGTTTCGGAGCGATTCTACAATTTTCTGCTACATTACGGGTATATGGAAGGCATTTTAACTGTCCCAAGACACAGTTAGATTATTCAAACTAAGGAGAGTGTAGTGAAATTAATAGCATTATTGTAGGCTTATAGCTTTGTTATATAAATGCATGTAATGACCTCTGACCCTGGTCTGTCAACAATACGGTGAACACCCCCTGAGTTACCCGAGGTCCAGGTATATACAGTATCATGTCATCGAGCTTTTTATAAAACACGGTTTGGAAGATACATAAATTCTTGGACAATGGGATTACACGAACAAATTGGCAACATATTTCAGACTCTTATTTGAAAAAAGCAAAATGATGACCATATGATAAGTCAGTATATATGGTTGACATAGATTTAACCAAATGGCTATAATCATTTAATTGTGCTAACTAAATTTTATTTTAGTATTAATTTAGATGTCACATGAGGAATCAAGATATGTCTTTCCAATACAGTGCCAATTACAAAAAGTTATAATCTGAAATGTCCGTTATTAAACTCCTAGAGGAAATTTGCTTGGATCCCAATGAAGATGGACAAATGTTTAATGAACAAGACAAGTTCTACTTCGGAAGAGCAATATTAACAACAACAAATAAAAATTTTTACAAAAAAAAAAACAAATTGGTAATGGACGAACTTCCTGCTTTGCAAGAAAATACAAGAACATATTTAAGAGCTGATAGTGTACCTGATGAAGAACAAAAAGGCTTATACCCAATTGAGTTTCTCAACCCACTAACACCTTCTGGAATGCCACCACACAGAATGTACTTGAAAACGAATGCTCCAGTAATTCTTTTACATAATATTAATCCGCTAGAAGGACCACTGAACGGAATTAGACTCTCCACTTGGGAAAGAGAGTAATTGAAGCCGAAATTATAATAGGTCAGCATTCAGGAAATTCTGTTTTTCTACTAAGAACCACCATCATTCCATTCGACTCCGGTTTACCATTTGATCTTAAACGTAGACAATATCCAGTGCACCCTGCTTTTGCTACGACCATTAACAAAGCCCAAGGCCAAACTCATGACTATATAGGATTAAATCTTTCAGACCCGGTTCTTTCTCATGGTCAGTTGTATGTAGCTTTGTCAAGGGTTCATTCCTTCCAGGCAGTCACAATTATTTTAACAAAGAGATCATCTTCCAATGGACAATACACAACTGAAAACATTGTTTACAAAGAAGTTTTTAACTATAAATACGTTACTATTTTTATTTTTATTACTTTTTCTATCTACATGTACTAATTCAAGATATTACATTAATTTTTATCAAAACAGAGAGTCAAACACAGCTGGACAGTCGTGAGAGCATTTTTTTAAAAATCATATATAAAGTACATTTGATATTCTTAATTTTTATTACGATCTCTTGAACAACCAGTATGTTTTTTGGGGGAGGGGGATATTTGCAAGATAATCTAGATCTGTTCTGCTTCACATCTGCTAAATTGTGTAAAAATACCAGTATAGAGTCAGTATAGCACATTTGTCCATTTTTATTTCTGCGTTTACAGATTATATATGTAAAGTATATATATTAGCAGTGCTAAACTCTTTCATTATTGAGGTCATATTTTGAACAAGTTGAGACCTGCAGTGTTAAATTTGTTACAATTTTTTTTACACCTTTAGTTTAATGACTGATTGTGTAAAAATACCAGCTTAGCACATTTCTTCATTTTCATTACTTTGCTTGATATGTATCAGCAGTGCTAAATTCTTTGTTGTTGTTGTCATATTTTCGATAGATATCCATAATTCCTTTTATTAAATTTGTTTGGAAAGGTGTAATTAAGGAAGCTCTAGACTAACAAAAAGTGCTTTTTGGACTTGGAGAAAAATATATCAAATAAAGTTGTGCATATTTAGTCTTATAAATTAATTTTCAACATAGGGTACCTGCTTTATTTCCGCGGAAAAATGTCCAAAGACATTGGACAATTCATGAACAAAAATCACTGTTGCTCACTCACTTTGGGAAAAATATTGAAAATAATGAATTCATTTACTTATTCTTAGTCAAATATATTGCTCAGAATATTTGAATCCATAATAGATTGTGTAATTAACTGTAAATAACCATTTTTTCTATCTTTCTTCTAAGAGCAGATCACTCTAACTGCATAAAACTACTCTTTAGGGTGCAGTGCTTAGAGCTTCCTTAATGTAAGTTCCGAGTGATTCAAACTCATGACTTGATTTATAGCTAACTGGGGATCAACCCCATTCTGCGTTCACTGTTACGCAACAATTTTGCAAATAAAAAAACAAAACAAAATAAAAATAAAAATACAAGAATTATATTCACATTCATTGTTTATTGCAAAAGTACCTTACAATATGAATGTGTCGATGTATCTATTTCGTAAGTGTCCGATATGCAATGTCAACCCGTGCACACAGTCTAGTAGAATTTAAAGATTTTTTTTTCAGAACTGGAATCTTCTTTGTCGAGAATGTACTAAAAATTGGTCTAGCTGCATAAATATATATATATATATATATATATATATATATATATATATATATATATATATATATATATATATATATTAGCACTGTTTTACACTTTTATATGTACACTCTGCTTGGGCCTTAACAGTGTTCGTCATTTGATACAATATCGACTTTTTATCTAATGTAGACTGTGAATTACCGGGCGATGAAAAACATTTATGTGATGCTGTTACACACGCCGATTATATAATTAGGCAACCCACGGAAGCGATCATAATTTTAAACTTTCTACGAAATTAACATTTATGGTTAAATATTGCAGAATTTGATTTTTTTTTCATATGGAGATCATACATTTCAAATATAATTATGTTTATGTTAAATAACTTCAATTTCAGGCCGATACACCACCTTCTAAGGAAGAGCGCGGATATAAAGTATAAACAAATGCGAGATAACTCAATTTACCTAATAGTATATATCTTTTACTGAATTCGCAGCACGTGTGAGCACATTATCGCATGTTCTTTGTACACACCAGGACCCCCACGGCTTGTTTTGTTGATAGGAACATGTCCTATTCTTTTTAGCTCACCTGAGCTGAAAGCTCAAGTGAGCCTTTCTGATCACATTTTGTCCGTCGTCCGTCTGTACACTTTTACATTTGAACTTCTTCTCTAAAACCACTTGGCCAATTTCAATCAAAATTGGCACAAAGCATCCTTATGGTAAGATGAATATAAATTGCAAATATGAAAGACCGATCTTTATTCAAAGCGGAGAAAACCTCTAAACTGTAGAAAAAGGGGGGTGAATTTTTAAAAATCTTCTTCTCAAGAACCGCTGAGTCAAATTCAACGTAATTTAGCAAAAATAATCCTTATGGAAAGGAAAATATAAATTGCAAAAATTATGGGCTAATTCTGTTTCAAATTTGAGTAATTAATAAAGAGAGAATGGGGTTCAATCAGTTTATAACATCGGGTTCGGTATATCATATATCGAAAACCAGGTTATTGTTTGAAGCAGCCATGTTGAACCCATGATAAACGGGTCAAACTGACAAAGGTGAATTTGCTTGTTGTGCAACAGTTTATTGCGAAGGGAATATTTGAAACATGCGAAATATATTTGTGCCGATTTTGTGAAGTAAATTGAGGTTAAATATTTCAATGCGTTGACATTTTCGCTTGTGACGGTGGTTTTAGCTTGTTTTGATTTTCGTTTCATTTTCGTTAATTATGCCTTTAAACTTGAGGGGAACCATCGCCTGCATTTTGGAATATTTACGTATCAAACTAAACATAGACTTCGGTAAATCAGACAGCTGATTGTTTACCTGCGAAAAATGAGCAAAATCTGATGCACTAACAACATATTATAAAATACTATTCATTCTATTGGTAATTCGGTACGATCTCTACGTAATGGTTGATTAATGCAACGTGTTTAGTTAAGATGCTCAGCATTTTCAGTTGAACACGGAGATTATTTTCGCTGCTAGAAATATATAGGTATATATATGATGAAAAATAAATTGTGCTCTTTCTTTGTTTTAGTGCATTTTTCCTTTGTTTTAATTGTTTACAATTTTCTATTTACTAACCATATTTGATTGTCCGAAATATCTGACGTTTTCCTGTTTTTTTTTTTTTAATGATTTTGATATTTTAGTGCTAGTTTTCCTGGCAAGTAAAATATCAAAATCGTAAAATAAGCCAGGAAAACGACAGATAGATCGAACTACATATTTGAGTGTCCAGCTTCGAATTATAAGCAAGGTACAGAGCTTTGATCACAATTCTATGTTTGCAAACAGAGCTGAGGCCATGCTTTTGTTCATTTACATTTTAAATGCTGAATAGGAAATACCAAGTTTAAAAATCTTAGTTGAATTTAAACTCTTGTGAACAAAAAAAATGACTCAAACCTAGAAGAATTGTGAGCTCTGTATCTTGCTTATAATTCTACGATTGACGCTGAAATTTTGGTTGATCATTAGAAATGTCTTGCTAAAAGTTAAATACTTGTACAGAAAAATTAAAAGAATGATATGCTGTAACGACTTTCTGGGACCCCCGCCTTATACGATTAATTATATAAAATCTACACCAAATTTGATAGTTTTCCAGACTTGGGTAAAAAAAAAAACGACATCTTTAAAACAGTTTCCATAGTTCTGACACATTACTGTTATGGGGATAAATGCATTATCGCCATTAAGAAAATATTACAGAGGAAAATCATCTTGGTTTGTAGCCATTTGTTTTTGAATATAGATGAAAATAATGGGTGGGTCTTAGTAAAATAGAGTGATATGCCTGTCAATACATTGGTTATAATAGCTCTTTAATATATCATATGACAACATTTTTAATTCGAGTGTATTCATCGATGAAGTGAGTAAGGTTATAAAACGTCACACCAGTTCACGCAAAGTAAACAACAATCGTTTATAATGGGGAAGACCAATTAAATTTTTGAATGTTTTAATTTGACCGCATTCAATGAGGTACAATTTTCTTCTTTCACATATAGGATTTTTTTTAATAAAATACAATAACTAGTAAGTAGTTGAAGAAGAAAATATACCTATATGCTCATATATTTTGATCGCTTTATAAAGTGGGGGGGGGGGGGGGGGGGGGGAGAGAACTAAAATAAAGGGAATTGGAAGTTAACAGTGTACCCCTACCGAAAATTTACTTTTTTATATTGTGAATAGGATCTTCTTATTTTCGGTAAAAATGGTATTTCATAAAGGTACATTGTCAAAGATTATGTGTTATTTTTTTGTTATTTTACCGAGTGGCCATATGGCACAATATCCTTGGAACGCCTTTATAAAGCAATTGTTGCTCAGGTGAGCGATGTGGCCCCATGGGCCTCTTGTTTTTTTTTTTACGAAGGAAATGTAAATGGGCCGACACGTGGGCTGATTTTTCTAGAGATCACTTCATATAATTATTTCTTAGGATTATAGATTCTCATGCAGATCATTTAGGATATATAAAAAATAAGAATTACAGATAGATAGATAGATGATAGATAGATAGATAGATAGATAGATAGATAGATAGATAGATAGATAGATAGATAGATAGATGATAGATAGATAGATAGATAGATATCCGATTTACAAGCAATCTGGAAGTTTGGTTTGCACTGAAAATCAGGAAGATAGAGTACAGTATTCTAAAACTATTGAGATTAGTAAAATGTCCATTTTCTTCTTAAAAACCTTTTGCCAAAAAATATAGTTCCGTACTTAACTTTGTAGATATGTATTTTCTCTTACCCGTTTCATTTAATATAGCTTATTAAGCATTATAAAATATAAATATACGAGTAGAATTAATATATGATGCAGAATTTTCAGACTAATGGTGACCCTAAATGGCTCTCCCAAAACAAAGGAACGAACCTATAGCTATATAAGAGTATAGGTGTCTCTTGATGGAATCTGGTGTAAAAAGGGGCGAAAAAAGACCGAATGTTTGACGTCAGGGTGCTGAGTGGACCCCTATATTAGAGATTTTGTTTTTAGATATATTAGAGATTTTTGTTTTTAGCTCACCTGAGCTAAAAGCTAAAGTGAACTTTTATGATCACCCGTCGTCCGTCTGTCTGTCTGTCTGTCCGTCCGTCTGTAAACTTTTTACATTTTGAACTTCTTCTCTAAAACCACTTGGCCAATTTCAACCAAATTCGGCACAAAGCATCCTTATAGGAAGGTTAATATTAATTGCAAAAATAAAAGGCCAGATTGTATTCAAAGCGGAGAAAACCTCGAAACTGTAAAAAAAAAGGGGGTGCATTTTAAAAAATCTTCTTCTCAAGAACTACTGAGTTAATCTTAACGTAATTTAGCATAAATCATCCTTATGGAAAGGAAAATATAAATTGCAAAAACTAAGGGCTAATTATGTTCCAAATTTGAGCTAATTACCAAAATACTAATAAAGCGTGTTCGTATTCAATATCTCGTACACTGGCAATTTCGTACGATATAGACTTGTCCTCTGACAGGCATTGCCAGTCTATTGTACGATAGAGACAGAGGACCAGTACACCGTATCTCGAAAACGAGGTTCTTTGTTTGAAGCAGCCATTTTGGATGCATGTTGTCAATCCTACAAAGATCAATATGTTTGTTGTGCAACAGTTCACGTGCGAATATAATCTATGAGCATGGAAGATATATTGGTGCCGATTATTGTGAAGTAAATTGAGGTTAAATATTTCAACGCGTTGTCATTTTCACTTGTGACGGTGGTTTTAGCTTGTTTTGATATTCGTTTCATTTTCCTTTTTAACTTGGGGAACGATTGCCTGTATTCAGTATTCTGGTATTTCGAATTTTTACGTAACGAATCAAACATAGACTTCGGTAAATAGGCAGTTGATTGTTTACCTGCGAAAATGATAAAATCTGATGCATTAACAACGAACTAAAAGACATTTCATTCAATTTTAAGAATTGGTAATTCGGTATGATCTCTGAGCAATCGTTGGGGTCGCAATGGTGATTAATTTAATGTGATTTGTTAAAATGCCTAGCATTTTCTCGAGTGTATTCATTTTAAACAAACATTATTTTCGTTGATGGAGTAATGTAGGTATATGTATGATTTTAAAAATAAATTGTGCTCTTTCTGATTAAGTGCATTTTCCCCCTCTTTTTATTGTTTATTAATTTCTAATCGAGTGTCAACAAGAACCAAACAAGGGGGCGACTTTGGTTGAAATATTCGATTTCTGATCGGTAACTTTGCCGGAATTTCCTCCGAAAGAGAATTTGAAAATGCGTTCGCCCTTGATGCCGTTCGCCCGAGTTTCTGTTCACCCAAGGTCCGTTCGCCGTTGATTCCGTTCGCCCAAGGTACGTTCGCCCTTGATTCCGTTCGCCCTTGATTCCGTTCGCCCAAGGTCCGTTCGCCGTTGATTCCGTTCGCCCAAGGTCCGTTCGCCCTTGATTCCGTTCGCCCAAGGTCCGTTCGCCTTATTTTAATAGAGGATTGATGTAGTTGTATATTTTCATATTTGTGTAATTATATATCTCTTCATAATTTCATGATTAGAAAACAACACTATTATATAGCACCCTTACATAATGACAACAAATGGATTGACCTGATAACGATACGATGACTTATTTTCGTGGCGAATTAATTATTTATTAAGAATTGTGCTGTGCTCGGGTATATAAATTCTTCAAAGAAAGAATTGCCGTTCATCCGCTGCTCACCTTCTATTCATGTATGGACCAATTAATGTCTTAATTTCTTTAATTTTTTAAACCAACATGCGAATCATTAAAAAAAAACATCAAGACAGTTATCTATAATATACGGCATTAAAATCTAACAATTAGACTAATTACGTCTTTTTGAAGAAAAAAAATCATAAAATGTACGAAAAATTTATAAAAGTAAAAATAGTTTAGTATTTAAAAAGTTGATATTAAATGAAATAAAGTTAATTAACTTAAAATGATATAGTTTATAAACAACAAGGAGCGAACAAAGTTTAGGGCGAACGATAATTAGGGCGAATGACAATTAGAGCGAACGGACTTGGGGCAAACGGACTCGAGCGAACAGGTAGATAGGGCGAACAAACCCGATACCTTTATACCAATTTGAAGTAGCCATGTATTCCGAGTTCATAAATTAACTCCAAAGATAATAAAACTATGTTTATGTAATTGAAAAGACGTTTCCACAGCCTCAGTTAAACCCTGTTGTGACTGTTTTATCTTTAGAGGTTATAAATACGGGTGATGCAAACACATACCGTCCAATCAAAATTACAACCGATATTTATTACATTTCGTGTTGATATTACAATTAGTTAGTAACTTATAATTAGTTAATAACTCTGCCAAATTAATGCAAAACCGTTTGTTAACAGTTATTTTCAAAATTAAAAAGATCCTCTACCTAATGTTGTAATTGGGTCATAGGGTAGGACTAATGCCTCCAAAATACACAGAAGTGCATAAACTGATTTTGTGTCACTTGACTAACTCAATTACAAAACATTTTATCTATATAATGTATGAATACATAAAAAATGAAATTAAACAAATTGGATAAGTTTTTAAAAGTTGCTTATAGTTCTACGACTGACGCTGAAATGTTTGCTGAACATTAGAATTGTCTTACTAAACATTAAATAATTGTGTACAGAAAAATCAAAATGATGATGTGCTATAACTACTTTGTGGGGCCCCTTCTCATTTGATGAATTATATGAAATCTGCAACAATTTTGGTAGTTTTCAAACGAGTAAATACAAACGTCTTTTAAACAGTTCTGACACATTATAGTTATGAGGATATCTGCATTATCATTATTTAAAAAAAAAAATGCAGCAGAAAATCATCTTGGTTTGTACCCATTTGTTGTTTTTGAGGAAAGATGAAAAAATAATGATGGGCCTTAGTACAAAAATTATACCTGTATGCCTGACAATACATTGAATTATATAGCTTTTTAACATACCATGTGGCAACATTTTCCTGTCGAATGTTTTCATCGATCAAGTGAGTAAGGTTATAAAACGTCACACAAGTTTACACCAGGTAAACAATCATTTAAGGGAAGACCAAACAGTCTTTGACTGAAGCCTTGGCAACTTTTGCCACAGAGTTCAAACACTGCGTACTGGCTTCCAGACTATCTGGCGATCCTCTGTCCGTCAATCTTTTTAAACTTTCACATATGAGATACGATCTGTGAAAATCAAATGTATTTCATCGGCATGGTATATTCATAGAGCTTAGCATCTTAAATAAATGCAAAAAAACTTAGATGTTGAAAATGAAAATTGCACTAATTTAAGTTCGATTTTTTTCCATAAATACCAATACACCAAACAAAAACTATTGCAGGTAAATGGTAACCACCTTTTCCAGTATTTTCATCATATAAAATAGATATGTATTGCATGACCTCTGTGACAAAATATTAATGAAATAAAATGTTGGCATCCTTTAATTGTGTAGATTCAACATGTTCAAATTATGATTACTCACGAGAAGGTAGGCCCACAATGGGTGCTGATTTTTAAACTGATATAGTCTTAGAAAATGTATGAATTTTTTTTAATCTTTAAAGAGATAATACTGTTCACATATGTGCAAAAACTGCAGGAAATGATATACCGGTGTTATATATTCATATATCGCAATATATTTTCACCCCCACCCCTTTATAAAATATTGAGTCTTACATCAGAAAATTATGATACTTAACTTTGCTAAATATTAAATTTTATTGTTCTTCATTATTTAAAGTGTTTTAAGTCAAAGTAGTTCGCCATTGTTGCTCAGGTGAGCGATGTGGCCCATGGGCCTCTTGTTTAACAGTAGAATTTATTACTTACTGCTCATTTCAAAACAAAGTAGGTCACAACATCAAAGTGTCACGTACGTACATTCTTAAATGTGACTTCTCGATAAGTTGCGTAACTCTAAGGGGAATTTGATATTTAAGATTAATGACATCCTTTCTGTAATTTTAAATCACATTATAAACAAATATACTTTGTTTTAAAAGTCATTTGTTTCTATCTATATCAAACAATAGTCTATTATTTTAGGCGTTATCGGTCGCTGATAGGGAACAGACAATGTTTAACAAAATATTCTGTTATATTGTTTTACAATTGAGTAAATCTCTGAATTGCGTTATGTTGGCATAAAACTTTAATAAGAAAAGTATCATTAACCTGAAAACCCGACACCGGTATCTATTATAACGGGAATATATCTGTTTACAATGAATTAAGACCCATTTGAACTATCATGTATTGTCTGCATCATAGAATATTAGATAGTCATTAGTTGCGTGTCATATATTTAACACAATGCACAATTTTGTTACATGTTTTGAAATATTATTGATCTAGCAGGAAAACAGTTTTATCTTTGAATTGTCGTCTGTATTTTGTGAATTATAGATATTTATTGTTAATGGTTTTAAAGTGAATTTAAAATGAATTTCCAGCTGAAACGCAATTTGTAACCAATATACCGATTCCATTATCTTTAACATGCTCACTTTGAAGTTAAGTAATTGCATAATTACAAGGGGAAAATCAAGGACATGAAAATTTTTTCATTTTAATAGTAGTAAGTAACAAGGCGGCTCTTATGTTAATACATGTATGAAATTTGTATGGTTCTTTTAGCAATATTATTGTAACAATTCAAAATTGTAAAGATTATTTTTTGAAGACATATAAGTATTCAAAATTTCTGTTTTCCTTTTAAAGATTAATGGATCAAAGAAAAAATAACATATGAAGGTGAACTAGTGAAAGTGTAAACATATCACATTACACAATTACTTCGTCGTTACAGTGTATAAGAATAAACATCTATTTTATATGCTAAAAACGCTACAATTTTTCCCTTTCCGACCCTGATTTAGAGTATATAGTATTCATACAAAAAAATATATTCATTTTGAATATTGTACGTTTATCAAACTTCTGGTTACTTTGAATCCAAAAAATAATTTAGATTGTTGTTAAGAATCACTGGCTACAGTAAATATTACTATAAACGTAACACATTTTCGAATTCAACAATTATTTGGGAAAAAAGGAGTTGCTTCTGTTTTTTGAAAATTATATCATATATAAACATAAATTCAGAATCATATCAATTACACAATAACACAATAACAAATTATTATAATAGTTTTACCTAAACCGTTTTTCATATCGTTTAGCCATTGAGAGTTATTGAGGAGGCATCAAACATTGAGATGTCAACAGCAATTCAATAAGCGATGCTTAAATCAACCATTCAATCATTTGTTCTTTTCGGCCACCAATGTTATGGAACCTGTCCTTTCCAGTTTCTGCTGAAACCACCAACCTCAGAAATTAGTAATTTCTACATGCATTACGAAAGAGCAGCAAGAGAGTTGATGAGGCATGTTTAATCCTGCATGTATAAAAGATGAAAATGCAAATTTCGGTATAATCTCTACATACAGAATTAAAGAAAATTAACAGAATTAGTGATTAGAGAAATGCCAGGTTATTGTTGAATTTAAAATCAGATAGTTCGAACACAGTTAGACTAACATAACACTTTCTATGCTAACGTGCGGGATTCCAGCACAGTTGGTCACATACCATTACTTTACCTCGTACTCATTAACCACGCGAGAAGTTGTATTCTAAAAAAAAAATTCAAAAATTCTTAGGTTTGCTAAATTAGCAAATTTGGTTCCTGTTAGGGTATGGCTGGGCAAAGTAGTTTGAATATGTTGTTGGACTAATGTCATTCTATAGCAGTGTCATATTTGCATTGATTTGACTGATGGAACTTTTTATATTACTTTTTACTTGTATAAAGGAAAAAGAGTACAAAAATAAGTGTGTTCTGTGTTCAGATAGGCCAACCGTACTCTCTCCCAGGTCCGAAACTATTCTACTAATCTTATTTTTTTTTGGACAGGCATTGCCTTTTTTCGATAATAAAGAGTTGGTAATAACATTCCAGAAAAATAAACATTCACATATAAAGCTTTTTAGATTATTCCGTACTTCTATTGCCAAGTAATTATTAAATTTACATGGAGAGTAAGTTAATGATTTCAAAGAATTCAAATGATTTCAAGGGGATTAACATTTTTGTCAAATGAAAGTACCACCGCGAAAAATAAGGTGCTCTAGATGGTAAACAGCACGTTATTTGAACTGAAGGTCGATAGGGTGAATTCTAGAAATCCAAAAACTACACCCGCACAATACGAATCCTAATTCCTTACTCGTGACAATAATGTAAAACACAATTTAATAAGGATTGAAAACAATAGAAATTAGCACTAAAGCACGAGTGACATATGTAATAAAAGTAAAACTTAAATTTGTGTGAGTCAATTAAATCAAATGTCTGATGAAAAAGTTGATAATGTAATTTAGCAGTTAAAAATTAAAGTGAAATATTGTCTTGCACTATGGAATAGGTGCATTATAATTATGAATTCTTTTGAAAAATAGATAGAGGTAAGTCAAATTTCACTCAAAGGTCTTCAAAATTTGTCAAATTTTCATAACATGATAATTCCATCGCCTTTCGGAAAATTAGACGTTATCGTCTAAAGAGAAATCGCCAGAATGATTTAAACAATAAAATGCTTTCTTTGGTGATTTAGTCGGGATATGAAGGTGGCGACATTGCAGAAAAATAAATAACCCACGTTAGCGGGTTATGTAATATTTTTCTTCAATGATCGTTATCTTCATAACCCGAATGTTTTTTGTAATATGTTCTGAAATAAATTTTAAAGTAACTGTCAATTCAAGTCTTTAATATTTCTGCCATAAGTAGTTTTTAGTTTTCTTAATATGGAATTTTCTCTTAATTCACGGTGTTTGCATGGAATTCCACTACATCACCTGGACAATGGTGGAAGGTTCCGATTCTGCATGGAAAGCTTGCGTTGGATTTCTGCACATTATTAAGTTGTTATTTCGGAACTTCGAGAATCGGTTTTCATTGGCTAACCATTTAAAGACTAGTACCATTATTTTTTTCATCAACTTAAATACACTTTGTTGATTTTTTTTTCTTTTTGGAGTTTTTATTCGGCGTATATTTCAGCGACAATCGCAACTTCTCGGGCCTTTCCGGCAGAACTCGGAAAAACACCTTGTATGAATTAACATTACTGGATGTTAGAATTTTAAATTCTAACATCACCATATGGATTTTGTGAACTTTTTACATTACAATTTACAGTTTATCAGTGTAACTCATATTCAGGAAACGTTCGTTAAGGTAGTATTTTAGTAGAAAGCCGAGTGACATATTCTATTGGGTTACTCACAACTTCATGATAACAACTTATGCCTTAAAATTTATTGATGAAACTATTACTCTCTCTTGAAGTTTTTTTTAATTTGGCATACGCTAATTCACTGTTAATATCAGCAATTTGTACTCTCTTTATCTTCAGTTTTTAGAGACTCACTGCTAAGACTGTTGACAGGTATTCTTGCCATTGAGGGGCTTTAAGAAGGTTCTTGCTTTGGCACTATATTCGTTATCTGGATTGTGTTGCATCTATTCTACCATTTCAACAAATTACGAATGATGACCCCTCCTAAAAATCCAGCTTCTCCTCGTTTCAAAATCGCTTTCAATCTATTATCTTTTTTGTCGGCAATGACTTTCAAATCGTCCTTATGTCTCTCGATAAACTGTTGAGTCTGTTTGTCGACAGGAATACTTCCTTTGAGTAAATTCTGTGCTCCAATGAGAAACCATTTCATTAAAGTCTTACGACTTAATTCAATGATTTCCTGTCTTTTCTCTGGATCTTTTTCTCCATATAAAAGTTTCAGGAGTCTCAAAATTTTCTTTTGTCGTGCCATGATGTCCTCAATCAAATGAAGGTAACCCTTGGTGTGTTCAATATTTATATTCTCGAGGCATATAAACACTTAAAGTATCAAACATCTGACTCCTTAATTTCAATTCGTCTGGAGTTTGCGGGCTCAGATCTACCAGCAAATATCCATGAGGAACTAGTAGCATCTTGATAGGCCGATATTAAATGGGCATGTCTAATTGTCGACTCAACACACTGATTTGAGACTTATCTCTAGGATTTTTAAACAACACCAAATAATGAGCATTTAAACTAATGGTGCGATGTTGGTTAGCCCCATCAAATACATTCTGAGTGATGTAAATCACACTAGTATTCCGATGGTGAGCTTTGCGAGTAAACCAATCTACAATAGACTTAATGGCTACTAATTTCTCGTCGTCTTCGGGAATGTTGTGAACAAACTTGACTCGATCTTGCAAAGATTCGTAAGCGGGCTGCCATTCACGATAACACCAAACTATTTTTCGGGGGGAGGGGAGATCCAATGACTATTTTCTATTCACTTTTTAACAAATTCTGTTTTCCCCGATTGAGAAGGACCCGCTACGACCATAGTAAATTCGTGTTTCAATTGAAAAGTGGTAAAAGTCTCGTAAGAATGCATGATGAATTATGAAGATGAAATAAAATTGAAATCATTTTTATGTGGTGAGTGATACTAGTGTTTATAATTTTATTTTTGCAGGTAAATGAAAACAGCTTTTTTCGAAAAGTATAGGTGGCCCTTAAAAGGGCCGGAGGTTTTCTTTGCACTGGTAGGCTCTCACTCCTCTCCTCGGTGGCGACAAATGGGGCATGGGTTTATGTACCGGTAGATGCCCACGATGCATTGGCAGCAAGTGCGCTGAGTAGAGCAGGATTTGCATTTTATTTGCAAATGTGCATTTTCCTCGAGACAAACCACACATTGCCCCCGCTTGTCCTGGGCCTTGGTCCCCCAGCTTGGTATGATGGTTAGGTGCCTCCTAGGATTCTGTGGGTCCCTTGAATGGTCGTAGGTAAATGTCTCTTGATCTACTATCCTGACTGTCCTGTTGAGGCTTCGGCTCCTAGACCGGCTGCGTCGCCTAAGGGGAGAGTTCTGCTGTCCTGCTCCAAGTCTTTCGCGCAACTGGTCGATAACGGGCTGGAGGCCACGAAGTTGATGAGCGGGTCGATTTGGAGGATTGCCTGGGGGAGAAGCTTCGG
Organism: Magallana nippona; assembly: GCA_033439105.1. NCBI lineage: Eukaryota > Metazoa > Mollusca > Bivalvia > Ostreida > Ostreidae > Magallana > Magallana nippona. The sequence goes on along the minus strand of CM065921.1, from coordinate 38,887,474 downwards.
CCGTAATGGTGGTGGTCATGGGTTCACTTCCGTTGACTCGGCTGTTTACAATCCGGATGGTCCGGCGAAAGTTGGTACGTCTATTTGGTGAACTGGTCCCACTGGTCCCACTGGTGAATGTCCTACTTGAGTTACCGTTGATGACTGTCACGGAAAACTTTGGAATCTCCAGGGGAGCATCTGGTTGGGTGTCAGGAGCTGCAGTTGGTGGATCAGGAGCTGACGGGGTCCCCGGAGTTGACTCTGTGTCTGGCAGGATGACAACAGGCGCGGGTCTTTCGGGAGCTGGCAGGATGGCAGTGGGTGGTGGCGGCGCCGGTCTGTCGGGGGCTGGCAGGAGTGGAGGTGATGGAGGAGGGCTATACTGCACCAGAATGGTTGGTGATGTCCTCGGACTCTGGGGCGGCGAGGAGTCGGGACTGGCGGGGAGGCTGTCTGGCAGTGCTGCCCTGGGGGGGGGGGGGGGGCACCCATCAAGGTCGGGAGGCGGGGAGGATCCACCCGGCTGGTCCTGCACATTGGGCCCGGTCCTCTTCCTCGATCTCCCTCTCTCCTGCGTGGCTCCTGTTGATGATCCTGGGGTGGGGGCTAACACAGCCCCATCCATGAAGTAAGTTTGGCCCAAGGAGATATTGGGCCTTATGATGATGGGGCTCCTCACTGCTGGTGCCGGAGGCCTTAATGGAGGCGAACTTACAGTTGGTAAAACAGGCACTATGAATTCTGGATGATGACTGATTCCTGTATAGCGGGCGGGAGTTTGAGTACTAGCGGTGTCCTCCTCCTGGGGCAGGCCGGCAGCGGATGGGGGGCTGTTATCAAAAATCACTTCCCTGGAATTATCCATTGGCTCATCCACAGAGATGGGTCGATAGGTGGCTCTGATATATCGCTGGCTTTCCTGGTCCCACCTGTATGTCCAATGCTCAATGATTGTTCTATGAAACGGCATAGCCGGAAATCTCGGAACACTAAAACTCATCTTCTTGCGATCTATTAAGATCTAACCGACGAGTGAAGAGCTAGCCAGAGCGCGCTCGTATTTATGCCTATAGAGCGGACGTCAACGGAAGCACCCTACTTGCCCGGATGTCGCACGAGTAAAAATATCATGGCGGAGCGTAAATTGGCTAAATTTGTGCTTTTGACGATTGATATTTCTTTCTTTTTAAAACGTTCGATACGATTTGAAAAATAATTGATTGAGATTAATTTATCCACTTTAAATCTATCATTTGATACTTATTTTAAACGGATAGGGCATCATAATATTTAATTATAAGGAAAATAAGACCCAAGACTGAGTCGAATCTGGGTTTAACAACATTGTTAAAAAAAATTCTATCCATTCCTGATGGAATTTTTCCACAAATGAGACCTTTTTTTTAAAGTAGAGATCGTACTTTATCAAATAAAACCATTCCTGTGCACCAGCGATCAATATTTCGTAAATGACAAAGATTTTAATACCGTACCTATAGCACTAAAAAATAAAAACATAAGATAAACATCATTTTATATAATTTTAATGAACAATTTCAACAAAAAACATGAACAATGAAATAATTACTTTAGATTTAAACGTCTTTTCAAAACAGGCTCAATAATTAACCCAGTCTGTTCAATCCGTCTTTGAAATCGAAAACGATCAAGGGCCATAGTCATCCATTGACTTGCACGTTCTTCGTAGGGAATTTCATGGACACTTAAATTCATAACGAATTTCACACACTTGTCCCTTCCTGAGTCAGTACTTTTAGTTTCATGTGAGCATATTCCAGGGCAGTGATCTTTATGTTGTCGATCTGTCTCACTACGGCATTGCAGTGTCTCCCCTAACGAGTGAACATTCTCCTTAAGAAGCTCCATTCTTGATATTCTTTGTAAGATATCCCGGTCAATTTCTCTAACAATTGGAGTTTGCTTCCCTCGGCCACCCAATAGATAGTCACTATTCTTCCTGGAGTCGGTCTTTCGGCCAGATAGATCATGAGCTTTTGAAACAGCTTCATACTGCTGACTTCCTCCTGAGCTAGAGAGGTGATCTGCAATATTTTCTCCTGCTTCTCTTCGTTTATTTTGGCGTTCCATGTTGTGACTGCTAAATATCCTTCAAATGAATAAGTTAGATATCACCCATTTTTTCGGATCTGATTCAGATAGCCATAAAGGCTCTATTATATAGGGTTTGATTGCATCACCTTTTTGAGTCATTGGAAAACCCACCGCGTCATTGGAAAAACCCAACTTGCATCATTTAAAAAAGGAAAACCCCATGACGTATGGAAATTTATCATTAGAAAGGAAAACCCCATGACGTATGGAAATTTCCACCGCGTCATTGGAAAATACCATAAAAGAGAACATTCCTGAGGCCTGTTCAACAGAGCGAGCGCTCGCGAGCGCTCGCCAAAATTCCCTATACCCGCAACACAAATTTTGGCGAGCGCTCGCTCTGTTGAACTCGCCTCTGGTCACAGGAATCACAATGACTAGTGAACATTTCTTAGACAGTCAGGATCCAACATCAAATAGCCAAGGATATTACAATCCTCTACTGACAGAGGCACAAGATACAACGGCCTTAGAAATGGCATCGTACAACAATCAGCCCATGAGTAAGGAGGACTTCGGTATCCTAGCCACCACCCAAGACGCAATCTTGAATACCCTGACCATTCCTAGTGACGAAATAGCCAACCATACAAGTATCATCCTAAACAAACTAAAGGAATTCAAACCAAATGAGGAAAAAAAAGGAGGAAAAGAAATCACATTACAGCTGCTATACCTGCGGAGAACCGGGACATTTCTCACCCAACTGCCCCAATAAGGATAATTACATCAAGCCAGAAAAAATAATCCAAACCTGTTTCACCTGCGGAGAACGGGACATTTTTCACCCAACTGCCCTGAGAATACAAACAAAAAGCAGTATGCAAAGAAGGAACCTACTAAAAATACAGCTTGCTGTATTTGCAAACAAGAGGGCCACTGGATGAAAGACTGCCCAGATAGGAAGGAATATTACAAAAATAAGAATAAGAAAAAAAGAGAAGAGGAGGAAGCTACATTAGATGATTACCTGGATGATTTCTCAGATAAAGAAAACAGAGATCCCAATAAGATCGGGAAAGTGAAACCCACCAAAGAGAGAAAACATAAGCCCAACACAGAGAAAAAAGAAGATTGGGACGAGGAAATGAAGAAAGAGCAGAAAAAACAGGTAGAATGAAGAGAGTCAAAGGAGAAAATATGTTCGTGGATGCACCGATCAGAGCCATGACAATCAAGGAAGAACCTAACTCCATGGACCTGTAAACAATTGTGAATTTGTTGACTTTAAATATTGTTGTATTGTTCTCTTGTTCTAATTTGTTCTATTGTTCACTGTTACCAAATATTAAAAAGTCTATTTTTGTAATTTATGACGTCATTTTAGTTTAACCTTTGACCCCCTATGTAGGCGCCTGTCAAGTGCACTCATTTGACCCCCTATCTAGGCGCCTTATACTACTGGCGTACCATTCAATATAAATCAAAATGATGCAGAGAATTGCAATGATTTTTTCTGAATATTGACCTTTAAACCTTTCCGTGAAAATCATCAAAATTGGCGCCGGAGATTGCAATCTCTGAATTTTAAGTAAAATACAATGTTTTTTCTGTATAAAATATTCATTTCATAATGTACCATTCCGTGTAAATCAATCTAAATTGATGCAGGGAATTGCAATAAAAGAATTCTTTGACTTTTTAGTAAAACATAATATGTTTTTCTGTATAAAATATTCATTTATAATATACCATTGCGTGTAAATCAAACAAAATTGGTGCAGGTAATTGCAGTAAAAGAACTCTCTGAATTTTTAGTAAAACATAATATGTTTTTCTGTATAAAATATTCATTTATAATGTACCATTCCGTGTAAATTAATCAAAATTGGTGCAGGTAATTGCAGTAAAAGAGCTCTCTGAATTTTAAGTAAAACACAATATTTTTTTCTATATAAATATTCATTTAGAATGTACCATTCTATGTTAGTAAAAAAAAAATAATGCAGGGAATTGCAATGAAAGAGTTCTCTAAACTCTAAGTGAAACAAAAATGTGTTTTCTTTAAAAAATATTAATTTTAATCAATCAAAATAAATCACAATTGATGCAAATGACTGTAATGAAAATATTCTTGGAAATTAAAAATAAAAAAGCAATCTTTCCTGTATATTGGAAGACTGAATGCGATATAGATTAAAGCAATTCAAGAGGTTGATCATTTTACATGTTTTCTTTAGATGTTGTTATTTCCTACAAAATAATGAATGCAATTTAAAAGCAGTGTTGACTGCTGCATTTCAATACAGCATATACTTTACAGTTTGAACAAAGTCAATTCAATAAAGTCAAGTTTTAACGTACAAAATACCACTGGCAACTAATGAATAAGTATTTGCTAAGGAAAGTAAACAAATATGACTAGACAACATTGAGATGGTGACCATCTCAAAGGGCACAGCTTAAATAATTGATAAAAAGAATTTCAGAGAATTTTGCCTTGACCTTGACCTATAACTTAGAAATGTTCAAGCCGGCATAGAACTTCTAATTCAATCTCATTGCCCTTATATACAGGCATTTTTATTCAATCTGAGCAAAATTAAGCAAATGGGATATAATCTACGGTCTAAAACTGGTTATAAAGAGATCTGTGACGACCTTCACATTGACTTGGTTTAAGGTCACTGCACGTCATTAACCAAAAAGCTCTGTTTAAGTAAAGTATTAGCAAAATAGGGCTAAGTGGAGAGTATATATATATGCTCTTAAAAAGAATTTGTTTGTGTGATCCGACATGACCTTGACACTTGACCTTTAAACGTTATTTAAGGTCCCTGCATACCCTTTAATCAAAGACACTATGTGGGTGAGTATGAGCCAGATTGGAGCAAAGAGTGAGAAGATATGCTCCAGACAAGGATTTTTCATATAATTCTTGACCTTTACATTTGACCTTGAAAATGGGTTCAAGGTCATAACACACCCTTTATTCAAAAGCTCTGTTTATAAGTTGATGAGCCAAATAGGGCTAAGTGGAAATTATATATACTCTGAAAAAAGTATTTTTGCATGGTCCGATATGACCTTGACCAATGACCTACAAACTTCATTAAAGGTCATTGCACACCCCTTACCTGTATACACTCTGTGATTGAAGTATGAGCCGGATTCGACCAAGGGGAGAGAAGATATGCCCTGGACAAGGATTTTATATAAAATTCTGCTATGACCTTAACCTAAGACCTACAAACATGGTTCGAGGTCACTGCACATCCTTTACCCAAAGGCACTCTGTGGATGAAGTATGAGCCAGATTGGGCCAAGGGGAGAGAAGATATGCTCTGGACAAGCAATCTCAGACGGACGGAATGACGGAAAGACGTACGATACACGCACGATACGATAGGATTGAAACACGATACGATGGGAAAGGATTGTCAAAAATAACGTTGCGGGTACTGTATCACTACACTATTTTGTTTTGTTGTGCAGCTACTGGCGCTGTGAAAGGTTATTTTGCAGCATCGCTAAATGACTACTTAGCATAGCTAAACTCTCAACAAGAACATTTTGTTAAAATAAAACAGTTCTTAAAAACATATGTAATAAAAATTACCGACGGTGTGATAAAAATTTGCAATTGATAATAAATTACTCAAAATGAGAAAAGATTACGTTTATTTGCTGATGACCATCATGTTTTGAATTATACCTTGTACAACTCGTTTTAGAGAGAGAACATATAAAAGTAACGTTTTAACAAATCAAATGTCTTTGAATAATGAGTTCATATTTATTTATACATGTAACATATTACAACAAACAAAGGAAAGGTTCCGTGAAAAATAGAGGAGATATGTCGTTTTCATGCAATTTGGAAATCAGAAATTGAATTTTAAATGAAAATTTTAAGAGAATACATCTCTTTACAAGATGATTTAATATCATTCAGTGTCAAGTAGAACTACTTGTTAGTAAATTGTTTAAGGTACATATTTGTAAACAAAACAAGGCTAGAAATCAATATTGAAAATGACATTCGTCCTGTTACGGGGGGAGGGGGGTCCCTATGAGTTTTAATTAAAACTAACAGGTTATCATCTGCTATTTATATCACACTTGAAGAATCTCTCTCTCTCTCTCTCTCTCTCTCTCTCTCTCTCTCTCTCTCTCTCTCTCTCTCTCTCAACTTTCTCCTAGTTATTTTATATAGCGAAATTCATTATCCTCATGTGAAATATGTCTTTAATAATGATGTAATGAGTGTACATTAAGATTTTCTATCATAAAGACCGTCGACGCACTTTGAAAAATAAATATATATATTTACTTTAATGACAAAACGTATTTTAATAGCACGTAATTTGCGAAGAAAAATTAAGCAGACAACCGTGTTTACAGAATACATACAGTCAATACTAACAGAGAAATTATATCGTTTTTGAAGATTAATCAACTAACATATCTTTTTCACAGATGGCATTGCAACGTTTCCCATTAAGTTCATCATTCCATTGACCATTGTGACACATCGACACAAAATGTTCCATTCCTTTGTGGTTGTCGGGTTGGTCTGAAATCCAGTTGGTGAATACAACGTTTTCCTTGTTTGTCCACTGGAAAACACCCTCCTCAACATGATCACTGGCTCCGATCCACGTATCACAACAAAAAGAGCATGTTTCTGAATGGCAAGAATAAATATTCTCACATCATTTGACATTTTTATTGGTCTTACAATATTTGATTTAAAATTATATTATATTAGTCTGTTACTGGTTTTTGAGACTTTATAAACAACTTAACATTAACATTCTATCTGGTGATGTATTATAAACATTGACCAAACTGTGGTTATGATTTAAAAATAATATTTGATTTGTTTTTCTGTTTTTGGGATTGAAAAATGCCCATGCTTGACATAAAATGAAGATTTATAAAAGCTTACCATGTTTCACTGTTTCTCTTATCCATTCGTTTTCCTCCATTGTTTCTATTCTAACAAGATATGCACCAACACTGTCACAGTAATCCTGTAAAAATGCGAAGATTTTATTGTTTCCTTCCGTCCTTTCTTTCTTTCTTTCATTCATTCATTCATTCTTTCTTTCTCTATCCTGTTTCTTTTGTTTTTCCCCTTAAAATCGTTGTATTTGTTTTATAAAGACTTGCTTGACAACGGTAAATAAAAACAAAATGATTACATTCTGAAAATGTAAGGATGAACTAATTCTACAAATGATGACACATGAAGCATTCACTATTACATGCCACAACGCTTGATTTGTAATCTCCTTAACAATATTGATTTGATCGGTAGTACAGATTTATTTTTAACTAATTGTTAATTTCAAATTGAATAAATGGTAGCTATTACTGAAAGCTCGTAAGAAATTCAAAATATTTTGAATCAATATCTAGTAATCCTGCATACATGAAAACCTGATTCATTACACCAAAAAAGCTTAATACATACCATTGCTTCTGTCCATGTTGCTTTCATCTTCACATACGTATAGCAGTGAGTGTTGTAGAGGTGCCATCCCGAATTGCATACTGCACAAGTATTGAAAAAAATATAAATATCTTATAATTAATCAAAAAAGTACAGTATTGGATGTTTTGTTTATATTTTATTTGTTGCATTCTTTTTAAGTTTATAGTCAATGCCAATAACATTATACAGTATTTGATTTTTAAATCTTTTATCATTTCTAACTTGACTTTATTATTCATTAACTTGCCCTGACAAGTTTTCAAAACAAGGTTTGGCTTTATGCTAAATAGAACATCACTTTAAACTAGCTTTTGCTTTTATGTATAATCTCAGTCAAAGGAAAAATATTCTTCAGAAGTTTTAAATTTGTTAAATAGTGTTGTTGTCTGAAAGTGTTATTGAATTCATTTTTATTTCTTTATTACATTACTACATTACTATAAATGTTCATTGAAGACTTTATCTTGCTTATTTAGTATTGTTTAAATACCATTCAAACTGACATGTAGCTCCCATCCGACATCCACACTACTTCTATTAAAAGATTTCTCGACAAGACGAGTTTTCAGATAATGGCAAGTTCCTATCCCTTTGTTATACAGATATCCGGCACAAAATACACAGCTACTAGCACACTCAATCCGACTAAGATTATACTTGGTCTCTATGTAGTTAACATTGCCAGTAATAGGAAGAAGGTCTTTGAAATTATCATCTCTCTCAAAATTAAAATTCCTGTTAAGTGTCATGATATCACAAACCAAGAAACAACTCATAACAGCAAAACGTTCGAAATAAGTCCCTATCAGAATCATCCTTATGTATTGTTATATCGGTGACAGTTCGCAAACATTGTTTGTGAATATTTGTGATGATTGTCTGACTACACTCCTTCCAGTTTGTTGCTCTATCATATGTATAGTTTTTGATATTTCCAAACAGTACATATTGGTTATAAATGTCATTGATGGAATACAAATATCTTTAAAAACCAACAGCCAACCAGAAACCTTGGTTCTGTGTAGGGCGTAAATGCTTCGCAATATTGTATTGATTTGTCAAGCACTGACAATTCTTAACGCATGCAATGCTACATATTAACGAAAATTCAGTTGAATAGGAAGATTTGCTTATTTTAACATAGTAGGTTATTTTTCCTGTCCTACATGTATGCATCATGAACAAGTAAATGCATATTTCAATTCACGTATCATTTACTAGTATCATCTGCATTACCAGTCATTATCATAAATACATTGTACCAAATGAAGTAATTTGTGTCCTTTTGATATTATGAGATAGAAGAATCTCATGCAAACAAATATTTTATGGTTTTAGCATACTACCGCTTGTAACCCCTTCATACCAATTAGTATAACATTAGATAAACTGGTTTGCAAATTATTTTCGCAAACTAGATGTAGATAATTTAGAAAATAATATACCATAGACATTTAAAAACTGATTCGCGGCGATGCGCTGATTAGTTGATTGTAATGAAATAAATATTTGTTAATTTGTACCATATGGATCTATATTTTGAACTAACAACCCATTGCGGTTAATCTTTCGAAACGCAAAACAACACATACTTTCATCCCTGTCCATTTTCCAGTGTGCCTCTAGGATAAATGATTGTCATTCATGTCATTTGAAGAATTTCAGATATATTTTCTTGTTTAATAAATGGTAACTGTTCATAAAAAAAATTGGTAGTCTAATTTCTTCTTTACTTTTACATGTAGTTTCCATTATTGATTATCATTATTATTTTTGTACAGCAAAGATAAAAGAACTAGGAAGGTGAGATCCATGCAAAGCTTAGAGCTATAGAAGTGGCCAGATTGCAGATCCATGTCTAGGGGTGCTATGTCTATTAATGCCGTTAAAATTGACCAAGAAAAGGTGAGAGAGAGAGAGAGAGAGAGAGAGAGAGAGAGAGAGAGAGAGAGAGAGAGAGGGGGATTTGACAATGTAACATTGTGTTATTTTTTTATAGTCTGTCCCAACTTATTGCTTCCATCACTTTTTGTTGATTTTTAATAAAAATACACATACCTGTGAAAGAAATGCTGTTGAAATTGTTAAACGGGAAATTATCCAAGATATCTTCATTGAAAAATTATCATTTTTCACTCATGAACGTTTAATGGAACGAAAACAAATTTCTTTCGGAGATTTATAATGGGAAATGTTTACATCTTTTCACTATTAGGAACTCACTCAGAATACCTCGCGCAATTTTTCAACGTTATCATCCGGGCTTAATCATGGCTGATGCAATGCAAAATCCCCGTAGACTTTCTAGTATTGAAACCTGAAGCGGTAGAGGGGGCGTTTTAAAACAGATAATCTGAACATATTTCATATTAGTGATTGAACAGAGTTTGAGCACAAAGGTATTTATGATTATCGAAATATCAAACGAAAAGTGGTGGAAGCAAAAACTCGGGATAGAGTATAAACTATTTTTATGAATCAATGTTTATTATTTAAAAGAAGAGATGAAATTAAATTTCAGCAGTGGAAAATCATGGAATTATATGAAAATAATTTATATCAATGAAAAAAATTGTTGTTTTACTTGTGTTTACTAACAGAAAAAGTAAATTTTTTATTTCATTTTAGATGCTGTTGTACACATCTTTTGAATTTTCCATATAATGTCTTTAACTAATTGATGGAGCACATCAACGATTTCAACCTCTCAACTTCTATGAAGGATGGAGTGTCACAAATGGAAGTCTGGAAAATTAGGTTTTTAGCTCACATGAGCTTAAATTGAGCTATTCTGATCGCTTTTCGTCCGGCGTCCCTCTGTCCTGTAAACTTTTTACATTTTCAACTTCTTCTCCATAACCACTGGGGCAATTTCAACCAAACTTCAAAATTGGCACAGATTATCCTTGATGAAGGGAATTAAGTTTGTTAAAATGAAGGGCTACCCCTTTTTGTAGGGAGATAATTAAGAATTATTCAAAATTTGTTGGTATCTTTCAAAAATTTTCTTCTCAAGAACCAAATGGCCAGAAAAGCTCAAACTTGTGTGGAAGCATCCTATGGTAATGTCGATAAATCATGATCAACTGGGGTAGCAAGAGGGTCACAGTGTGGGGGGGGGGGGGGGGCTCAAATTTTTAAATCGAAATATATAGAGAAAAATGTTTAAAATCTACTCGAAAACCAATCGACCAGAAAAGCTGAAACTTGTGTGGAAGCAACTTCAGAGAGTGTAAATTCAAATTTGTCAAAGTCATCATCTTTGGGGGTATGATGAGGCCACAATGGATGGTCAAATTTTTATCTGGGAAAAAATTTATTCTCAAAATATTATTTGTTTTAATATATGGTATTGCATGTACCTTTATGCATATGCAAGCATTTTTACATCTTGTTAACGCTTAATTGTTTAGACTGGGACCCCTTGCCAATTTTTGGGCCCAAAGTTTGATATAGGTTTACACACACACACACACACACACACACACACACACACACACACACACACACACATTTATATATATATATATATATATATATATATATATATATATATATATATATATATATATATATATAAAAACTCTGAACTTTTTTTATTTTCAATGATTGATAAACCATCCATAATTGGTCCAAGTAGCGTAGTGGACAATGCACTCGCTTCTCACCACTGCGACCCGAGTTCGATCCCCGTGATATACAGTGGTTGTATGTGAAAGGGTATGGTGGTCGCCCGCTTGGACATGTGGGTTTTCTCCGGGCACTCTGGCTTCCTCCCACATCAATGACCCCCTCGAGCTAACATCCGTGCCAACGAAAGATATTAATATAAGTTTAGAACTTGTTTATCAATCGTTATAAAATATATAAAGTTCAATTTCATATATGGGATACAAACATACCACAAACTATGAACCCCTTGTGAGGCCCAATAATCGTTCAGGGGCCAGTGTCTAAACTATTTAAAGAATAAGCAATATGTCAAAATGCTTGTATATAAGTCAAACCATATATGATAACATTTAAGTGTTTGTCAATAATTAAACTGTTTTCCTTTGTAAAATTGGATCCCCGAGTTACAGCTTTTTCTAGACAAATGGTATATAAGAAGAAGATTTTTAAAGATTTTTTCTCTATACAGTCCTATGTAAAAAAAAAAAAAATTTAAAAAATACCCCCCCCCCCTTCGCTGTTACCTCATCCTACCTTTGGGGATCATGATTTGCACAAACTTGAATCTACACTACCTGATGATGCTTTCACACAAGTTTCAGCTTTTTTGGCCTATTGGTTTCTGAGAAGAAGATTTTTTAAAAAACTTTTCTCTATATATTCCTATGTAAATATTCGACCCCCATTGTGGCCCCAACCTACCCACCCCCCCCCACCCGGGATCATGATTTATCAAACTTGAATCTGATCTACATGAGGATGATTTCAAACAAGTTTCAGCTTTCTTGGCTGATTGGTTTCTGTGAAGAATATTCTTAAAGATTCACTGTATATATTCCTATGTAAAACTTCGAACCCCCCCCCCCTCCCCCTTGTGGCCCTAACCTCAACCCAGGGATCATGGGTTAAACAAACCCTATATGAAGATGCTTCCACACAAATTTCAGCTTTCCGGGCTGATTGATTTCTGAAAAGAAGATATTTAGAGATTAACTGTATATATTCATATGTAAAAATTCGACCCCCTCCCATTGTGGCCCCACCCTAACCCTGGGGATCATGGTTTGAACAAACTTGAAATTACCCAATATGAAGATGATTTCACACAAGTTTCATCTTTTTCAGCGGATTGGTTTCTAATAAGAATATTTTTTAAAGATTTAATCTATTTAAAAATTCGTTCCTCTAATTTGGTCCCACCCTAACCCTGGGGATCATGGTTTGAACAAACTTGAAATTACCCAATATGAAGATGATTTCACACAAGTTTCATCTTTTTCGGCGGATAGGTTTCTGAGAAGAATATGTTTTAAAAATTTAATCTATATATTCTAATGTCAAAATTCGACCCTCTATCTGTGGCCCCACCCTACACCCGGGGGTCATGAGTTTCACAATTTTGAATCTTCACTACCTGGGGATGCTTCCACACAAGTGTTAACTTTCTTGGCTGATTGGTCTCTAAAAATATTTTATAAAGATTTACTCTATATATTCCTATTTCAAAAATTCGTTCCTCTAATTTGGCCCCCATCCTAACCGAGGGGAAATAGGTTTGAACACACTTGAATTTATCTCATATAAAGATGCTTCCACACAAGTTTCAGCTTTCCTGGCAAGTTAGTTTCTGAAAAGAAAACTTTTTAAAATTCACTGTATATATTCCTATGTAAAAATTTGACCCCTCATTGTGGGCCACCCTACCCTTGGGGTTTATGATTTTCACAATTTGAATTGTCACTACCTGGGGATGCTTCCACTTAAGTTTCAGCTTTCCTGGCTGATTAGTTTTGAGAAGAAAATTTTTAAAAGATTTACTGTATATATTCCTATGTAAAAATTCGACCCCGCCCCCCGCTCATTGTTGCCCCACCCTAACCGCGGGGGTCATGGTTTGAACAAACTTGAATTTACCCTATTGAAAATGTGTTCAGCTTTCTTGGCTGATTGGTTTCTGAGAAAATTGTTTTTTTTTTAAAGATTTTATCTATATATATTCCTATTTGAAAATTCGACCCCTCCCGAACCTCGTGGATCATGGTTTTAACAAACTTAAATTTACCTTATATGAATTCGAAGATGCTTCCGATGGATTTTTTAAGATTTACGCTATAATTTATATTCCTATTTAAAAATCATGACCCCCTCCCCATTGTGGCCCCACCCTATCCTCGGGGGGCATGATTTTCACAGCTTTGAATTTTCACTATCTGAGGATGCTTCCACATAATTTTCAGCTTCCTGGCTAATAGTTTTCTAAAAAGAAGATTTTTAAAGATTTACTCTATATCTTCCTATGTAAAAATTCGATCCTCTAATGTGGCCCCATCCTAACCCTTGGGATCATGGTTTGAACAAACTTGAATTTACCTCATATGAAGAATCCTCAACACAAGTTTCAGCTTTCCTGGCATATTGATTTTTTTAGAAGATTTTTAAAGATTTACTGTATATATTCCTATGTAAAAATTCGACCCCGCCCCCCGCTCATTGTTCCCCCATGCTAATCCCGGGGGCCATGGTTTGAACAAACTTGAATTTACCCTATACGAAAATGTTTCCACACGTTTCAGCTTTCTTGGCTGATTGGTTTCTGAGAAAATGTTTTTTTAAGATTTAATCTATATATTCCTATTTAAAATTCGACCCCTCCCGAACCTCGTGGATCATGATTTTAACAAACTTAAATTTACCTTATATGAATTCGAAGATGCTTCCGATGGATTTTTTAAGATTTACTATAATTTATATTCCTATTTAAAAATTTGACCCCCTCCCCATTGTGGCCCCACCCTATCCTAGGGGGCATGATTTTCACAGCTTTGAATTTTCACTATCTGAGGATGCTTCCACATAATTTTCAGCTTTCTGGCTAATAGTTTTCTGAAAAGAAGATTTTTAAAGATTTACTCTATATATTCCTATGTAAAAATTCGACCCTCTGATGTGGCCCCATCCTAACCCTTGGGATCATGGTTTGAACAAACTTGAATTTACCTCATATGAAGAATCCTCAACACAAGTTTCAGCTTTCCTGGCATAATGGTTTTTTTTAGAAGAAGATTTTTAAAGATTTACTGTATATATTCCTATGTAAATATTAGACATCCCCATTGTGGCCCAACCTTACCCCCATGGGTCATGATTTTCACAACTTTGAATCTACATTACCTGAGAATACTTTCACATAAGTTTCAGCTTTCCTGACCGATTTGTTTTTGTGAAGAGGATTTTAAAGATTTACTTTTTGTATTCCTATGTAAAAATTCGACCTCAATTGTGGCCCCACCCTACCTCGTAAGTCATGATTTCACAACTTTGAATATTTTAATATTCCCTTCAATTATAAATGACATTTCTGATGTATAATTTGATTTTGAAGTAATGATAAAAATCAATATCATATCTCTAAGAACAATCCGGAAATCTGATTTTTCCATAGGGAGCCGTCATTTTTTAATAGAAAACATTGCAATATTTTTCACTTGATATTTCTATATTGGATTTTGATACACCTCTCCCCTCCGGAGGCCACAGTATAGCTCTTGGGATCCCATTTTAAAAATATAAGGAGTATGTCTGCATAGTTAAATCATACATTGTAGCACTATAGCTCTGGATTTTAAAAATAAATGAACTTTTTTGCCTTTATATTTCTATTTTAAACCTTGACCCCCTCCTGGGGCCCAAGTATTGGGCTTGGATTATGGTTTGAACAATAAAGAATCTACACTATATAAGGATCTTGCAAATCATTTCTATGAATTGTACCATTGTATAGATCTTGAGAAGAAAACTTTTAACAATTGCGCTATCAAACCAACACCAATACCTTAAAAGTACTTTAAGAGTACGGGTGTCCCGTGATGGAAACTGGGTTAAAGAGGGTCGATATTAGCACCAATTGTTTAGCGCCAGGGCCTTGAGTGGACCCCTTTATTAGAATTGTATACATTTTGTATATTGTGAACAGTTTTTTAAAGGATGAATTAATGTTCCGTGCATAACTTCACGGAACTTATCAGTTGGCGTGAGACACTTTGAGATATTCATATGAAGTTAATTTGATTTATTGCCTATTTCGAAACAAAGTAGAAAATATCAAATGAACTTTGATTTTCAAAAGCGATTTTTTCTGGAAAATCGATATCCCCTATACGTCATTAATTTTCTTATATACAAGTGATCCCTTGGAGCAGAAGTATAAGTGTTAGGATAATATTCTTAACATACGTACTAAAATAAGTACTAATCGTTTTTCATATTCTACCTTACTTTGATATATGTTAAAACATGAAAATCTATTATGATATTAGTCTTATTTCACTTGCCAATGATACTTTTACTTGCATTACCAACCGATATATTTCAGATATTCTGAATGATTAAAGAAACAAAACATAAATAAAATAAATTGAATTAACGAATACAAAGCGGGACATTAACTAGCTTATTTTTTAAATCTGCAAACATAGACTATGTTTTTTTTTAACGCACCATCTTTGTTATAAACCGGAAAATGTCGATATACCAATAAATGAAATTGAATCATATCTTGACCAAAATAATACACCATCTGTGTTGTCACAAAATGATAAAAAATATTGTGAAAACTTCCCAACGTTACAAGAATCCGCAGAGGCAGTCAATGGAATGAAAAATAATAAGTCACCTGGAATGGACGGTTTACCTGTTCAAATTTATAAGATGTTTTGAAAAAAATATCCGAAATTACTTATATGAAGCTGTGTCCCAAACTATAATTAAAAAGAATTAACTTCTACACAAGAATGCACAGTTCTCTCTCTTATACATAAAAAGGGGGAGTTAGATAAATTAGAAAATAACATTCCAATAAGTCTCATGAATGACTATAAAATGCATTTATATTTGCCATAAAATTACAAAAAGTAATTGATAAGTTAATAAGTATAAATCAATCAGGTTATATAAAAGGATGATATATTGGTAACAATGCTATGCTTATTTTAGATATTTTCGAATATTGCGAAAATACAAATACAAAAGGACTTATATTATCTGCTGACTTCCAAAAAGCGATCGACTCAGGTGAATGGAAAAAAAATATTAAATGGATAAACAAAATCAATTAATATTTATTAGTTTGACGAGATATTGACGCTTCTGATGGGTCGAAAAAATTCTTTTATACCTGCATCAATAAAATTTTAGCTGGATCTACTTTTCTCTGCTGTTCTGATTTAACACTATTTATAGAACGGGAATTTCCAAAACACTGTAAACAAAATGTAAAGTTGTGTCTGTTTAATTGAAAGCAAACAAAATACAACTTTAACAAAAATATTTAAAATTTTAAAAAAAATTAAAGTTTTGAAATATAAACAATACACATTTATTTTATTAATTCACGAAAAAGAAAATTAAATTGTCTTTTCACGATTTCATCTGCTTGAGGCGACGATCAACATTTACGGCGAGGCTAGCTGCTCCAGGAATAATTATAATGAACACATATATAGGCTTGCACATTCACGGTAACACTGCTGTTCAAAACTGCTAAAGAAACACACGTACGTGATCGTTCATAAGAATAAAGCGCCGTAAAGCAAATTAAGCTTATTTACCGTATTCCAAATGCAAGGGGGCAGGTATACTATTTAAGTACCTCACTGGCTATATAGTTATCACAACATTTACAAAACTCGCACATATTACTATTCTTTGTCGACATATTAACTATTTTCGTCCACGATCGCGTCTCCTTGCATATCATTGTTATGCCCAGTTGCATATTACAGCGATCTAGCTCACATTAAAACCAATTTTAGCTAATCTTGCTGCACAGTGAATAGTATCACAAGCCGTCGCATGCATTTCCCTTTCGTTTTCAATTCAGTCGGTTCAGATTTCAATTTCTATTCGTGTTTAATCCATTAAATTCAGCTTTGCATCACATGAAGGCGCATCCATTTTGAATATGGTTGCTGTTATTGTTGTGTATTCATAGTTGCGCCGCTTCAGTTACAATATTTACATTTTTGATCAATGACACTTAACGTTTTATGATTTGAAAATGTTTTATTAAATGATATTATTCCAGTACTTTTCCTTTAAGAGACATAAACTCTTTAGAAAAAGCAATTCAAATCATAAAAAAATTGGAAATGTTTCAGGAAAAATTAAATTTATCAAACACTGAATGAATAGTATTAGGGGGAAAATATTTTTAAAGAGAATACAGCCATAACAAATAAAAAAATAAACATTAATGCAGATAAATGTCTAGGTATCTTTATAGGGCATAATAAAACAGAATGTAATGGAAAAAAGAATAAAACGTAAAACTCTAATAAGACATATATCAGATGGAGGAATTGGTATCACTGACTTCGAAAGTAAGGTCAAAGCTTTAAAAGCATCTTGGGTTTCAAAACTTATTCAGTCTAACAATGATTTAAATCAACTCTTGAACGTTTGAATGGAAAGGTATAATGTAGATATTTTTTATTCATTAAACACTAATATTACAAACACACAAGACCTAAAAATCAAGTACCTCCTAAAGTTTTTTAAGAACTATACTAGTTTGTGAAATAACGATAAAAGAACAAATAAATAATATAAAGCATCACATTCCACGTCGGAATATTTTTATTTATTGCTGAAATTTAAAAAATGATAATTCAAAAATAGCGCCAAACAGTGATATGTATCTAAGTAAGGGGGAGTGACCTACACAATAGTTGTGTATTAGAACAATAACACGCTTTATTTGATATCAATCTTCATTTAAATTATGGAGGATATAGAGAAAGATGATTCACGAGACTACATCTTAGAAAACTAGATTGTAACAATTAAGTGGTTAAAGGAATGGACCCGCTTATGAACGTTCTCGTACAACTTGCTAACAGCACTGCAATGTCAGTATGGATTTTTATATGAATGGAATGTGACAGGAAATTTACGAAACTCAGTGAAAGAATTTCACTTATAACAAAGTTGCATAGGATAGACGTTTCTCTCTCGATGATTTTTAAATCTAGAAGATAGTGCTCCATCTCAGACGGCAGACCCGCTTCCACTCAATCAATCGATGATGGTTTGTTCACAAAGTCCGACAAATCTTACAGTTCCGAACAATATAAAAAGAAACAGAAACGAACGAGTTTTGTAAATCTGACAAAAATATATAGCTTCTTGATTAAAAATTATATTCCTTATTTGGAATTTGAATACAAATCTTTTAGATATATGATATAAACAACATCACAGTGTTTGTTTTGATCTCGTCCCTGGTATCGACCTGCGCCCTTCGGGCTTGGGCCTATACCAACCGCTCGGGCTGATACCAGGGCCAAGATCAAAACAACAGTCTGATATTCTATATTTGTCATATACCCATCAATTTTCCTTTCTTGATACTGTCAATTTTAAAGATTTTCCGGATCACCACACGTTTTTCGATTCCGTACCACCACTCTCTGAAACTGACGTAGTACACATAAAATAACGTCTGTATTTTAGCGCGTTTTATAAGAGTTCATCTAAAAATAGCTTTGTTATATAAGTGAACATCATACAATTAATTTTAAAAAATAGTTTTGTAATTAAAAAAATTATTTAAAAAGATAGTTTTGTAATTAATGAAATAAAAAATGTACAACGGTATATAAAAAATTCATCATTATAACAGTAACTTGATCCAAAAGGCCGGATAACGTCTCGTTGCCAGGCGCGGATCATCAGATCAAACTCGACGCTTTCCGTCTCGTTTGATCTGATGATCCGTGACTGACAACTCGACGTGATCCGGCCCTTTGGATCAAGTTACTGTTATAATAATATATATTTATTATATACCAATCAATTTTCCTTTCTTGATACTGTCAATTTTACAGAGTGTGATCCGATCTTCCGGATCACCACATTGAGTTTACCGATTCCATATCACCACCCTCTGAAACTGATGACGTAGATCACATAAAATAACGTCTGTATATTAGTGTTCTTCTAATAATAGCTTTGTTATATAAGTAAACGTCTTACAATTTATTTTAAAAAGATAGTTTTGTAATTAAAACTTATAAATGGACAATGGTATAAAATAAATTTATCATTATAACAGTTACTTGATCCAAAGAACCGGATCACGTCTCGTTGCCACGCGGGTCTCGTTTGATCTGATGATCCGCGCCTGGCAACTCGACGTGATCCCTTTGGATCAAGTTACTGTTATAATAATATATATGTACCAGATTATGTCGGGATATATTGTTCTGTTAAATTGAACAGAAATTATTAATTAATCATTATTGGTCCAAATTGAAATTGACTAAAAAAGAAAGACGTCGCCGGACAGCGAGAAAGGATGACAGTATGAATAGGTTGAACTCGAGCAAACACCGATCCCATGGCTTTCATTGGATACATATGACAGACAGCGACAATATCTACATAGATTCTTTGATTGCCCCTCGTATATTTTGTGGATGCAATTAAAGAAATATTCCATGGCATACAGGGCACATTTGTCATCTTAAAATTCATGCAAAGTTGTTGAATACGTTTTTCAATACTGGGTTTGACGAACTATCGAATTAAGATGCCAAAATGACAACTTTCGGAATAACCAGGGACGTATACTTATATATACGTCCCTGAATAAACTAAGTTAATTTTTTTTTAAAGAATTTTTCCTGTAGTTGGAGGAGGGGTGAGTTTGGAGTGAAAGAAATCCCAGGGTTTAACAAGTGGAGGTATTCCTTTTTACCCAGCAAATGTCTAGTATTTGTCTAAAATGGTTGACATGGTTTGCATTTCTCAGGTTTCGGATTATTTGGGTGTAGTTTCTGGATTCCCAGAAATCACCTAAACGTAAATTTGCATGACTGGTCAAAGAGAAATAACTCCTACTAGTATTACATACTGTTCTACAAAAGTTTAATCAAATTTGATTTGATTTTGTTTTGTTGAAATAAAAATATTATACAATGTTCATATAACAAGGGACACGATTTCAAAGCAGAATAACACACCCCCTTCCCCTCCTTTCCCTCGATAGCGAATTACATGAAATGATTATAACTTATAATGTCAGATCGAATATTTTAGCCAAAATGATTTTTTATAATATCTTGAATTTATTACATGTAGCATCATTCAAATGTAGCACAGAAAAACGGCGAAGAAGGCGGGTTAAAAAGTTCATATAAGGGCAGATAAGAAACTGAAATTCAGTTACTAAACTTGATCCTCTACTTTTCTGTCACTGTGAGAAAATATAGAAAATATATAGAAAACTAATGAAGGCATAATGTCAACAGTATAAGTACGTATTATCATTCCTAGTTTTCAAAATATCATATCTCTAAGAATAATCCGGAAATCTGATTGGTCCATAGGAAGCCGTCATTCTTGAATAAAAAACTTTGTAATATTTTTCAATTTATATTTCTATGTTGAATTTTGAAACATCCCCTCCCCCGCCCTCTGGGCCCCAGTATGGCTCTGGGGTCCTATCTTAAACAGTTGTTAAATTATAATATCTGAGTATGATTCCATAGTTATATCAAACTTTGTAGCTCTTGATATTATAAATAAAAAAAAACATTTTCCCTCTATATTTCTATGTTGAACCTTGAACCCTCGCGGGGCCCCAGTATTGGTCTGGGGTTACAATTTGAACAAATTATAATCTACACTTTATAAGGATAATGGCATCTTATTTTCACAAATTGAAGCATTGCAGTTCTTCATCGAGAAAAAAAATTGAACAAGGAATTGTGCCATCAAACCAACACTAGCTTCTTAAGAGTATGGGTGTCCTGTGGTGTAATCCAGCGTAAAAAGGATCGATCGATTGTTTGGCGCATAAGCGCAGATTGGACCCCTATATTAGAGATTTTATACGTTTTGTACATTTTAAGCAGGTTTTTTTTAAAGGACTAGTTAAATGAATTAAATTACATAAATGTATAATTTGTATAGTTATGCACGAAATATACATGTATCAGTATGCACGAGACACCTTCAGATATTCATGTGGGGTTAATTTAAATCACTGCCAATTTCGAAACAAAGTACATCACAAAATGAAAGTGTCCCGTACATTCTTAAATATGAGTTCACGATGATAGGTTTTCGGTTAGTAGTGATGCCATGATTTTTACGAGTGTTTTGCTATAAAGACTGTTTGATTTTTAAAAAGTTGCTATCGTCCTAAAGATTTTGTATGCATTAATTTTAAAAAAGGTAATTTGGTGTTTTACAAAATAAAGCATTGTTGTAACTTTACGGGAAAGAGGAGATTTGTGATTGATAAATATATTGTATTTGTGCGTGTAATTGTGATTACTTCTTGTAATAGTAAAACCATTATAAACAAATATACTTTGTTTTAAAAGCCCCAAATTTCTTTATATATTTATATATAACAGTCTCTGATTCTGGGTGTTATCGGTCGTTGCTGGAGGACAGACAATGTTTTACAAAATATTCTGTTTTATTGTTTTACAGTTAAATACAACTCTGGATTACGTAATGTTGGCCAAAAGATAAATAACAAAGGTGCCATAACTGTACACACGACATCCGTATCTTTCATTATGGGAATATTTATATTCAGTGTATATTCCCCCTTACGTTTTCATTGGAAATCTGCGACGTTAAATTTCCTGTAAACACACTTTGCCTGATCACGGCGCATGAGCACAAGTATAAACGTTATCACGCGTTTTGAATATATTTATTATTGTAAGATTAAATGAAACGTTCAAACTTACATAACCAAATTGATATGTACGTAAGATAATCGTTAAATCATATCTATTCGTTAATTAAAATAATTTTTCTTGACAAAGTCTCTGGCACTCTATTTTTAGTCGCGTAATCAAAGTAAATAACATGTTAATATGGCTGTTCCATGTATGTTTCATATCCCTAGCTAAGAGCGTATATAATGGCATTAAAGCGAGGATACACAAATATATAAATATAAGCATTAAATGCATATTTTTGTGTGTCGTCGGTCCTATAACACACCAGGTTGTGCAGAAAAATTGAATACTGCGCGTGTATTATAGGATTGACGACATCCAAAAATATGCATTATATGCTGAAATATATGTTTAAAAATAAATTTAGACCCACTAATTAGTGTTTTCAACCCCAGAATATTCTATAGCCATTGCATGCATTTCATATATTTAACACAATGCATGTTTGCTGGTAATGTTTTTACATAGTTTGATTATGTTTGAAATATGATTGATCTAACAGGAAAACGCGGTTTTATCTTTGAAATATCGTCTGTATGTTGTCAATTATAGATAGGTATTGTCATTGGTTTTAAATGAATTTCCAACTGAAACGCAATTTCATAACCAATTTACTGATTACAATATATTTAACATACTCACTTTGGAGTTAAATTATTGCATAATACGTTAAAATGAATAGATAATCAAAGACATGAAAAATTGTCTTTTTAATCTTAGTGAATAAAAATGGCATTTTATGTCTAAATGCGTCTATGCAATTTTGATTAAGTCTTGAGAGAATTGTACCAATTCAAAGTTGTAAAGATAAGTTGTTGAAGACATATATTCAAATATTTATGTTCTCCTTTTGAAGATTAATGCATCAAAGAAAAAAAATTACTGAAGAAGAATAAACATAATAAAAGTAAAAAGAATTTCAAATCACGCAATACCTACGTCATAATTAAATGAACATTTACTTTATCCGCAATAACTACGTCATAATAAAAAGTGAACATCTACTTTATCCGCAATAACTACGTCATAGTAAAAAGTGAACATCTACTTTATCCGCAATAACTACGTCATAATAAAAAGTAAACGTCTACTCTATTTGCAACAAACCATCCTGTGTTCAAGTACATGTACGTAGTATTTATACAAAAATAGATCTAAAGTAAAAAGATATATATATATATATATATATATATATATATATATATATATATATATATATATATATATATATTGTTTGTTTATTTAACTTCTGGTTACTCCGAATCCAAACAATAATTAAGAGTATTTCTTTATTGTTTATCTTTGTGTCACTGCACATGGTTGGCAGTCTAATTAATTACGTAATATCATCTTTGCGTAATTAACTTTACAGACGTAGAATCGCTGGTTCTCTTTCAATATTTTTAAGAGTGAGAGTTACATTATATATTAATTACTACTTAGTTGATATACTTTCAAATTCTAGAAATTTTTTGGAGAAAAAAAAGTTGCTTCTTTTTATTACTTTTAAAAATTAAATCTATTCTTATCTTAAATTCAGAATTATATCGATGACACAATAACACAATAAAAAAGTATTCTAATTTTTTACCTTATCCATCATTCCTATGCTTTTGGCCATTTGTTAATGAGAAAGAGTGAGGAGGCATGAAACATTGAGATCTCAACAGCAAAACTGAAAGCAATGCTGATATCAACCAATCAGTCATTCCGTCTTTTCGCCCACCAATAGTAAATGTAACTGACTTTCTCACATTTCGCTAAAAACACAACCCTCAAAATTTGGTCAATACTACATGCATTAGGAGAAAGTAGCATGAGAGTTGATGAAGTAGATTTAAGCGTGTCCGGTGTGATAGCAATTTGCGATGCAATTTCTACCAAGAATTAAAAGTTAGAGAAATGCCTGGTTATTACCTTTTTTCTTTTTTTTTCTTAAAATTGTTTAAAAGACTTGGGCCTCTCTACTTCACTGCAACTATCAGCAATGAGACCAGTAGACCTTGAGGAGCTTAAGGAAGGTTTTTGATGGATTGTGTTGCCTCTGTTTAATTTCCAATAAAAAAAAAAGCAATTTTATAGTATTCACTACTTTTTTCTAGACTATAACCGTACCAGTTTCAGGAAAACAATCATAAGTGGACTGCCATCACTTTACAATTTGAAACTTCTCTAACAACTGTTTTTTTAAGATAGTTCAGAATGGGAAAACTTGTTTAAGTGGTTGTAGGGAAATTGGGCATGTCATTTAGACGAGATATGTTAAGTCTCCATCAAACAACCCCATTAAAATTTCATTCAAACACACTAGAACTTGATCGAGTATTGTAATAGGTAGCAGGTCGATATCTGAATGACAAACGTAGCCTTTCCCTGGACCAGTTCAGCTTTGTCTTATTTTGTGGTTCTATTGGATTTGTTGTTTGACGTAAGAGAAGTTTACAGAGTTTCTGGCCCTGCAGTAATTATTTTTACATGCTCGAGATATTAACATAACAGTCAATCCTCTCTGTTAGGACTGCCTGATATCTTTGGCGAACAGAGTTTGAGCTTACCAGCAGTTCTCATATGAACTTTTGTTTTATTTACTGTGGTTTAATTTAAATTCATGGACATCAATTTTCGTATAGTAAGTCAAAATGACATTTTAAAAAAGACCCCGTAAATTCATGGCCAATTTGTGTAAAACTTAAAGCTTTATGAATAGAAGAATCGAATGGATGTACAGAAATCGATTTGTTAAGAGTATACGGGTATATGAGTCATAATAAATCGCATATATAATTGCCATACATGGTCTGATAAACGTACTGAATATCCGACTTGGAAATATTGCATGCGATATAATTGTTCTTAAAAATAAATTATCCAAAATCCATTTTAAGAAAAAAAATTGCTGATAGGGTAAGCGGTGGGAAACTGATGTTCCATGATTTTTGCGAGATCCGGCAAGGTCCCGGCAAGAAATCCATCTCTTATACAATTCAGGTCCATTGTTAATCCTTCCAAAACAATCCAGTAGCCTGAAAAGGCCGTTGTGCTACCGGAAGACAGACCGAAGTAGGCATCATTAGATGCTTTCACTGCAAACTGTATGGACAGCCTGCCTATTAACAGACGGCCTGTGTTAAAAAGTTTGTCGCTGTTACGTTAGTTTCTCTAAAAAAAAGAGATGTTAAGTAATCAAATTAGTTGTCCGTTCCCTTGTATTAATTTAAATGGGTTTTTTCATTATCATTATTAAAAGGATTTATTTAAGATCTATTGAAATCAACATTGATGTGTTTACGTTACTGTATTAGTTTTGAAACTGTTTGCAAATATCGTAACCTTACATACATTGAACATCTAATTGTTTGAGCTCTTTCTTTAAGGGATTTGACCTTGTATTATGATAGAGTGTTCGTATGCATTCTGAGATTTTACATATTTTATCAATTGTGCAAGAAATAAAAAAAAACGTATACATCATTCATTTATTTTCAGTGACCAAATAACGTGTTCGGCTGTATCAACACACATAATACACAAGAATTGAAGATGAATCTTTAGAACCATCTTAATTGAAACGGCCGTATTGAAGGAGCTCACAGGTGTAAGAGTGATTTAGAGTATTATACTTTTCTCACTTCAAACTTAAACCAATGTTCTATAAAATATTTTCCTTAGACTGATTAAAACTAGTTAGTTGCAGGAATTTATATATCTTTGAACAAACTCAATCACTGATTTTCTCCTTTTGAATAACTATTGGTTGCATAAAGGTCAAAGGTAACGAAAAATAAAACAAGTACTTGTTTTAACTTCAATTCCCATAAAGAAAGATAATAAATAAAATTGATAAATGCCCAATAGCAAATTTTGCAAATCGAATATAGATAAAAGGAAATTAACTATCAAAACACAACGAGGTGAAACAACCCCGAAATCAAAATGTTCACATACATTGAGAAATTCAAAATTCTGTAACGCCTCATCTGAATGGCTAAACAAATTCATTTATTTTAGGATTGAATGCGCGTTAGTGCAGTATGGTTATTTGTCTGCACGGCCTGGTGTGTTTTAGGACCAACGATATCGAAAATAACATGTAAGCATTCAATTAGTTTTGTCATTTTCATTGGTTGTAAGAAAACCACGTGACGTATTCTTTCCCTGGACAATGAGTTTTTATCGTCAACCGTCCTTGATCGTCTGGCTTGGATAAATAGACAAAGAGCTTAGAAAATCTGGTTGTCTGAGTTTAGCTAATGTATTCTATTTACTAGTTATTTTGAATATGAATGTCTAATCGGTTGATTATATAATATAACTATTATGGGCATCATTGTACAAACAAATGTGGCTTTAAAGATGAAATGTTGTGATAACGAACAGTGTTCCATAATCAAAAGTCCAAAGGAAAAAAATCAAACAGGAGCAGAACAAACACGAAGGACCTCTACAAAAATTAGAGGTACATGTAGGATCAGGTGCCATGGAGGAGTGAGCATCCCATGCTGACCGGTCACACCCGTCGTGTGCTCTTTGTCGTAATCGGGAAAAAGGAAAAATCTGTAGACAATTCGGTGATTAATAATGGCCTAACAATAAGTATGAAAAACGTCAGTCAGCATTCGACCTAGTGGAAGATTGTATTTGCTGACAAGGTCATTGTATCGACCATAGAACTTACGAAATGATGACTTTAATCGAGACTGTTGATAATCTTGATTTATCAACTTGTTTGTCAGTAGCTAGCTTCGTTTTAGAAATTGTTTATTCGTAGAGCATGCCCTGGCGTATCGAATCAACTGAGAGACAAAAACTCCATATGCAGGTGATGAAGGTATATTGCTACATAAGTAATGAAAGTTGAAGATGGAAAAATTGAAGTCATTGACCCATGTCATGTAATATTGACCGAAGACACAGAAAAGTAATATCGACCTCGCAAGCTCAGTCTATATCGCTTCGGTCAATATCACTTGACATGGGTCATTAAAATCACATATCGACCTATAAAGAAGTTCATATTTAAAAAAAATTTACAGAGTGCTGTAGTTTACATTTATAAAGGTTCAAAGTTCATGGTTACGTTTACTTTAAAATTGTTTTGACGTTGCATGTGCATAAGACGACGTCACATTTTTTTTCCTGTTGAAATAGCTTCACTAAAAACGAAGAAAATAAAATCTCAAAATGTGCAAACAATGCAATAAGCACCTTTTTCTCATTGACGCAGTCAATTATGTGGAAACCAGTTTTGAAGAAAACAACACATTATGTGAACGCGTAGAGGATATCAAATGAGAAAACAGCCTAAAATCCAGGTTCTCATATTCTAATACACATCGTTCTAAATTTCGGTCCAATGTCGTTTACTGTCGTATTTCGCACATGCGCGAAACATTAACTGAATAGATCGCCGAGATTGAATGTTTGGGGTGGGTTTTTTTAGAAACTGAAATATTGGTTATTAATATCACAACCTGAAATGCTTTTTTGGATAAAGTGCCTTGGTTTACAAAATGATGAAAGCGATATATACATTTCCTTAAAACTGTGCATATATTCGATGCACTTTGAAATCCATGCAATATGAAAGCCTCGATCTAAAAGCAACTGACCTCAATTCTCTTGACCGGTCCATACACCCTTGTAGGAGTTGAGGAACGACCATAGAATAAAATTGCGACAAAATATACCTTTATAACTTCATTTCAGCTTTGAAGAGCTTTAATTTCTGAATAGGACGTGCATAGTGTTTGTCCGTGTCATCGTCAATGATATTAACATTTTACATTAACTTTACAATTAATTACAGAAAAAAAAATTCATGGGGTAAGAAATACAAAAAAAATTATTACCTGATTTAAATTAAAAGAAACGATTTTACGAGAGTTTTGCTACAAAGATTGTTAGACTTTTAATTAGGTGCTACTGTCTTAAATGTTTGATGTTAAATGTTGATTTTTTTAAAAATAGGTAATTTGGTGTTTTACAAAAATAAATCATTATTGTAACTCTACGGGAAAGGGGAGATGTTTGATGGATAACATCCTTCTTGTAATAGTAAAGCCATTATAGACAAATATACTTTTTTTTTAAAGGTCTATGTTTCTAAATATATAACATAATAGTCTCTGATTCTGGGCGTTATCTGTCGTTGCTGGGGGATAGACAATGTTTTACAAAATATTCTGTTATATTGTTTTACATTCCAATACAACTCTGAATTACGCAATGTTGGCGGAAGGATAAATAAGAAATATGACATTTGACTGTACACCACCCCCGTATCTTTTATAATGGGAATATATCTGTTTAATAATGAATTTAGACCCATTTATAATATTGTTCGCATCCCCAGAATATTTGATGGACATTGCATGCGTGTCATATATTTAACACAATGCATGTTTGTTGGTAATTATACTACATGTTTTGAACATGTTTAAAATATTATTGATCTAACAGGAAAACGGTTTTATCTTTAAAATATCGTCAGTATTTTGTGAATTATAGATAGGTATTATTAATGAGTTTCAAAATAGATTCAAAATGAATTTCCATCTGAAACGCAATTTCACAACCAATTAACCGAATTCAATACATTTAATACCCGCTTTATAGTTAGTTAAGTTTTCGAATAATACGTTACACGGAAAAGATAATCAAGAACATGTTTTCTTTTTTATTGTAGTAATTAACAAGACTTCTATGTTTAAATACATTAAAATGAAAATCTTGTAGCAATTAAAAAAAATCAAAATTTTAACAATTATTTTTTGAAGACATATAAGAATTCAAAAATTTCTGTTCTCTTTTTGAAGATTAATGAATCAAAGAAAAACCAAAACCATTACTGAAGACGAATAACCTAATAACAGTGAAAAGAATTTCAAATCACACAATCACTACGTCATAATTAAATGAACATCTACTTTATCTGCAACAAACGCTATAACCTTTCCCTTTCCGATCCTGTATTCGAGTACATAGTCTTTATACAAAAAAAGATCTAAAGTTAAAACTTAAATCTATTCATTTTAAATATTCTATGTTTATTAAAACTCTAGTTACTCTGAATCCAAACAATAGTTAAGAGTATTTCTCCATTGTTTATCTTTGTTTCAATGTACTTGATTGACAGTCTAATTAATTAATTATGTCAGGTCATATCTGCGTTCTTTAGTTTACTGACGTAGAATTGCTGGTTTTCTTTCAATAATTTTAAGACTGGGAGTGACAGTTCATATTAACTACTATATACTCAATACATCTTCAAATTCAAGAATTATTTGAAAAAAAGAAATAGCTTCTTTTTATAACTTTTAAAAATTAAATATATTCTTATCATAAATTCAGAATTGTATCAATGACACAACAACACAATAACAAATTATTTTAATTTATTTTATTCCAACCATCATGCATTCATATCTTTTGGCCATTTGTTAATGAGAAGGAGTTAGGAGGCATCAAACATTGAGATCTCAACAGCAAAACTATAAGCGATGCTGATATCTTTCGTCTTTTCGGCCACCAATAGAATAGAACTAGTCTTTCTCAACTTTTGCCATTACTAAATGCTTAAGGAGAAAGAAGCAAGAGAGCTGATAAAGCATGTTTAAGCGTTTCTGGTATGATAGCATTTGCAATGCAATTTTCTACAAAGAATAAGTGAAATGCCAGGTTGTTACCCTTTTCCTTTTATTCTAAAACTTGTTTAAAATGACTTTGGCAATCTCTAATTCTCTGTAAATATTAGCAATGACTTTATTTTGATTTTTTTTATATATACAAAAATCATACAATGAAGCCATGAACGTCTTTAGGATATTTCAGAATGGTTGTAAGGAAATTAGGTATTTCATTTAGATGAGTACAATGCATCGAACAACCCACTTAAAGTTTCACTCAAACACTCAAGAGCTAGAACGAATATCAGTGTGCAATAGGTAACAGGTGGACATCTGAATGACCAGCTTAGCTTTACCTTTAAACATTTCAGCTTTATTTTATTTTGTGATTCTGCATTTTTTTAATGTAACTAAAGATGACTTTACAATGTTTCTGGCCCTGCAGTAATTATTTTTCATGTTCGAGATAAAACCATAACAATCAACCCTCTCAGGGCTGCCTGATATCTTTGGAGAACAAATTTGAGCTTACCAGGCCTCAGGACCATATATCAATTTCAGACTTAAGTCAAAATTTCAGTTAGTCGAAAGATGATAGTTAATCATAACATATGCCGATTAAAATTTGTTATTGATAACTTTATATGAAGACGCCTTTAATAGCATTCAATTTAGTATGTGTTTTCAATCAAGAGGTACAATTTTTTACTTAAGTCTAATATTGCTTCATGATCCTGGAGCCAACAGTGCTCACGTGGACTTTTATTTTATTTACTGTGGTTTATTAATTAAACAGTTCCAAAAAAAATGTAAATTAATGGCAAATGATTCTATCAATACAAACTGTTATCAGATATTCAATTTTAAAAGACCTTTTTTTCTACTTCGTTAATGAACTAATTCACGAAATCCACGAAAATTGGTATTCAACGAATACTGAAAAACCATACTATGGATATGTCAACGTCTGAGTGCATGGTCTAACTTTACCGCCGCGGTAAACATCTGGTCCAATCTTGAGGTCTACACTTGCATTAATTACAAGCAGCCTTGGTCTTTATTGCCAACAAATCTATAAATCTCAAATGTCTGGAATGTACTAATCTTTATTTCAAATTCTGCTCACATTATCTGTAACAAATGTTTTATCATTGATGATATATAAACTTTATCAACTCTCTCTTTTAATGGGCTGTATTTTGCTTTTCTATCAGTTTTTATCATTGTATAATAAAAAGTAGATGCCATATGATTGGCGACATATATACTGATAACTACAAAGTCGATGCTTTTGACAAACAACATAAAATCGACCCCCTAGGAAAGGGGAGGTAATTTTTTTTTTTGATTTCAAAATAATTGATATAGAATAAAAACTACATGTTAGAAATCTCATCAAAATATCTAGGGAATAAATAATGAGACTCGGTCTTGTTAATGATTCATTGTTGGTAGAGAGGCTGTATTTCGTTATGCAACTAGATAAGTTGTGAAAATGAAAATTTAATGAATATGAAAATCAAATGGATGTGCAGAAACAGATTTATTAAGAGTACACAGGTACATATGAATCATAATAAATCGTCTATTTAATTGTCATACATTGTACGATATTCGTACTGAGTATCAGACTTGGTTATAATAACATTGGTTTTTTCCTGGTTTTTTAAAAAAATGAATATTGTATGCGATATGATTGTTCTTAAAGATAAATTATCCAATGTCCATTTTTAAGCAAAACGTTGCTGATAGGGTAAGCGATGGGAAATTGATGTTCCATGATTTTTGCGGTTCCAAACGCATTCCCGATTCCGACGCGGACATTTCCATGATCCCACTGGACCCAATACCTGACATACTCGGTTTTTGTAAGATAGGGTGCGATGTGTGTGGCGTAGCAGGTACTTCCTGCAATAAATCCATCTCTTAAACAATTCTTGGCTATTGAACAGCCTTCCAAAACAATCCAGTAGCCAGGAAAGGCCGTTGTGTTACCAGAAGACAGACCGAAGTAGGCATCATTAGCTGCTTTCACCGCAAACTGTATGGACAGCCTGCCTAATAACAGAGGGCCTATGTCAATCCAAGTGTTCGGCGCTGTTACGTGTATTTCTGTAAAAGAAGAGATGTTTAAGAGTAATCCAATAAGTTATCCTCACCCTTGTATCAATTTAAATGTTTTTATTATCATTATTAACGGATTTATTCAAGGTTCATTTAAATGAATAATGCTGTCTTTACTTTACTGTATTTGTTTGAAACTGTTTGCGAATGTCGTTACCTTACATATATTGAATATCTAATTCTTTGAGCTCTTTCTTTAAAGGCTTGACCTTGTATTATGATAGAATATTCGTATGAATTCTGAGAACTTACATATTATATTGATTGTGTAAGAAATAATAAAAATTATGATAATAACTTAAAAAAATACTTGATCAAGAGGAAAAACAAATGCAAAACGTCACACATATACATGTACTAGTACATTGTATGATGTCATATCAAAATAATCAAAATAGCGGAAGTCAAATGAAACCCCATCCCCAAACATACTTAAGAAACGCAACAAAAATAAATAGAATCGAAATAAAAAAAATTTAAAGATCGTGCAAACGTTTCCTTACTATTGCAGAAATGTCTCCATCCTACTGCTGTTATCGAAGTTTCGTTTGGAAGGTTGCATTTAAGAAGGCATGTATCGTGAACCAAACACATCTTATCGCCGTTATGGCAAGAAAATGCTTCTCCGCCAACCATCCTTGCTCTTGTGCCGCATTCTATACACCCGGTATTTTCTCTTTGGTGTAGTACAAGGTTTGTGTATACATCATTCATTTCTTCAATCAATGACCAGATAACTTGTTCGGCTGTATCAGCACACATAATACACAAGAATAGAAGATAAATCTTAAAAACCATCTTAATGCATATGGTCGTACTGACGAATGGCGCACACGTAAGAGTATTATATTTTTCTCACTTCAAACTTAAGCCACTGTTCTATAAGATACTTTTTCCACGACTAATTAAACTTGTTGGTTACAAGAATTTATATATCTCTGAACAAACTCAATAATTGATTTTCTCCTTTTGAATAACTATTGATGGCAGAAAGGGCAAAGGTACCGAAAACAAAAAACAACGAATACTTGTTTTACCATTATATAATAAGTAATAAATAAAAATGTAATAAATGCTCAACAGCAAGTTTTCCAAACAAATATAAATAATATCAAATTAACTATCAAAACATAACGAGCAACTCCAATTACGAAACATTCATTTACAATACAATAATTTAATTCTGGCTGTAACGCCTTATTTGATTGGCAAAGCAAATTCATTTATATCGTTTAACATAACTTGCCTACGTCACAATACGACGCACGTGCCAAACGCATAAATCTGCTTTACATTACAACTAAACTTTATACAAATTAACCTCTTTTTTTTTAAAGAAATTTTGTAGAAAATTAAATTATAGGGAATAAATTTAATTTCTTTCTGTGTTAAACGAGCATAACATTCTTACACAAGTTATCGTATACATGTAACAATCGGTACTTAATCGAATTATAACAAAACAAGAAAAATATTGACGCACGCATCAAAAGATGCCGCGCATTTGTTTTTTTTTTTTATCGTAAACAAACAATTATATGACCCGATTCATTTCATGAAAAATCCAATTCATATTATCAGTATAAATCCCTTTTAACATCGTCCGTTTTGAAGCTATGTGTTATGTTCAAAGTCATATATTTTATATACCACAATCTTGTATATTTGAATATTTCCTATATCATTATACAAAGATCTCTTTCTAAAGGAGATAAATGAGGTCTAAAAATAAGACATTCAGTCTTTTTTAAACTGTTGGCAATAATATTGAATTAGGCCTGGATGCAGTAGAAAATATATCAGCATGAATGCAGAATGAATAAATGTGGGGGGGGGGTCTGAATCATATTTATGTTGTATCTAAAGGCAACTCTGTGAAACATTTCATTACTCTAAAGTAAACTTTAATGAGCAATAATGCTACTAAAAACTTTTATGACAGATATTGAAGATGACAATGTAGATAAAAATAACGATGTCATGCCTTGTCGAGGTTTCGGTAAAAAAGAAACTCGTTTAGTATTCAGGTACCTCCGTCCACCGTTTCTTCTATAACTAAATATTTACATTCAGTGTATATTTCCCCTTATCTTTGCGTTGGAAATCTGCGACGTTTAATTTTCTATGAATACACTTTGATAATTCATGCGCCATGTGCACAAATATAAACGTCTCCACGTGTTTTGAGTATATTTATTTTTGTAAGATTAAATGAAACGTTTAATTTTACATAACCAATTTGATATGTACTTTTGAAAAATAATCAATAAATTATATCTATTCCTTAAAAAATGGGATTTTTCTCTACAGAGTTTCTGGCACTATATTTTTAGTCGCGGAACCGAACTAAATAAGATGTTAATATGGCTGTTCCATGTATGTTTCATATCCCTGACTGAGAGCGTATATATTGGCTTTACAGCAATGATACACATATATTTCATACAAATAGACATCAGTATGAATATAAATATAAGCATTGAATGCTTATTTTTGGATGTCGTCGGTCCTATGACACACCAAGCGCTGCAGACAAATTGAATACCGCGCGTTAGCGCGGTATGATAATTTGTCTCCACCGCTTGGTGTGTCATAGGACCGACGACATCCAAAAATAAGCATTCAATGCTTAAATACCCATCAAGTCTTTCATAATTACATGCATCCTGACAAAAAAGTTTTACGTTTTAAATAAAACAATATCATTCTTACTTTACAAACAAAGAGATATGCAGATGCGCTACGAAACATATCTTGACTAAAATGTACATTAGTTTTAAATGGACAAGTTTACAAAAAAATGTTCTGATTATGAACTTTCTTATCCTCTAGATCTGCTATGCATGTTCGTATTTCTCTTTTGAAATCGTAAGAGATTTCGGACCACTTTGGAAGGAAGCATCTACCTTTTTCCGACAAGTTGACATAAAGTCAGAGTTCAAGGTCATTTCAAAGACTATTTATTAATTAAGGAATAAGGAATCATTCTTTGAGTATTATGAGGTGATAATTTCGGTCGGGGCGTGATCAAATCCAATAAAGCCCGAAGGGCTTTATGATAGATATGATCACGCCCCGACCGAAATTATCACCTCATAGTATTCAAAGAATGATTCCTTATTACTTATATTTATATAGTTTTCAGCAGCTGTACGATTAAATATTATAATTTTAATCATGGAAACCCGCTTGTGCCCCAAACAATACGACATTTGAAGTTATTGGGCTGTATAGTACAAAACCGATTCGTAGTTTATCACAGACAGAGACACTGGAAAATATTGAACTTGATTTCCCTTTAATTCTGTTAAGGGAGACCGTAAAAATTAAATCATATGCAGTTACTGTTCTTGGCTTTAAATCCTCCATTTTAAAATATTAATGTTTAATTTGTGATATATATAGCAGCTTCAACGTTTCATTTAATTATTTCTTGAGTTACCTTAAAGGATCATCCAAGCTCAATCATAACAGGAGAATCCGATGCCTACCTAAGTTTTAACTGTAATTGATATCAGACAATATTTGCATAAACAGATATAACTTTTATAACGACAAGTCATGCGGACACATAATGGACCACTTGGTCCAAAACATTACAAGTATCTTTTGTTTTTAAAAGTATCCGAGATGTTAGTTCTCTGATATATCTCAATAAGCCTTGTATTGTATGGCCATGCCATGCATATCCTAAAATACTACTAATTAAGAAAGATGGCGTAATGAAAAAATTAAAAAAGATTGCGGAATGGCAAAGCCAATATAAGCTTGCAGTTAGATAAAAGCACAATTTCATTTTATGGAAGGTAACGCCCACGTAATTTTTACTGGTTACATTAAAATAATATATAAAATATTGCCTGTTTGGGAGGGTAACAGTTGAAATTGACACCCCGAAAAAAACGATTTAAACGAAAAAAATGGTTTTCGAGGGGTGTCAATTTCAACTGTTACCCTCCCAAACAGGCACTATTTATTTTATTATACTGAATGTCTTAATTTTAAGGAAAACCTTACTGCTTTTATATAGGAATGACGTGAATTCTACGGCGAACCGTACGCGCATAATTTACGCGCATGTACAATGTAACAATTCGTTGCGTTACCCATTGCCAAGTGTGTTGCTAACGCTGAGGGTAATAGAACGGATCATAAACTGCGTCTGGACCAACCAGATTTCAGTATTGAACATGAAAGTATAATTATATCATGTCACCCTAAGTTAACATTCGATAAATTGCTGCACATTTAGTCACAGTGATCATTACATGTCAGTTTAATATTTTGTTTAAATAACCCGAGTTTAAACGCCTTAGTGTAAAGTTACCATCATGCAGTTCAGTTTTACTCGCATATTGATCTATAATTAAAGGATACCAGAGTGATTTTCAATGCAAGACTTCGATTGCTGCAACTTGAACGATAATCTTCGTTTTAAAAAAAAAAAGGTCACGTTTGACACTTTACTGATATAGCTATAGATAAATTTGAGTACCATTTGTGATAAGAATAGAGAAACTGTATCTTCTATAACGAATTTTTTAAGTTATCAACAATTAGAAATATCAAATTGATACTTTTTTCATAATAAGTTTTTATTCAATTAAAAATCTTCCAATTTTCAATCTGGCAACTGTACTTTTGCAAGGTAAGTTTTGTATTTGATATTTTAATGAGCAAATACAGAAGTTTGGGAAAAAATAAATAGCAAGTTTCAGATATAGCAAAGTACATAAAAGGCCCCCATGACCTAGCTTTAACTGGTATTTTTACCAAATACATTTCCAGAAATGAAACGATAAATAGATTGCCATATACCGTATATCCGGAGTTTATTTAAGCGTGTCCCGTTTGCAAAAATAGAGTAAATCTGTTATATCTCTATCTGTATACTCTTTTTTATTTGTGTAAGCTATATTTGCGATTTAAAAAGTTTCTAATAG
This sequence comes from Magallana nippona, assembly GCA_033439105.1. Taxonomy (NCBI): domain Eukaryota; kingdom Metazoa; phylum Mollusca; class Bivalvia; order Ostreida; family Ostreidae; genus Magallana; species Magallana nippona. The sequence goes on along the minus strand of CM065921.1, from coordinate 38,850,795 downwards.
CAAATAATACTTTATATAATAATGAAATACTACATCAAATTGTAATTTTGCGATGTTAATGCAAGCTATCAAATCTAAGCAAGCTTCGATCAGTATACTGATGTCGCCAGCAACCAACCAGCACTCAATTCGCAACCAGTTGGGCAAGGCAATGTGGGCCTATCTATTCTTGCCTGTCTCAACATCATTGCTATGTAGTGTGCTACGGTATCTTATTATGAAATTTAAAGCATCATAAGTTAGGGCATATTCTTGGGCTCTTCAGTTTCATTAATAAAGCGAATGGAACCGTCTCAGTGCACGTTGAGAATATGTCTTGGTTAAACATTTTACAGACAAACTCCTTACATTCTTTGATTCCCTGGTCATTTACTTCTCCTTCACCCAAACCATTGAGCTCATATAGACGTTTCTGTACACTTTAACGGTCACTCGCAACTCCTGGGGCCTTTCAGTTGTCTCAGTCAGTTGTCATTTCTTTCCTTGTTGATAAAATATTGAATTAGAGGGAAGAAATTGGATAGCTACCTTTATACAAATATAAACTGGGTTTGAAAAATTCACCCTGTTCATTTTATAAAACGTGAATCGGTCTATATGGCGAAAACTGTGCTAACCCGGTTTATATCGTATAAATTCGGTACCTATTGATTTCATACCTTAAATCAATCACTGCTAAAGTATATATACTTCATAAAATCCAATCATTTGTTCTGCTCCCCAGCTTCCATTTCCAACACAAGTAAAAGAACATAAGATAATTTTTATAAAACTTCTGTTTGAAATAGTTTATTTTGTCTATCAAATAAATCAAAACTTTGACAAAACAGTACAGTGTTGACTAGTAAAGAGAAACTCTTAGTCATACAAAGAATTTAGAGTTTTTTCTTTATCTCATTCCTATAAATGGTATTAAAATTGAAAAGAAAATAACCAAAATGGTCTAACAAAATGAAAACAGTTGCCATACGATGAAAACTAATGGAATTAAACAATGAATTTCAAGTTGAAATGAATGCATTTCGGGTCTGGAATTTAATGCATGAAAGGGAGAGAACTAGAAAGATGAATCAATCTGACAATGGTTCCATACGTATTTTTCCCTACAGCTTTACACAACCTGTGCATCTCAATACAAAGTTTAAACAGTTGAAATTTTAAGCAATAAATAAATTCGAAAATTCATCATGTTTTCCCCTGAGATTTACAGGAATAAGGAAAGAAACAACTACATGCATCATTTCTTTTTTTCCAGAAACAGAATGAAAATTTTTACTCCTGAGTTAATGGCAGACCATGTTGGAAATTTACCAAAAAAAAAAAATTAAACAAAATAAAACAACCCTTCAGATTATCAGTGTCCAATATTTGTAGAATGTAATGGGAATGTATGATGAACAAGCTCTCCTACAATAAAACTAAAGTGTCATATAACCTAAATCTCAAAATATGTAGATACATGATAATTTCACAAACTGATTACAAATGCTTTCAGGGGTGGATCCATATTTTTGAAGAAATTTAAAATCATCCTTTTCTTCATTACATTTTTGTTTTCCTATGCAGTGCTCATCAACTTGAGTTGTTATTTCTCTCATTATAATTCACTTTCTTTTGTTATTCCATTCTTCAAGTATCAATCTCTACTTTATTATTGCTGATTTCAACTCCACTCCTTAGAGTATTGGATCCACTCCTGATAATTAGATAGCATATTCCATTACACCTTTTTCTGATTAACATGATAATATATGACACACGCACACACACACAAATAAACATACACACTGATCGAACATGATCCTCTCTTGAACAGTGAAAAACTAACTCTCTGTTTCTTTCTCACTAACAAGTTGCCATGTTTGTAAATATTGCAAAGCCTCTATTCTGTATTTCGAAAAGAGGGCTATTAAGAGTAATATATTTTCAAAAAATTTGCCTTATAATCTTTTTGTCATTTTTTCTAAAAAAAAATCATAGTATATTTTTTTGGGTTGTTGATCGATGGACAATTAATAAATGTCTATTTTCAAAAACTACAGATAACATTTGGCACAAAATAAAAAATTTGTCAGTAATATGAAAACTTGTATTTTTTTTACATATGTTAAATGTTCATAAAAGTGTAATTTTCACACAAGCAAATCCATTATAATGGGGAATAAAAAAAAAAAAAGTCATTAATGCTTCAAGTTAAAAACATCGGACATTAGATTTAATAATCAGTCTCCAAAATCAACAAAACCATCACAGTACAAACAGTATTCAATATCACAAGATACAGTGCTTGAAGTACCAAAGAATAGTTCAACTAACAGGGAAATCCCCTTGTAGAAAGTTGACCAATCAAAATGCACCTAAAACAACGTAAAGCTCTGAGTCTGCAACAGACTTCTATAAATAGATCTCACACTTGAAGGAGGGTGAAGATGACAATTAGAAACACTGGTGAGATGTTTAAAACTTCTAATGGCGGGTGTTTCATTAATATCTGAAAATAAAACATTCGCAAGTATTAACTATCATAATTATTTCTGGCTAATGCCATAAATTTATATTTATTCCAAAGAAACTAAGAGAATTTTTTATTTCAAATCAAATGTTTTTGAAAATCTTTTGTAAACAAGAGGCCCATGGGCCACAACGCTCATCTGAACAACAATAGCCATAATTAAATCTGCTTTATGGGGTCATATACAAAATATCTGGACAATGTAGTAGAATATACCCTGTATAAAAAGATTTTTAAATTTTCTCCAGATATTCTCATGTTAAAAATTAAGCCCCTTTTGTAGCAGGATGATATCATATCACATATTGATCATTCCAGTTCTCAAGAAGATCTTAAACATATAAACCTTCATCAAACTTTGAACATCAACCCCTTGTGGGGCCCAAGAATTGTCCAGGGGCCACAGTCTAAACAATTAAGAATCAACAATATGTCAACAAGCTTGCATATAAGTAATAACATATAACATTTGAGTTTTGAAAATAATTCAAATTTTTTTCCTATGTAAAATGGGATACCTTAATGTGGCCCAACTCTACTCATAAAGATCATGATTTCGACAAACTTAAATCAGCACTATCTGAGGTTGCTTTTATTAAAGTAACAGCTTTTCTAGGCAAATGGATTCTTTGTAAAAACTTCAGCCCCCCCCCCCCCCCCCCCCCCCCCCCTGCATTGTGGCCCCACACTATCTACGAAGAACGTAATTTGAACAAACTTGAAACAACACTACATGAGGTTGCTTTTACTAAATTCACAGCTTTATTGGCTGATTGGTTTTGGAGAAGATGATTTTTAAAGATTTTTCTCTATATTTTACTGTGTAAAAATTGGACCTCGCATTGTAGCCCCAACCTGCCTCCTGAGATCATGATTTGAACAAGCTTGAATCTACACCACCTGAGGCTGCTTCCACACAAGTACCTGGATTTTCTGGCTAAATGGTTTTCGGGAAGAAGATTTTTAAAGATTCTCTATATATTCCTATTTAAAATTGGATCCCCCATTGTGGCCCCACCCTACCCCCAGAGGAAGCTTCATCACAAGTACCTGGGTTTTTTTGGCCAATTGGTTTTTGAAGAAGATTTTCAAAGATGTTTTTCTTTATATTCCTATGTAAAAATTCAACCCCCAATTGTGGCCCAACCCTACCACCCAGGGATCATGATTTGAACAAATTTGAATCTACACCACCTGAGGATGCTTCTACACAAGTTTCAGCTTTTCTGGTTAAATGGCTGTTGAGAAGATGATTTTTAAAGATTTTTCTCTATATATTCCTATGCAAAAATTGGACCCCCCCCCCCCATTGTGGCCCCACCCTACCCCCGGGGATCATGATTTGAACAAACTTGAATCTACACCACCTGAGGATGCTTCCACACAAGTTTAAGCTTTTCTGGCTAAATGGTTTTTGATAAGATTTTTTAAATATACCAACATATTTTCAATAATTCCTAATTATCTCCCCTTGAAAAAGGGTGTGGTCCTTCATTTTAACCAAATTGAATCCCCTTCACCTTATGATGCTTTGTGTCAAGTTTGGTTGAAATTGACCCAGTGGTTCTGGAGAAGAAACACAAACTACTGTGGAGTTATTTTTTTTTCGTGGGGGTCAATGTTCGTGGGTAGTCAAAATTTTCTTTTTTCGTGGGGACGTATTTCTTGGTAGCAAGTTCTATTTCATAAATAAATATTAAACATATGCTTGCATGTACATTCATGGGGATGTAAATTCGTGGGCAAGTGTTACCCACGAAAGCAACGAACATTGGTCCCTCACGAACAATGATGATTCCACAGTATTTTTAAAAAAAAAATTTTTCATTTGACATTATCAAATGGGAAATGGGAAGATTTTATATCCCTTTCAAATAGGTTGCTTTAAAAATCATCTATGAAAATAAATGGTAAAAAAAATAACCATGAAAATTTGGGTAACACACTCCTTACCTATAGTAGTTTGGCTTGAATGGACCAGTTTTATTCAGACCTAAGTATTTTGCCTGTTCGTCAGTTAATTCTGTTAAGTGGGCATCAAATGTAGGCAAATGCAAACTAGCTACATATTCATCTGAAAAACAAAACAATCATTATGTAAATAATTTGGGTGGATTCCGGTGTTTTATACAAGCATTTTAATTCGTGGTTTTAATTTCAACAGAACATTTTTTCTTGAAAACTTAAATCCTGTTTTAAATTAGATATATGCTATTGTGAAACTTTTATTTCATTATTCAAATGAAAAATTTCAATTATTACTGATTGAAACTTTGGACAAAATCTAAGAAAACATTCTTAAAATTATCCCTACAATTTCTTTGAATTATGCATTTTAATACAACTACTTTTTTAATATCCTAAAACTGCATTAAATATTGCATTTTATGACAACTTTTTTTGTACAACTGCACTGAGATATGCATTTAATCACAATTGAGACACAACATACCCATTTTCTTTGGCAGTAGGTACACATCTTGCTTGTATCGCCCCTGGGGTGCGTTGTACAATTCGATCAGGGCCAGGGCCTGTGTGGCCGACGTGATGGACACCACAAAGGAAGGGACACTAGAGCAGCTCAAGTTCACCAGTCGACCCTGAAAGGTCATTTGTAAAGCTCAATTGTGAAGGTCATTTCAAGGTCAAGTCTAAACTATAAATAGTTCAACCATATTCCTCTTTTAAAACAGTAAATTGAATCAAAATGCATTTACAGCTATGCACAATATTTAACAATGATAAGAATATTGTTAACATTGAAAATACATTGTATATTAAAATCATAAGCAAATTTCTATTTCCTCTGGCTATTCTTTGATAAAGAATCTATTAACAAATAACCAATGAACACTTTTTACGTAATCGAAGTATTTTTGACTATAATATCTATTCTCAAATATTTCATTTCCTATACTTAATTGATCGATACAACTTGAAAATTGTATTTCCTGTACAGAATCATTTTTAATGAAAAAAAAATTCTCGATTTAGATGCCTATTAAACACTTAAGATTATCAAACTCATTCAAAATAGAGGGAAAAAAAATATAAAATTTGAAAATGTCACACAAGTTTTTTTCCACCCAATGTAGATGCTTATTACATGTATTTATATATAATGAAAAATTCAATATTACTGCTTGTACTAATACATTTAATGATACATAGGGATTTCCACTATGTAGTATTTATAAGTAACGTTCATAGAAGGATAAAGCTTCACACACACCTCTGCTAACAGGATGATCCTCTTGCCGTCTGGCCAGATGATGTGATCCACCTGTGATCTCACCTTCTCCCATGTCAGGTCCGGAGTTCTTAGGGAACCCTGGATAAAGCATGACATCACAGTTATAGAGGGAAGCCATCAAGTGATAGAAGCAAAACAAATGAGACAATTGAATTGTTAAAGAGGATAAATTTTTACTAAGTTTTTCTTTTTTCATCCCTTTTGATAGAAGAGGAACAAAATCATTCAAATAGTTCTGGAAGGGGAAATTCTAGATTTCTATTTTTTTATTCAAGCTTTTTTTTTTCCTATTTTTGGTTGTATAAGCTCAGTGTAATGATAGAAAAGATAGCAAATTAAGAGAGATCTAAAATGGTAAATAGCTGTAAGTTATTGTATTAACATCATAATGAATGCTGAATTTTTCTTTAAACTGTGCTAAGCCATTAAAGCATATCATATATATAACATATATATATATATATAACAAGAAAATTGAGTCTCCCTATCTGACTAATAATATATATAGTGACCCAGACGGTGAGTAACTGACCACATCAATCTCTGTGTTGGAGTGGCCCATATTACACACAATACAGCCAGTCTTCATCTTGTCCATGTGGTTCCTGGTCACCACATTCTTGTTTCCTGAAAACAGAATAAAAACATAGTCACCATAGACATTTAAAAAGGGATCTTTAACCAAAATGTTGTACTTTAAAAGACTCATTAAAGGCATAGAATATGAAAATTACATAATTAGCTTGGTTTTTCACTACTGTATACTGGGGAATATTCACCCCCGTTTTATTTCAGCCCTTTTCTTGAAGTTATCAGTGAAAGAATTTAAGACTGAGCGAATTCAAATTTCTCATATTATCTCTCTTTTAGTACAAATCTGTCTGGGCAAATTCAAGACAGAGTGAAATGGTTTGCAAGTGTAGAAGGGCGAAAATAACACGGGCCGAAAATAACCCTTATACAGTATATGTTAACAAACAGTAAAGCACTCTAACAGCTAAACTGCCAGGGACAAACAATCTTTATTTGTTATTGTGTCTTCATATTCAGTGAGTTCAAGAAATATATCAAGACTACGGGAATAAAACTAAGTCACAGTAAGCACATTCACTGTAAATATCTCTTACTCTACATTTGGAAATATTGATGATAGAAATATATTCTTAAGTTCATTTTCTGTGACATAAGGCAGAAAATTTTCAAGTTTTACCTGTACAGGTGATGAGGATATCAATATTTTTGACAACCTCCTCTAGTCTAGTAACACGGAATCCATCCATACTAGAAAACAAAGGGAATTTAATCATATAATATTATGACAAAATATTATTTGCCTATTAACCATTACCAAAAAAGATATTTATACATGCAAGTAGAAAGTCTCCTACACTTTTATATTATTGAGGAAATTTACTTTAAAATAAAATTCTTCAACTGAACAAAATTTAAATATTATGATTATTACATACATTAAATTAGAAAAAAAACAACATTCAATGACCAGGAAAAAAACTCCTGACATATTCAATATCAATCAGTTGACTCACCAAGCTTGGAGGGCACAGATTGGGTCAATCTCAGCAACCAGCACATTACAACCGAGCCCTTTCAGGGCTGACGCACAACCTTTTCCAACCTGGTAACAAAATGTAAGAAAAATAGATATTAATCAAATGAAGGAATAGCAATTCTGAATAATTTCATTATTGAATGTTTTGAAGAAAAAAAATCAGAGATGAATTCAAAGAAAAAAGCCCAATTCAAATAATTATATCATTGAAAGTTTTTAAAAAAATCTAGAAGGAAAAAAGTCCATTTCAAATAATTATATCATTGAAAGTTTAAAAGAAATCAAGATATGAATTCAAAGAAGAATAATTCTATCACAAAAAGTTTTTCCAGTTTTATATACAACTGTAACCCATTTTGGTTAAATTTTCAACAAGAGTTGTAAGAGTTATTCCCCTTTGACTAACCTCGCCATATCCACAGATAATGATCTGTTTGCCTCCAAACATCACATCAGTTGTGCGTTTCAATCTGAAAAAACCCCCAGAGATTTTAACAATGTTACATGGAACAGTGTAGTACAAAGTGACAGATATTTGCATCAAGCAAAAGTTGAACATTTTCATTGTAATATTTAGTAAATGTTAAGCTTTAATGAAATTTTAAAATTTTAAAATTTTTAAATATGTTGCATTCTTACATGAATTGCATGTAGATATTTCAAACATATTTTTTCTAAAAATTAGTTGGAATACTTTAATCCTTTAAGTCGAAAAAAGCTGTAAACAAACTTACGCATCCAAGATGGATTCACGGCAACTATACAGGTTATCAAACTTTGTCTGGAGAAAAAAATAATAATAGGATAAAAATTTCATAATACAACTATACTTAATGATCTTAAGAATATAAAAATATCTTTCAATGTAAAAAAAAACCCAATAATTGTGTGTTTTAATTTCCTGTTAAGCAGTACTGAAAAATATTATTTTGAAAGCATAAAAGCCGGCACTATGACTCTGTGAGATTATATCTAAAGTTGTCAATTATATAGTGTTTTTATGCCTAAATGAAAAAGAAAGATTGATGAACTTCAGGTACATTCAATCAATAATGCAAGCCTTAGATGACAGTTGTGATTATTTAAGTAAATTTCATTTGTTTGGAGATGTCTGTCTCTGGACCAATCGTACACCACCCAGCCTTCCGTATATTGACAGAGAGTTACCTACCTTAGTGACAGAGTCGTTGACGTTCATGGCGGGCACGGTGAGTTTCCCGGACTTTGAGAGCTGATAAAGACGATGGACGCCAGTTACGCTTTCTTCTACGATCCCCTTGATCATGTTAAACATGGCAGGGTAGCGCTTCAACATCAGGTGGGTGGCATCCCCTCCATCGTCCAGGATCTAAAAGATTCGTCAAACACACGCAAAGGTAAAATATTTGGTCGGAGTCTTAACATTCGACAAAATCATGAAAAAATTAACAAACAACCTTTTTTACTTATTATTTTTTTTTTGCAGGCATTCTGATTATATTTCATATGTCTGACATGGAAAAAAGCTCTAAGATATGAATTTTTTTTTAACTGAAAATGACAATTTAAAAAAAAAAACTTTTTCATCCTGTTTACTTAAAATTAGAGCTTGGCTTTTGTGCCATTATAAGAATCCATCACGTTATTATTATTTCTGTGAGCCCCTTTCATTGACTAGATCTTCACTTTGATAGATAAACGGATGATGAGTTATTACCATGTTTGGTTGCCAGCCCTCCGAGTTGATACATTTGTCAATGCACCACCAGAAATCCTCCTCCGTCTCCCCTTTCCAGGCGTAGATCGAGAACCCCGCCTCCGCTAACGCAGCAGCTACCTCATTCTGTAATCAGAGAATATCACAGTACCAGTAATTCCAGCTCAAAATTTGGAAAAAAAATTACAGATAATATACGTATATTACATATCCCTAGATTGGTGTAAGATTAATCATCTTAATGATCAATTCTAACAATAGGGTGTATCAATTTGAAACTAAATGGTTCCTTTTTATACAATAATATGATCGACAGAAATTAAAATTCAAATTCATCACTCTTCCATATCACTAATAATGACAACTTATGCTCTAACCTCAATTCTCAAATAGGACATTATAAGTGATTAATTTTATACAAATTGTAGTGGACCATATTAATATTCATAAATCTTTTTGAGGGCACCTCTCACCAACACAACACACATGTATTGACCCTACTCTCCTTAAAAACTGAATAATGATTTACTCAAGAATATCATGAAGCAAATAAATCATATCCCCATAAACCCTTAATTAGGCTGGGTGACTGTGACCATTTTTAGGCTATTTTAATCTTCTTGAAAAAAAGAGCTCTATAAAAAGATACATAGAAAATATTCAGATTTTACAACTATGGTATTTAGAATTTTTCTTTTAAACATGTCACTGAAAAATATAGTGTATGGCTAAAAAAAATATATCTGAAAATTTAAAGATGATCTGTAATTTGTTGACCACCAGCCTCCATAAATATTTAAAATAGGTCATTATGAATACATTAAACTGACCCCTTAATATACTGTATACAAGGTTATTTTCGGTCTGTGTAATTTTCGGCCTTCAACACTTGCAAACAGTTTCGCCCCACATTAAATTCACCCATACATATTTGTATCTAAAGAGAGATAATATGAGACCTTAGAATTTAATTGCCCAGTCTTTAAATCGCCCACCTACCACGAAGGCGAAAGGGGCGAATATAAAATGAGGGCGAATATTTCCGTGTATACAGTAGATGAATCCAGTAACAATGACATTGTAAGAGACCTAAGCATCCAGTGGTTCAACAAGCTGACAATTTGATGACCAGTAAAAGCAATGCATACTGTAAATTCCTTATTTTACGCGAGTACTTAATTCCGCGATTCCACTGTTTTGTATCAAATCGCGAGAATATGATATCGCGATTGCCAATATTTTGTTACAATTTCCTATACATGTATTACAAAACTGTCTGAAAAATAAAAGTGAGATTTTAAAATCTGCGAGGGTTGCTTCTCGAGATTTTATGTGGAAATTAATTTCTTGCGTTTAAGTAGGAATCTGCAGTATCAATGAATAGAACCAAGGTCATAGGCAGCATACTATTTCACTGTTCCCCCTCCCTCCCATTGAACATCAGCGACAATAGGAGGACAATATCAGAGGATTTTCCTTTGTGCTCTGAGAATTAAATATCTGGGACAAACTCCTGCAGGGCTGATAATTCCCGGAAAACCTTCTAGACCTTTTCATTGTTTGGTTCCAGAGAAATTTGTGACTGTATCTGTCCTTTATATTGGTACTTGGTCAGAATCTATTACTCGTGGGCTTTTCATGGATAGGAAATTCAATGGGTTTACTTTGCACATAAAAGATTTCTTGAGAATTGATTTTGGAGCAATGTTGTTTCTATATCTGTGGGAATGTTATTTATTAGCTAATTTGTAGGAACAAAATGCGTTTTCAATAAAAAAAAATCAGTTAATAAAAGACTTTCCATAGATATTAAAACTAAATCAACTATCTATCAATTTCTAAGAAATGTCGATCAAATTTTAAACAGCTGGCAATTAAAAGACAGGCCAATTAATTCTAGCAGTGCTCAGCCTTTTCCCCCCTCAAACTCTATCCATTCTTTGATTGGAGATGAAACTCGTCATTCCATTTACTCCCCAAGGATTGTCTGTTCAAGCAATGGACTGATAATTTCTAACACTATTAGCAGTGGGACATGGAGAAAAATCAATGAAAGACAACCAACTTCCTGATGAGTGGTCGATCAGTCATCACCAATGACAAACCAATACTTACAGTACGATTGTGTCAAACTCTTTAGCAATCTTGGAACGAAGGCCATCATTTTCCTTCAGCAAGAGATGATTATCTTGTACATAAAATGAGTTGTTTGAAGGAGTGATACCAATTTATCCCAATGACTACGAAACTGAGTCAAACGCCCATTTGTCAATTCTTTTCTTTTCCAAATGATATTTATTTTCGATTCCCAATGAAAGGATTAGATCGAAGACACATATAAGTAAGTCTCTGAGACTGATGAGGATGGAGTAGTCTCCAGCAGTTAATTATTTTTTCAGGGATATATTTTTCAATAATAACTTGACGATACGACAGTTCATGGAGTGCAGCATCAAAGGAGAAAATTTGTGTGTGGCTCACAATACTAACTAAGGCACTCTACCCATATTGTAACATGTATTAATGATGCTAATATGAGAGAGAGAGAGAGAGAGAGAGAGAGAGAGAGAGAGAGAGAGAGAGAGAGAGAGAGAGAGATTTGCAAAGCATAACTGTGTACTAATAAAACTTTTTCACATGGACTTTCACAAAAATTTGAATCATGACTAGTGTGAGACTAGTGTGAGAATTCCTCTACATATAATGAACATCTATTCTATACTGGTTTATCAGTGTCTTTGCAATAAACATAATGGCTTCTAGACCTTTGCTGTTTGCTACATAAGCTCTATAATCTACTTAGTCCTAAATGAGTTGTGAGTGAGGTGTGGCAAGGTAATACCAATACTGTATTCAAGGAAATATTTGCCCCCATTTCATTTTCTCCCCTTTCGCCCTCATTGCCAACAGACTGGACAAAATCCAATGTCTCAAATTAACTCTCTATATACACAACTTTGTCTGGGCAAATTCAAGACAGGGCTAAACTGTTTGCAAGTGTAGAAGGGCGAAAATTACACAGAGTGAAAATAACTCTGTATTCAGTATTCTATTGCAGACTATCTTATGTATAGCCAAAACGAACATAGAATTGTCCAAGTGATCTTTTATGGTGAAGGGGCATTACCTTCACACTACTGCCCAAAAGACTTGTTGTGGGGGCAAAACCAACAAACTATTGCCCTGCTGATGACTTACTTGTGTAGAGTAGATATTGCAAGCTGCCCATCGCACTGAGGCTCCAAGAGCTGCCAACGTTTCCACCAACACCTGAGGAGATCAAATAGAGGTCATACAAAGGCTTAATTCTTAAATCATTAATTTTCTTCAAAAATAAAATTTTGTGTCTTACGATCTTATGCCTCAGAATCTATTATCTAAGTGAAATTTGTGGAAAATTTAACTGGAAATAGATTATCAATTAATAACATACTAAAATACTACATGTACATGTTTACCAGAATTTTGAAATTCTTGATATTAAATATTTATTATATTTGTTTCAAATGCCAATAAATCGACCAATGAGAAAGACTTAGAATCTAAGTAATACTGACCGCGGTCTGGGCAGTGATGTGGGTACAGCCAATGATTTTGGCCCCGCTGAGCGGTTTGTCGTTTTCTGCACGTCTTCTGAGGGCGATAAGACCTGGCATTTCTAAAAAAACAAACAAAACAAAATTCACTCAATTGAATCATGACAAAATTTGATCCTTAAATTTATTTGGAACAAAAGAACAATCCGACATTGCCTGGCATGTTTGCAACATTAATATGTACATGTATTCCAATAATTTGGTACATATACTGTAGATTCCTAATTAAACGCGAGGAATTAATATCCGCGTAAATAACGAAAAACAACCTTCGCAAATTTAAAAATCTCACTTTTATTTTTCAGACAGCTTTGAATATATGAAATTACAACAAAAAATTGGTGCTTGCGATTTGTTATTCCCGCGATTTGATACAAAACAGTGGAGTCGCGGAAATAAGGAATTTACAGTAGTGGAGGATATTTAAATTTTTCTTAGACTTGTATTAAACAAGCTTTGTATAAATGCTGGATGAGCTTGAAAAGCATATTCTTGTTACAATTTGGCATGTCATGCATGTACATATTTTAGTGAACTTTGTAAATGTATGACTTATTGCTTATGAAAAATTCAAACCAAATCTAGATTTCATTCAAGATTTGTTAAAGAGAGTTGAAACGTCGAGCATCTGAACATCTGAGTGCATGAACTAAAAGTTCAGGCATCCGAACTAAAAGTTCAGGCATCCGAACCAAAATCCCTAAAAGACTGCTGCAGAAAATGTACAATGGCGGCTTGACGGGAGATTCCCAGACGAGCCTTATGGCTTTTCAATGTTACCACTTCACTCCTAAATTGTTTTGTACTGTTGCCTGAAGTGTCCACTTGTAGCAGCTGCTTGCAACAGAATGAAAGAGAATACTCCCAAATGTCAACATTACAGGCATTGATTCCTACCAAAGTTCTAATCATCTTCTAACAGTGCTGATATTGTTTGCTGAAGGCTTTTAAACCTTACAAGTAACAAGACAAGAGATTTTTGCATTTCTTAAAATGAAAAAAAAAATCCTTGAGCATCTTTTACGTCAACAATTTCTGTTGCCTTTCAGAGCAAAGGCTGAAGAAACACTCAATCCCTTTGTAATTATCTTTTTTAATTAAAAAAAAACTATAAAGGTTATTTTAAAGTTTAACAAAATGAATTATAAGTCAAAATGCCTATAAAATATTTTTTTATCAAAATTCTGAAAAGACGACATAAAGAGATTTGTCGAGTAAGAAAATCATTATTCTAAAGCCTCAAAAGTTTCAACCTCTTGAATTACAAAATTGTTAAAATGAATGAGATTCAAGTAGTACACATTCTAGAATTTCAGAGAATATCTGAACTAAAGACTAACATATAATCTATAATTCCAAAGACTCCAAATGATTACAAATGGATGTATTTAAAGGGGCTGACAAAGCATTTTACTTTGAATTCAGCCTTAAAGAAAACTTGCCAAGAACCCCCCCCCCCCCCACAAACAATGGGGACACCAACACCACTCAGCGATCCACTTAATATTCTTCTGGAGTAAATTCAATCCCACATTGATTAATACTTATACAGGGCCTCTATACCTTGCTCTGCAATCTCAATCTCCCTTCTTCCAAAAGCGGCATTGTCAATATTCTTCACGCAAAAGTCAGTGCTGCCTTTAGAGTTTCTCTGAAAGAAAACAAAATTACATTAACTGTAGATAGACTCAATTTACATATAAAACCTTTCTTGTTTGCCATCTTTACTGTTGAATCATTTTAAGTGGGAGCTAATTTTCTTAGTTTTTTGGTTTTTTTTTTAATGTTCGTTGGGATGCGATTTCTTTGGCTTTTAATTCATAGGTGAACTGATGGGGACCTATGTAATCCATGATAAACTAAGCCACAAAGAATATAAATGATTCTGCAATATACATTTGAAAGGAAATAGACAGCTGTGGTGCAATGATGAAGGGCACTTGCATATAACATCAACTGAAGATAATGTATTGATGTAATCATCTAAATAAAATGAATATTTTTTCACTGTGCATAAAAATAGTTTAATAAAAAATTTTAATTTTTTATTAAATTTTACCACAAGATTTTGCAATATTGTGATAAAAATGTTATACATGTATCACTTTGAAAATCACTTTGAAAGCAGCATTTAATTGTTCATATTCTTTAAAATCAATACGCTTCAAGAAAAATAAAGTATCAATCCGTTGCATTGATTTTTCTGTTTGCACCAAACGTCCTCAAATCTTTCTCTGTCTGTGTGTGTACAGGTGTCAGTCTGTTATAAATTAAATTTCTACAAGGAAGCTCGCACAGCCAATGGAAAAACAAAACACCGCAAGAATTAATTAGACTGAACAGATGATGTTGACAAATTAAAACAAACAAAAAAGAGAACTTGTGTACAGAAAACACAGAGGTGTTCTATACAAAGCCCCACTCCCTCTCCATCCTATCATCAAGGTTTTTTTAATCAACAGTTCCCAAGGAGATGTATTGAACTCCCTGAATGAATTCATATTTCTGAGAAGCCATTTAATTTTATGTCACACTTTCTCTCAAGCTGCCCCTCCAATCCCCCCCCCCCCCCCTTCTCCATCCAAAATAACATAACTTCAATTTGTGATTTGCAATCATAGTTTTTAATCTTCACATATTCCAGATCAAAGTCTCACAGAGAGCACCTAGATCTCTGCAGTCACAGTTAAGTATAAAGTTTAATGGTGGCTGGAGGAAGCTCAGATCATCTTACATCAAACAGAGAATTCTTCTGTAATTAACAAAATACAGAGACTGGCAGGAGATTAAACATGCAGTGTTAATTATTGTTTCATCAATATCTCCTCTTGCAATAAAAAAAAAAGACTAAGAATAATTACTCTGATGATATCTCTACCAAATTAACACCCCCCCCCCCCAATAAAAAAAGTTTTTCTTGGAATAAATTTATAACTATGTATGGTATGGGGATTTTACCGAGATTTTTTCCTTCTTATGTAAATTTCCTTAAAATTCAACATGAAATATGTAGTTTGAACAAGAATATTAGTCTACAGTAACACCTTCCTTAGCTGAATACTGTCTTCACAAACATCCCTTTAATCTGAATACTGTCTTCACTAGCACCTCTTTAAGCTAAATGATTTTTACACTAACACTTCTCTAGGCTAAATTCTGTCTACAATTAATCAAACACCTCTCTAAGCTAAATTATGTGTACACTAATAGCGTGTTAAAGGGGTATGGTCTACACTTAGTCAAGACACCTCTTTAAGCTATATTTCTGTCCAGCGCTTTAAGCTGAATTCTGTCTACAATAATACAACTCAAAGCTGACTACTGTCTACTGTAACACCTCTTTTAGCTGAATACTGTCTACTCTAAAACCCCTCTAAGGTGAATGCTGTCTACACTTAGTCTAGCACCTCTCTAAGGTGAATACTGCCTACTCTTACCCCACTTTAGGCTAAAATCTGACTATAACCAATTCTTCTAATCTGAGTATTGTCAGATGCAGTATCTTATAATACGTTTGTCTAAACTATGGAAGGTTCTGCTTAAGTTTAAATCTCTTCCTGTAGTACAAGTAACCTATTATTTGCCTTTTTTTTTTTTATCTCCCTTTTATTTATTAATCTGAATGCTGTCTAGACAGACAGTTGGTCACCTGTTCAATTTGATTCCTGTTGAATCAGAAAAGTCAAGCTATGTTTATTCTGATTCATAAAATATGTTTACGATGAATTGTTATGAATATAAAAGATAAATCCCGGGAACCCGAATTTTGATGTTCTTTTATTAAGGTACCCTGCTCCTATTATTACCGGTACCTTAATCTATGCATGTCCACTCTTACTCATTTCTGAGCGACAAATCATGCTCCACTTTAGTATTGTTACTTTGTCATAGAAATGTTTATTCACTAGAGATGGGCGGAAAATAAATCATACACTGCACACCAACTTTTATTCCCATGCACAAAATTTTCAAAAGGTTCAAAAGAGCCTCATCATTGCAAATAATTCTAGCTGCAAACATGTTTTCGATTGTCTCCTGGTTCTTATATTCCATTGGTAATCTACATCTTAATCATGAAAATTAGTCGCTGCATGTAAACCAGTTTTATTACCGGTAAATTGTGATATATAGTTGCCGCAAATAAAAGTTAGTTTTCAGTGTATAAAACATCCTATTGGCATATGTATCAATAGAAATGCAATGCTCTAAAATAAATACAGAAGTATCTCGATCCATCTATTATGGATAATATTTGATGGATTATCTAACCTGCAGAGCCTCCAATTTAAGATTTTAATCAATTATCTAGAACCAGAGACCATTTTAATTAGATAATCCATCTATTAATCCTTTAATCTCCAGGTTTTTTAGTAAATTTAACACACCTGGTTCTTGTCCCGTGGGTTGACCTCGTCTTCATCAGATGAACTTCCAGTATAAGACGCTACAAATAAAAAATAACACCATATATAAGTAACACGTTCCTCTCTGTTTCCATGCTCATGCAGTTATGCTAGGACATGTTTACCACCTTGTTTTAACTGTTTCCCAAAATTTGTCCACAAGTTTTTCTCGTTAACAGAATCTTACTAATGATTAAACCTACAAGTTTGCTAAATATTATAAGTAATGTAAATATAAGGCAATATAACCGATCAATATCTTTGCAAAAATACATATCTAATGGCATTCTGGAATGCATTCAAATACATGTATATAAATATTCAATTTGTTCACAACTGCAGAAATTAAATCATACAGTAGTAATTTATCTACCACATATCAAAATGATGCAAATGAATACAATTATGTATACTTTTGGGTGATAGGGTGGGGGATAGAGTGGGGTGGCAAATTTTTATTACTTTCAAATTGTATTCTATGACAATCTACTTTTAGATTGATATTAATCAATCAATCCCTTTAAAGTCACAAAATAAACAATACACAAATAAAATATCACAATAAACGCAGTATTGGTCAATTATAAGGACTAATTATCTAGTGGCATGAAGTATTGGAAATCTGGCAGACCTTTATACACTAACTTGTCCATGGGATAACATACAATTGTCATGTATTGGTATCTCTGGCAGATCATACAGTATTATTTGTCCTATAGGGGTACTTTAAAATTATTTGTTTTAGTAAATCAATCAATATAACGGCTTCATAAGACTATAAATCCTGAGGAATGAACAGCACCGTAATTAATGACATAATATAGTCTACATAATACATCACATAGATGGGAGAATTTGACCCAACTTCTGACAAATATTACCATCGCTACCTCCTGGCTGGAAAGTAAACTGAGACGGAAAATCGGTGTCCAGCTCCACAAATCGGACATTCCTCGTTTTTTGAACAGGAACTTCCAAAAACTCCATCTCCATTGCCACTCAGTTACGTTAACACAAAAAATTGCCACAGTACTCCAGGACTGAAAATTATGACAGGCACCCGAAAACAAGCTTTTTATCACATAATTTCCATCCACATGGAAACGAAAAGCAAAATGTTTGTCAGCCTGCGAAAAAATTTTCACAGCTCGAAACAGGTGCGAATCATAGGATAACAATGAAAACTGTCTGCTGGATCAATGTTTCTGACCAAGTGTTTACATGACAAATTGTAGGTATATGGAGAACTGCTAATGCAGTCCCGAGTGACACTTCATGGTAATGTATGCCAGATAAGACCAAGAATCGGGTCGATCACTCAATATGGGTCTTCGGACAACAAACTATAGACCAGCACTTGTCCCAACAATAACAAACTGATCTGGAATTTCACGACAGGTAGAATTTCACCTGTAGACACTGTAGGCTATATATCTTTTCTAGTGGTACTGATCATTATATAGCAGGTTTTCATTACAAGTAGGTCAAATGTATGTATTAATCAAACAGTGGTTTACGGTGTCAGGTGTACTTAGGGCCCCACAATAAACAACAAACATTTAAGTTTTAATTAAAATGTCAACAAACACCCATGAAAATGTTTGTGGTGACCTCTGATCTTTAAAGTTGATCTACTTGATTTTTTTCCATTCCAATGTCCAAAGGATTACTAATTAAAAGGTTATGCAAAGGAGTAAAAAAAAAAGGGTTAACAAAAAAAGATGTATCTACTGTTTTTCATCAAGATACTCAGCCTAATCTAAGAAAGTCTTATAATTAATCACCATGAAACAATGTTAGTGACCCACTACAAGGAATCATAAAATAAAGGTGCAAGAAGCAGTGTTGCTAAATTCCCATACCAAATATAAGTACATTTTAAGTACGACAAAAAAGTACAATAAAAGCACTTAAAAAGTATACTTTTTTCGACTAAATTTGGAACCATGCATTTGGTCGTTCCAAATTAAGTCAAAAAAAGTACTTTTTTTTAAAATCAAAAGTATAAAATAAGTATACTTTTATATCATTTCATTTATTTTTGAAGTACAGAAAAAGTATAAGTATAAAAAACATACAGTGTACTAAAAGTATACTTTTAGCACATTTCATCAGTTTTAGTACAGAAAAAGTATACAGAAAAGTACCAAAAAAGTATTATTCAAAAGTACAAAAAAGTATGTTTCAAAAGTACAAAAAAAGTATGATTCAAAAGTACAAAAAAGTATTAAGTACAAAAAAAGTACAAAGAATAGAAAAGTACAAAAAAAGCAGTGCGATTTAAAAAAGCACAAAAAAAGTATACAAAAAGTACACATATAGTTCAGTTTGAAAGCACAAAAAAAGTACAAATTTAGGTCAAGAGTCAAAAAGCACAAATAAGTATTAAAAAAAGTATACAAAAAGCACAAAAAAAAGTACCTTTTTAGTGCTATTTTAAGTACCAAAAAAGTACATTACAAAACATCAAATAATTTTCTACCTCATCAAGAAGATTCTGATCATTTGTAATAGTATGTATGTTTTGTAATTAAACCTAATAATCTATACAGAAGCATGAAATATTATGACATGGCTGTCATTTAGTGCATGTTGCCCTCAATATTTCAGCTGTGTGTTGTAGCTGAGAACAGTTTAAGATTATAGTCTGTAAATCTTTTTTGGAGGAGACAGCATTGTAATAACTTCTCAAGTTGATTAGTCACATACTAGTATATCACACATTTAACACAGTCTTGAAATCTTCGCCGTTTCTAAATACCATCGTCCTGCAGTAATGGATCAGCATACAACTCGAACTGTATCTTGAATCCTGATCCTTTCTAAAATGTATGTAAAAGAATATTATATCATAGTGATACCACTTAGCTGTAAATAACCCTAAAATCACATGTGAGGTAGCTTTTCATAAAGCAGAAATAGCACACCCATGTTTAATAATGCATGTGGCCAGTACCTAGAGAAAACTTGTCTCTATAATATGACCTGCTTATCATTTCGAAAACGGGCAATTAAAATTTAATTGTGGTCAATTTTTAAATTTTTTTATAGATGTTACATGTAGTATATTTATTATTCTGTCATTAGATTCCCTGCATAGCATTTTGTAAACATACATATAAAATAAGACCTTTTATATACTGTGTATTACTATTTATTACCATACACACACCTTATGACTTACTTTATATTTCATCTGTTATTATTAATGGTAAGATCTTCAATCTGCTGGACTTTGTTGTGATTTTTTCTGGAATATGAAATAATGATACATTGGTTTTATTCTTGCATAATTAAATTAAGAAAAGTATTTCTTTAAACAAGATTACAACATATATATAATCTACAAATATACATTCATTACTTTTGCTTCTAATTGATAGAAAAAGCTGATTTACCTATGTTGACAATTTTGTCTTCACCAAACATGCACCAAAACACTGAACTGCTCTTCAATCGGAAGTCACATCCTCTAGTCTATTTGGCAATTCTTATAAGAATTCTAAAAAAAAAATCAACAAATTTTCAATCCCAGTCCATAACTTTATCTTAAAATTTTAACAAACATGATAATGTGAAGTTTTTAACAATAGATCGTTCATTAGACTTACCCAAAATGGAAATGGGTCATTCTGCAGTAAAGCCTTGTATTTTCCAAGTAATATACATGTATATCATTGTAAAAACACTCCATGTAGGTTCCAAAACATTTACAGCACACCGCATTTCTGCTAATTCTAAAAGAATCAGGCAGAAATTCAAAACAGCTCCAGTCTTCTTTGCCAGTTTGAAAAATTTATGGCGGTATGGCAATTGTCCAATCAGAATTCACGAAAATTTAAGTTTAAATTTTGACCAATCACATTACAGCCACGTAGATCATCGAGGTTATTTTTAAAAACATATTTTCTTAAATAAACTATATTATTTTGTTTAAACGATTGTTATAAAACTTAATTTTAATTAAACAATTTTGTATCTCTATTTCATTGTTCACAATCCTTTAATTAGTTGACTGATTATCAGATATCGGCATTTCCGGTTTTAAGAGCCGCCATTTTGAATAAATTTTAACAACATGTGGGAAATTCAAAAATAAAATGTATTCTATTCCCAGGCTTCCAAATAACGGTTGAATATGCAAAGGGGGTTATAACATCGTTTTGAAATACATCATTATGCTTCCCAAAGTATTAAACAAAGTTTTTAGCCATCAGAATATTTCGGTTGTCCATTGAACATGAGAAAGGGAAAACATACTTTGGGATTTAATTAATAGTTTTTTGCCAATATATCATACGTATATTTCAATAACCGTTTAAAATACGGTGAAACATCCTTCCATGAACAGCATACACCCCCGTCCCCACCATCACCGCATACATACGAAGATAATAGAAATTAAATATGCATGCAATAATGGATTTCATCAATAGTCTGAATTGATTATTAAATATAACAATCTATCCATTATTTAAGTTGTATTGTGTCTACAATTTCGTTTTTTACTAGAAAGTAGTTAAATGAACTGCTTCTGCATAGTATATAATGGATTCCATAATGTCTAACGATATTCAACATAAACACAGAGAAATTACGTATGAACAAGCAATTGTTTTCCACTGGTCTTATTATACACAAAACTTCTGCATTGAGTTCTTTTTATCTTAAACAAACACCAGTGTCATCACAGCACGGACTAATCATGACCTCTTTAGACACCCTTTACTGTTAACCTGGGATGTGTGTGCGTTCAGGCGGAAAAGTGATTTCCTGAGTTTCGTGTCTTATATAAACAATGGAATTTGGAACAGGTGTTTTTTTAATTTTTTGATAAACTGAGTTATATTATACAATATTTAAAAAACAAACATCTAATGCTTTTCTTGATTATTATTACCTACCCTACCCCATAGCCCTTACAAAAATATGTAATAGGAAAGGAGGAATGTAAACTTAGATGGGTTTTTTTTTTATTCAAAGAATTAGCTTGCTGCTAAGTTGAATGTGAAAAGGCTTTTTGCTTGACTCTAAAAAAATTTTTTCACAATAAATGAATTTTAACTACTGCAAACCCCTTAAATATTAATCATCAATTCATCATATGTAGAAAGAAAGTGCATAAAAATACATATAGGTTGGTAAAAATACTACATGTAAGTCCAAACTGTCTTTGCAATAAAAAATTTTAAGTCCTACAAAAGTATGCTGAAAAAATACAAAGTTAAAACAGAGCAGATTAAAATAATGATGTGAAAAATTCTAAGTCCAAGAAAAGTACAGAAAAAATACACTGTAAAAAAACTAAGTCCAACAAAAGCACAAAAAAGTATGTTGAAAAAAAAACTAAGTCCAAAACAGTACAAAAAAAGTAGAGTGGAAAAATTCTAAGTCCAAAAAAAGTACAGAAAAAGGTCTTTAGATCTGAGGACCTGTTTGACAAAGTACTAAAAAAGTATACTTTTTCTGTACTTTTTCGAAAAAGTACTAAAAAGACTGTACTAAAAGCACGAAAAAAGTATACTTTTTTGTACTGTTTTTTGGTATGGGTTAACATTGTGGCATTGAACAGTGTCTGAATACTTGGTGTTCCAGGGAAACCAGATTACACCACCTGTAGACCTAGGATCCCTCATCAGGCCAATAACAAAACAATTGATAGCTCAATTATCTATAATTGAAGCCTGGCTTCCAACTATGATAGAGCTAAGACACCTGTGTAAAATACCATCAATTTGAATGTGTAAATGCATACAGAGCTTCTGTCACACAATAATTCAAGTGTTAAAAACTGGTATATTTCTAATGCATTTTCATCTGAGATATGGTCTTCAGGGAATGAATTTAATGCAGAAAATTGGTATAATGAAATGGAGATATTGACAAAGAGCTATGCAGGCTTGATCTTAATTGCTTGAGTGAGTGAAACACTATATAGCTGTCAACTTGATATAAAGTTAGACTGTTTCAATATCTTTTTTTCATTGCAAACTATTTTGTTCGTTTAGGTTTTCTGATTGTCTTTAACATTTAATAGTTCACTGAGATACAACAGATAAATATAGCTCTACAGCAATTAAAATCCTTTGATATTATAGCCTTTTATCTTCAATACAAGTCCATCTAAGTGCATATCAGTTGTACGTGCATACAAACAGATCTTTACCCCCCTGTATTCAATATAAGTAAAAAATCTAAATTATATCAAAACTTGGGTTTTAAAGTGTAACTGTGATATCAAAAACCATTTCAGTCTCATGGAATATTTTTGCATTGGCATTAAAACCTAAATATTAAGAAAATGCACAGTCAAAATGGCTACATAGAACATTCATTTAGGCCAAGCTGGGTGAAGACACCCCATAAAGATCTGCCCTTATCTGGCAACATACAAACACTGGCAGGTAAAAATACAGTTTTTATCTCTATAGTCTCCATCCAAGTATATAAATATAGATCAAGGCGGGCACCATAAATTACTTGGTCAAGGAGCTTCTATAAAAAGGTCTCCCTGAGTTTCTTTGGAAACACACGGAAACACACATTGTCGGTAAGCTATAAAATTATAAATCATACGTTTCTCAATTCTCCCCTGCAAGCTGTGCCTGGTTCTGTCTGTCAATTTAAAGGTTTTTTTCTTTTTGTATAAAAGAGCCTACAAATTAAAGTAGACCAGAACTGTTCCACCATGTGCTGAGTGTCACTGGCTTTTATTCTTTAAAATTTCATCAAATACCTTGCTATCATTGACAGTTAGTACTTATCAATCGAATGCAGCTGCCTCAAACTGAATTACATGAATGAGCCTCAAGGTGTATATATATATATATATATATATATATATATATATATATAAAATTATACAGCTCTCCGCAATCTAAAATTTCATAACACAGCCATTCTTAAAACTTCATTAATTTTTGTCAATTCAATAATGCTTAAACATGATGGAGCTGATAAAAACCATGAAACATTTCTTTGATATTTCCATTCTTCAGTCTCAGCCATGTTATTTAAATGCTGTCAGACAGATACGCATGTACTGATGACTTCTTACACCTCATTCTTGATAGCCAGAATCAGATTTTACTCCGACATTAGTGAATTGGCAATGTTGTATCTGGATATTGTCAGGGTTTGTTTATGACTGGTTAACCCTCTCTACATTCTAGTATTTAAGTTGAAAAAATTCTTGAAATCCCCATATCTATCATGTCTGAGACTTGTGGAACCTGGCAATCATCATTAAGGAAAAATTAATATAAAAAAATGCTGTTGGATTTTGAGGGCACTGAGTCTAACTCAGAGTGTGGTCCGATTCCAGTGATCATATAAATTACATGTAGGATATAGTTAATCAATATAAGTATAGTAAGACATTTTAGATAGACTTTAGTAGATTTATTTTATCATTCACAGGTTCTATGGGGCCATGAAAGGGGTATAAGTTGGGGGGGGGGGGGGCATCAAAGAGGGGGTTGCGAATAAGTTCAAAAGTTCGTTCTGATATCCATAATCACCTGCACTGAAGCCTGGGGTCATATTAATCGGGTGCTACTGTACACTTCATCAGCGGAACACAACAGGTGTTGTAGGAGTCAAACTGAAGGACTGACTGTAGATCGTGACACATTGGATGAATTGTATACTGTCTGCTGTGAAGAAGAAGGAGACCCGAGACATTGCCTTAGTTCAGACAGATTTATATTACAGCATCCCAACATGCAGACTCTGGTATATGGAATTACAGAGAGTGCTTCCTTACTGCAACTATGATACCCATCACTTGTCTACAATAACATTTTACTGGTAGTAAACTATGCATGGAAATTCCCCAACATAAAATTCTCCAGACTCTTTCTCATCTGTAATATTAATTATGACTCCATTGCATGCACGTTTTCATCAACAGACATGGAGATGAAAAATGCATGGAGAGACAGAGGGTGTCGAGATTTTACACAAATAACTATGTTAACATCGATGGAAATCCTGCAGAAATATGGTCCCTCTCTCACTGGATTAGTGCAGACCTGAATGTGCTAAAACAAGAATCGTGGAACCTTTGCGGGATCTATTGATATATCTTCTGCTGCTTATACTGCCCCATGACAGGGTTTCTTCATTGAATTATTGCTTTTTTTTGCAACCTAAGATAATCGCCACTGCCAGCGTGGAAGTTTCATGCAGTGGGAAAAGCTTGGTGAGAGTGTAAACCACATTATTTTTTTTTTTTATACGGAAGCCAATACCACAGCAAGTTTTCCCCGACTGCCCCTTGCAGAATAATATAAACAGCAAATGAGGATGGTACCATATTGCAACACTTTGCTTATCATTTTATTCAGATCAACTGCAGATATTTTGATTTTATGAGCAGATAGAATTAAATGGTAGAGACACTGCATCCTCAGCTAGAAAACTCTGGGTTTCATCAAACAGATCTGAGAGAATGCATTTTCCAACTGCCTGCATGAATCGCTTACATTTTATGTTCCTCTTCATACAGAGGATGACATAAAATAAACCACATCATTAGCTACAAATAACCTGGCATTCGCATGCTCAAGAGTAAAATAAGACCCTGCTTTTGATGATTGTCTTTGGATTCTATACTTGACCTTCATCATTCATGACTCTGCATCTTGGGCATGCAATTCAAAGAATAGCTCAATCCTATGAATGAAACAATTCTTACACGTAATTCTCCTGCTTCTAAAATTATGAAATGTAAATGTGTTTTAGGTTGCAGCAAATTGATTGTAACATCCCTTCAGCACATTGTTTCTATTAAGGACTTGGTTATTTGTGATATGTCAATAAATTTGCATCAAATCCAGGTATTTCATATATTACACATAATTATTATAATAATAATATACTGGTGACAAAAGCATGGTATAGAAATAATTGTGATAAACAATTACACACATCTATTGATGACTTGTTTTTCTTTAAACACCAAGTTTCCTGTGAGTCAGGAAGCCATATGTGACCAACTGGACAAACATACCCCCCCCCCCCTCCCCCCTTATAACACTGAATATGAAGATGACCAGCAAATTACAGAAAAGTGGTCAGGAAGGAATGTTACATCACCTATTGGAGAACAAGCCCAATCATTGACCCATGAACCAAAGTAGTAAATTCAGAGCCCCTCAAGCAATGACTGAATATGAAGATACAATTAAGGATACAAAAGAATTCATTAAGTGCTGAAGAAGCTTCACAGATACAACGTGTACAAAGGTCACATTTACATACAGAGATTGCATGACAAGTTGTCCTCTGAACCCCACAGTCAGGGATACCTAACTTTGTACCTGTAATGCACGTCTTCACAGATAACACAATTCTAACAGACCAGGGTATTTTACCTACTACTATATGCAGTGATCAGATTTTTTTGTTATATATCTGTGTACTGTAACACTTACATACAGAATCTGCAGTCTCACTGGTGGAGCTAGCGTTGCTGGATCTCCGCTCCTGGAGCTGGATGCTGATCCGCTTATCCAGCTGGATGCTGTGGCGTTTCCGTGCGGATCGGGCCCGGAAAGCTTCCTCCACCCCCATGGACTTGAGCTTCTCCGGGATATTTTCGTTCAGACTCACCTCTGAAAGGTTCTTCCCGATTATCTTCTTTGACATAGTTTCAGAAGCTGGTCCCCTTCCTTCTCCTCTTTCAGATTATGATCAGTATGACAGTTACTGTTCTGAATGTTGCTAGTTGTTTACACTTGACTGATAAAAATCATTCCTTTACGCTACTATTGCTGTCCACTCATTAGATAACATTGGAGTACGTTTCTCAAAAGTTTGCAAGAAAATTCTGGAACAATTTTTTTATTCCTTCTTCTCACAGACGACACTGATGTCACCAAAAGCCACCACTTTTGGGATGAGGCCAAGACGTTGCACTGTCTGCACAATTCCACCTGTCCCCTATCTCACATTGACCCCTGATCTTCAAGTACTGACGTAGACCCGTCTCTGTTTAAACAGAGACTTGTGTATATCAATCAATTTGAAAAACCATATTGAAATTCACCAGTTTATGTACATACACTCTTACAGGGAAATTTAATAATAAATCGTTACACAAAAGCAAGGAGAGCAAATAAACTCCCTTCCTTAAAGGATGACAAAAAGTCAGAGAAGAAATGCATTCACAGACATTAGGCCCTGTCAGAATAATAGCAGGTCACAATTTACAGAACACTTGCCCTTTCTTGACCCAGTTAACAGAGGTACATTACTTTTTCCTGACACATAAAACCTCCTCCTCTTTTCCCCTCTTCAGAAAAAAAAAATTGTGCCTGATATACACAGTGTGTACAGCGTAACACGTTGGATAGGTGCATCAAACAAATCATTCACACATATATAGATCTCCCCCAATCATATACTCTCCATGGAATGTTTACATTTACATCACACTGTTATATACAAGTATATATTAATCATTACTTCAGTGCAGCAAGTCAACAAAATTCTTCCTAGTTATGCATGCAGTCACTCAAAATCTGATCTAGTTTCCGGATGATTGTTTACACGGGTCCTTAAGCAATAAAGTACCTCCAAAAATGTTTACAATCCGGCATACTACGTACAACAGCTACCACCTCTGAAGCTCACTGACAGATCCCACAACTAAACAACAAGACTCTGCACATCTCCCTCTGTTTTGTGTATTCACTCCCAAGGACGTTAGGGGTTACACTTTATCATTTATTTCCAATACACATAATCAACAACTACAATTGCTTTAAAGATCTTCGACGCAAAATAAAAAAAAAGAATAATAATAATGGAATAATCCAAAGTCACTGGTCCACGGTAATCATGGGCGTTCTTATTGAATTTAATCAACGGGATCTCGGACCTGGAAATAAGCACTGATTCGGAGTTACGACAATTAGTACCATTATCACGAGGGATTACAAAAAAAAGTCATGCCTGCAAAAGCGACTTGCTTCACTGCTACTGGGAGGATGCCATAGCGAGACAGCTTGTCAGGTGAACAACTGTAGCGACTCTCATACTGAGGTTAAAAATAAGATTAACTGAGGATTTCAGAGGATTAATAGTTCATGGATTAGAGGGGTAATTCATGCAAGATAATGGGAATTACTGATACAAAGAGATGGTGAGTACCCTGAATTGTAAGGATGCACAAAACCAACATTTTTTTCTATTCATTTTTTTTTTTAAAACAATCTTTTTCCTCCTTTTTTATGTTTGAATAATATGTTCTGAGCATTAACGATAACAAAAAAAAAAACCCTGAATAATTTCCTCCTGGATATTGAATAACGTGCAATCTTTTTATAGTGACTTGTTTGCTGGTAAATGAACAGAAGAGTTGTTGGAAAGAAAGAGATGATATGTTAGATGCAGTGCATTATATAACTCTGAATTATTGAAGGGATGTTCATCCTCTAAAGGATTCATTTGCTGCGGGATGGGTGGCTGCAGGAAAAAGTATGTAATTATCCTACTAAACTCAATGACATCATTTCTAGCTACTTAGGTCAGCATCACCAGCTTTAAAAATACGCATATTGTGAATCCGATGCATTCCGTATTATGCTGGGTACGTCATTTGTAATGGAGTAAAGGCATTCATGCTTAAGTCAAAATGGTCATTACAATACAAGCCAACTTCAAATTAATACAAATTGACATTTTAAAACCTTTTCTCAAGTCAATTAAACATTTCAATAATGATGCCTCTATACAATGAGATTCAGTTTTTTGTGTCTTTCTTTTAATGTCATTTCCATTTGACTATGTTTTTTAACAAACTTTTTTGCCTTTGTGGCTACAGGAGTTTATATACTTGGGCCAGTTTAAATCAGGCAGTTATAGATTTATAGTCATCCACGTTAGGAGTTCTGAGATTGCGGGGCTATGTATTGATGAGTTAGAAGGAATATCTCACTCTAACATGTAATGATTGGTCATTTGGAAAGACTCGGCTGATGTGTGAAAGGCCTGATCAAAACAAGCCAGGGTCTCAGTCAATCACTCCCAATCAATACCTCACTGATCTGCCAAGCTTTCTATATAAAGCTACCGTAAATAGCCTAATAAGTCGGTTTAAAATAAAAAGTAGAATTGCTTGAAAATAAATGAGTATACTCAGAAAATCTCTACTCTTCTTGCTTATTTCTCTCTCTCTCTCTCTCTCTCTCTCTCTCTCTCTCTCTCTCTCTCTCTCTCTCTCTCTCTCTCTTTCTCTCTCAAATTCCTCAAGGTGAAAGATGTCTTTGACTAATGACCTGATATACTAGGAAAGATAACTCTGCTATGAATAAAGTTGTTCACTCAAGAAAGACAACTGTTGCAATCTCATCCAACTGGAGCAATTAAATTGTGAATAATTTGCATCAAGGTGTACAAGTAAAGCACAATGACAACCAGTAGCCAATTATTTCTGTTCCACCTTGCTTGATGAAGGTCGAATGAACGGAAATGTAGGCATGTTTCATGCTTGGTTAAACTCATCAAGACAAATGTTGACACCTCCTTCTCTCCTGCCCAAGGGAATACGATAAAATTAAACAACTTTCCCACTTTACCTTACAAAATTCTATCGAGAATTCAAATATATTCAAGTATTATAATGATAGAGAAATTCTTGATAAGAAATTTGTCTCTCTTGTAAAAAGAAATGAATATTCAGAATTTGAGAAAAAAGTAAATGCTGCATGTAGTAATTTTTTTCTCTTCATAAAACTAAGAAATCAAAGAAAATTAAACAATATAAGTAAACTATAGAAGTATAAGTACTTGCATTTAACAAATGGCATCTTCCAAAGAATTCCAAAAGAATTCCAACATCAATCATAAATGTCATGATATTTTAAGAACATTCTAAACTGAGGTAAACCTAAATGACCCCTTAAAATCCTATACACTGAAGTAGTGCAGTAAAAAAGGTATGAAAATGATGTCCATAATTAGAGTATCATCAAAACTAAGTAACAAAAAACTACCAACAACAAATTCCATTTTTGTAATTCATGAAAAATATTCCACTTTTGGAATTCATGAAAAATTATCCATATCTTAATTCTTGCTCATGGATGAGGTCATAAAAAGACAACTGACAAGTACAACTTACAGAGTGTGTGAGCACGTGGTCGTTTCTCGATTCGATTTTCACCGGCTTCTTTCTCGTCCCTCTCGGCCTGTTCCTTCAGGTTGCTAGCGGCGTCAACAGAACTCTCCTCCATGTCTCGAACTTCAGTGACTGGCTCAAGATCGGTCATCGGTCGCATTTCAGTCCGGCTCTCTTCCACTTTAAGTAGGTCAGTGACCACTCTTAGACAATGGGATGCCAAAGAAGTGACACTGAGAATGATTGGTGACCTGGTTTGGTCAAGTCAATCAAAATTTTTTTCCCTTTGCCAAAACAGTTCTGACTGCACAGACAATCACTATTTCCAACTCCAATTTTGCTTATAACAAGTAACCAAAAAAGGTACTTAGAATATCAAGTTCAATAGCCACTGAAAGTTATCAAACTTTTTTCTTCAGACTGTATTTCAGCCTCCTTCTCTGTTGCTGGTACTACCCCTTAATGCCTCCTAGCCGGCTCTCAGTCAAACAGTGAAAGACACCTTGAAATTGTCATCAAAGGTTACAAGCCACAAGTTACCGTATATGTCCCTAAAAATAACTTCCCAAAATCTTTTCGCAATAAAAATTTCACTACTTGATACAGTGAACTTTTCCCTTTAATTGACTGGAGTACACAGGTCTTCTTCAACCCAGGAGAGAGGAAAAAAAAGAAAAAAGCAGCCTCTCCAAAATGAGAAATTTTTGCCGGCCGGCTTTCTGTCTTTGTCCTCTATGACAAATCCCCCAGAAGGTGATGAATTTAAAATTCATATTAATTAGAAGGAAATGAAAACGTCAGCACAGCACTACACTCACCTGTATGTCATGCACTGAAATATCTGCAATGACGGCTTATATTAGGGGTTGTCAAATATGACCTGAGAAATTGCTACCATAAGGTTGATGAAAAGACTTCTTAATAAATGTAAAACATATCTTTGAAGGAAATATTATAATAATTCCTCTGGGCCATAATTCTATACATCAACAAGGTCAGGAGAAAGATTACAGCAACCAAGTAAGTTATTTTTTTATGATCTTCTTTTTGGGATTTTAAAATATGATTTTCCTTTTTTATATTTATAGAATTCAATATAATTTCTTTCCTTTCACTTCATGTTAATGAATGCCCATAAACTTTTATATATAATAAACTTTGATCATAATATTCAGCCACCTTGTATATCAAGTTTTCTTTTTCTATCTTCCAGAAATAACATTATTATTCTAACCTGTTGACATTTTCCAAACCATAAAACAAACTGTATAGCTGAACTAGAAGTCGAGAAGTACCTCCAGGCAAGTGATATTTTTCATTCTTACCATAAAGCATTCAAGCCCTTCTAACTTGAGTCAAACATAGAAAGGTTTATGCCCCAAAAT
Organism: Magallana nippona; assembly: GCA_033439105.1. Lineage (NCBI taxonomy): Eukaryota > Metazoa > Mollusca > Bivalvia > Ostreida > Ostreidae > Magallana > Magallana nippona. Next base: position 38,819,254 of record CM065921.1, on the reverse strand, counting down.
TAGAGTTATCTGCCCTTGTCTATCCAAACCAAATTTATCTCCCATCCTTTTCTACAAAATAGGCTAATCTGCCCTTATTTTTTTCATTTATTTACTATTTATCAGAAAATTGAGCCAGGTTGAATGATTATTTTATGGAGAGGGGAGGGGCTGGGAGAAAGGGGGAAGGACTACAGATAATTAAAAAACTCACGTGAACTGTAGCTATCTGTTGATGACTGCGAGATGGATCTTGTGTGCAGTTTATTTCGACCTGGATTTAGGTTGAATTTGATTTCCTGCAAGTTCAATATGAAAAGAATTATATTGATTCGATTGTATATCAAACACACTTATACAATTCTTTTATTCAAAAATTCGAAGAACAAGATATCTGTGAGCCAATGCTCACTAGTAATACCCCCGCTCTGATTTGAATATGCAAAATAAGCAAAGTCGACATTTAAAAGGAAGTTGACGTCCAATTGGTACAAAAATATAACCCACGATATGGCATGCCGAAACAAATAGTGTGTTAAAATTTCAAGCATCTGCGATAAATAGTTGCTGAGAAATCTTTGACAAAAATTTGTTTGAAAATTTAGGCCAAAAAAACCCAAAGTCGTCATTTAACAGGAAGTTGACGTCCGATTGGTACAAAAATATATCCCATGATATGGCATGCCGAAACAAATACTGTGTTAAAATTTCAAGCATCTGCAATAAATAGTTGCTGAGAAATCTTTGACGAAATTTTGTTTGAAAATTTTGGCTCAACATAACAAAGACGTCATTTAACAGGAAGTTGAAGTCCAATTGGTGAAAAAATATATCCCACGATATGATATGCATTAACAAATAGTGTGTTAAAATTTCAAGCATCTGCTATGAATAGTTGCTGAGAAAAATGCGACTCTCACAGAAATTTGTTATGGACAGACAGACAGAAGGACAGATGGACAGACAGACAGACACACAAGGTTAAAACAGTATACCCCCTTCTCCTTCGGAGCAGGGGTATAAAAATATCAGCAAGCATCTTGTAAAGACAATTATAAACATCATTAATTCATGCATATATCCCATTAGAAATCATTTTCAAATTACTGATAAAAGCAACCTGATCCAGCCTATTCCTGCAGCAATTTTTAAGCTATGTAGTACTACCCATCAAGTGGCATAAATTGTTGGCTATATCATGAAAGAAGCCGAAAGCAAAGCAAAAAGCAAAATTATATGTTTACAATCTTTTTATTATCAAAAAAATATATGCAAATCTGTATACATGTATTTTTAAGACACATGTGTCATTAAACCATTAAACTTCAGTACCATAAATCTGCCATTGTTCACTGAAGAGGGTGAAACAACCCTCTATGCTGGCACATTCATTACCTCATTCACATGCTTACGCTAATCTTTTATGGTAATATATCAATTACGCAACAGGTGAGTGCTTTAAACTATTTCTTTAACTAAGATTACAGTATTCTATATACATCAATTAATTTATTCTAGTACTCAGAATCCACAGTGCTTTTAAATGTATATAATTAGGAGTATTGTTCTTTTCCTAACAGAAACATATGTGTATTACAAATAGCTGTGTATTGTATTTTGTGGTAATTTTTTTTTCTTTGGTGGTGGATTAAGCAACTTTCGCTAAATCAAGTTCATCACAAAATTTTCATGCATATATATACATGACATTGTATGTATTTAAGAAATTTAACAGAAAAACACTTAATCAACTCATGCTACATATAACTTGATCAAAAATCAATATCCACCAATTATGTCATACACACTAATACAGTTGAACTTCGATATCTCGAATACAATGGATATGTTGAAGTGATTTGTTAGTCCCAACCACTTATTTTTTAAGTATTTTATCCTCGATATCTCGAATACTCAGATATCTCGAAGTTTTTAAACAGTCCCATCTAGCGAAAGTTTGACTGTAATATTCCCAGAACCATTTTAACAAGAGCTTGGACTTTGGGTAGTTGTGTCACACAGCATAATAAATGTGACATAAGCCCGTCTATTTCATTGTCGGTCACTCAGCCATGGCTCTTTGAAATCAACACGATTTTTCTGGCTTTTCAGTTAAGACTACCAATTGGAAATATGCAATCGTTGTTGAAACCAACGAAAAATCTGACACCTGCTTAACTTACTTTCTTTTTATTTCAGACTAAAAGACAAGAATGGTAGATAATTGGATATGGCATAATTATTAATATGCTACGTAAGATCCCTGATGAAAAGCATGAGCAACATGCAGCCATAATTATTAAATTATATAATGCTACACAAGTTCCTTGCTGAAAAACAGACGTAATGGCCAGAAAATTACAAGATATGTTACATACGATGTTGATAGAATTTCCTTTGCTGCTGACTATAAAAGGAGAGGGAATTTTTAAAGAATTCTCCAATTGCAAGCAATAATGTCTCAGGTACAAATTATTTAAGGAATAAGGTATCATTCATTGAGTATTATGAGGTGATAATTTTGAATGATTCCTTATTACTTATACTTTTTTATAAAATTTTTTGCAATTGTAAATTAAATATTTGAATATAAATAAGCAAACCCGCTTGCGCCCAAATTATATGTCATTTGAATTTATTTGACTGTATAAAACAAAACGATACTATTAGTTATCCAGGTTCAATCACGGGTGTATGGGGATTTACCCCGGGTTGTATTCCATACACCCTGAGGCCAAAGGGGTAAATCCCCGTACACCCTTGATTGGACCTTGATAATGAATTTATTTCCTATGTAAACCAAATAAATCTGTTTCCCATGTTCAATTAATTAAGGGTGTATTACACTTTCAAGATATGCCATTTACGCATTTAATGCATTGTGACGTCACATTTTCTACACACTTAATGCATTGCGACGTCACATAGTAAGTCGGGTGTATGGAAATTTACACCTGGCTCATTAGCCAATCAAATGTCGTGTTACAAGCAACATAGGAAATAAGTATTGTTATCACAGGCAAAGATACTGAAAAATGTAAATATATATCAACATAACTCTCTTAATTAAAAATTAATAATGGCTATGAAACAGACATGACCTTCTATCCAAGGTTTAATTTGCACGGAAAGTAAAATCTGATATGCTAAAATCAATTAACACTTCATCACTGACCGACACATCTTTCTCTTCAATTGCAGCTGAAGGTCTTCTAGCTCGACTCAGTAATGGCAGAGATGTTGTCATGGCGATGGAAAAATCAAGGTCAAACTCAAGGTCAACCTTCACTTAATGCACTAACAGAAATACACACAGACAAGAAATCTAGAAGTCTCAAGAATCTCCCAGATCTCTCCTATTATATTTACTTCCTTCAATCTCCAGACCGCTGGTACATGTAGACAGTGGATTTCAGAAGTAATTGTCACATGGTTTTTACATACGTATTAGTTTTCCATGCGATAATTAATATTTCTTCTCTCTGTCAAGCCCAGCCTTCCAATCTTACAGAAATGTCACAAGCATACACACATAAAACCTGATGGAAGCCCTGGCTTACCTCTGATAAATGTTTTTCCACACAAAAGGGAAAGGGTTTGGGGCTTGATAAATACAGCATTAAACTGATTACCCCCAGAAAACAGCGGCCCATTAGATAACAGTCTTCCCTTCAGGGGGTGCAGTGGTGCACACATACTTGCAGAGAAATACCCTGGACTGTGCATTAACAACTCGTGTTGACAGTTTTGTCATGCAGTTGTCCGATGATTATGAGTTTTTTCCATCATTATCATTTTACTTTTCTTGACAGACGGACAAGGTAAATATTAACTTCATCTGTTTCTAAACAAACTCATGTGTGCACAGGTATAATCTAGCTGCATGTTAATAAAAAAATTCCTTCTTCAGTCTAATATGAACAGTTTCTCCATGTTGCTATGAAGTTGTTCAAGACTGACTAAGTTATGATTTTCAAATAATGTTGAATCTGCACTTAACTGAGTTGATATTGACATAATCAAGTTATTATGCACTAGCCTTGTTTGGATTGAGTCTCTCCTTTTTGCTTATTAGCATTCACAGAAATATTTTCTTCAAATTATTTTTTCAGGATGGCAGCCAGCAACTACCAGTAGCTGCAATGGTAAGTTATAATGAAAGGGGAGGGGAAGAGGGCATCATGATATCAAAATGTTGTGACTTGTCCATTAAGTTAGAAATTATTGTTTAAGTTATGTTTATACAAGTCTAAACTAAGAACAAGTTTTAACAATTTATCCATGAAAAATGAGGGATCTTGAAAGAAAGATAGAGAGCCCCTCATCGAGTTTATTAAATTATCAATAATCCTTGAAAACTAAAAAAAAAACAAAATAAATAATCATTGATACAATATGTCAAAAACATATTTATCATAAGATCTTTTTAATGCTAAACTGGTTTTGAATTACTGGGAAAAAATGTTTTTTTTATGGTAAGCCCTTTTCAGACTTACTTATTCAAGTCCAACCATTAATATTAATGACTGAATGATCTGTATTGGCTTTGAAATTATTTCATGTACATGTATGTGTACATGCATACATGTAAATATAAACACAAGTATATTTTGCATGTGTTTTCATGCATGCAACTGAGCAGTGTTTTTTGCTCGTTGTAACTTTTTTGGGTTATTATGCAATATAACATATAACATTTACCCCATTGGGGAATTACACAATTAAATATGTACAAAAAATAAAAAAATAAAAAATTTTAACCAACACGATTTAATTAACCAATAAGTGCACAACACCAATTTTTCTTGTACCATTCTCCATTCTTTTAAATCAATATCTTTATAGGTCAACTAAAATTTAGAAAATCACGGTCATTAGCGAAGAGTGGCAGCACCCAGGAACAACAATTACAACTGACATGAGAAAACAGCCTATGGAGGGCCAGGCCCTCTGTCCTGTGATGTCCTAGAATTTCTCAACTGGACATAATTATATTTGATGTGGCAATTAAAGGACCAGCTAGGTGACAGGTAAAATTTATTGGGGATTTCACTGACCAATGACTAAGGTCACGACCCATGTCAGTTATATGACAGTTTCCTGATATCCATCACCGTGACCTGGTTGTGATAGCATAAACTTTACTTACTAAAACACTGAGGTGACACTGATCAAAATTTTTCTTTTTCTCTCTTTCTCTCTCTCTGACCACAAAAAATAACATTTCTCTCAATCTCTTATTTCTCTCTCTTTTAACTTTTGGACCACAAACGTACTACATGTTCAGTGATACATTTGCCTTGCTGATAATATCTTGGATCTCAAATAATATGCGTGCCCTTATCTAATGCAAGTTTCATACACCTGTAAACATATAACTACTTTAAAAGTTTTTAAATTACTGGAATACATGTATATAATATATATATATATATATATATATATATATATATATATATATATATATATATATATATATATATATATATATGAATTTCAACAGGAAAGAAGGACAACTCTTCACCTTCATCAATAACATAATGAAAAGAAAAGGAAGATATATTCCATCCTAAAGGGTAAGATTGAAAAATTCTTTGATGGAAAAAAAATTGTTAGATCATTCAACTTTCTTTTAATCTGATAATTAAGGTTAAATTACACTATTTTTCATTTTATATATTTTGTTTACCAGAGATTTTTGCAATCAGCATAATGCATCATAATGATAAATGCATGATCAGAAGTTTTTTTGCATTACAAAATGAATTTAATATTATATCAATAAAATGCATTTTTCTGAATTACATGCATATCATCAAGAAATTAGAAATTTTACATTCAATAATAAAAAGTCTAGATAAACTTTAAAAAAAAATTATTACTTACACCTTGTGCTAAAAACTGATATCCAATTTCAATGAATAGAAATTTGATAAAAATCTTGTGTTTGTTAATTCCAAATGTGCTTAAATTTGAATTAATTCAAGCAAATAGAAGATGTCTCCAGATATGTGGTTTGTCAATTTTCTTGACTTTCACTGGGCTGGATAAAATATACTAACATAAAATTTTTTTACTACACTAAATTTTGTATTCTTTCAATGAAAAATGTTCAGTACTTAATAATCATTTATCTTATTTCCATATTCCTACAATAATGGTTTTAACAGCATCTACATATATAAAAGTTCTTTATTTAGGCTTAATTCTGTTGAATGATTCTAAGCTTCAAATAACATTAACACTTGTCTCATCAAGATAAACATATCATGTGGCTTTGTAATCCAGCCAGTTGGAACACAAGGAAGTCATTGTGTACACAAAATACCATAAATTAATTTGTTTTACTCATTTTGACAAAATGATGAAAGACCTTTGTTACTAAATAACATTGTTTATCCAAACTTTTTTTCTACTAGCTAAGCTGTGTCTCGTCTAAGGTGTAGTCAGGTAAAAAATGGGACTTATGACGCATTATTCATTCAAGTTCAGAAATTTTCAATTTTAATAAGAGTATAATTGTGCATACAAATTTTCTTTTCTAATGCATTTCTTAGTAGAAATTTGATTGGGAAAATTAAGCAGATCATCTTGGAAAATATAGCTAGTTTTGGAATTGAGAATCAAGGTCCAATAACTTGACAATAGAATACTTATGTAAGAAACTCCACTGACATTTTATCCATGTTTTGATAAAATTATTTAGATCTGCACACAATTAAGCAAAAACATTAAATTGATAGATGTCTTACACAATCTTCAGAAATTAAACGCCCAGTAAAATCAACTTGCTCGAGATCCAAGTCTTTTGATGTTACCAGAGACAATGTGATCATAAATCTATTAGTATTACTGAATTACCATTCAAAAGTGAGATATTAAGTAAACTTCAATGATAAAAGCATTAAGATAAAGCTGTTGCTAACAAAAGACAGATGTGATTGTGAAACATCTATGACATGCATCTTCCATCTTTAAAAAAATTTCTCAAAACAAAAAAAAAGAGATGTTTTAATTTCTTCAAAATACAGTTTTTCAGTGTATATGCTTTTTTTTAATCTTAAAATATATAAGAAAGAAAAATACAAGTACTAGCTACCTAATATCATGTAATATTGTGCTTTAGAAACTTACTTTTCTTTGATTAGCAAACGCTACAGTACGTATCTCCTGTGAAATGGAAAATGTGACATTCTACACAGTGCACAAAAGAGGTACCTTTTGTTCGTATGTTATTCATCCTCACTGACCCTTGCCTAAGATTTTCTTTCGCAATAATTTTTGTGTAATTTCATTTAAACATGTTAAATAGAAACTAAAACCTTTAGCAGCAGAAATGGGTTCCTTTAAATACTTTAAGCAATATCTATTCAATGTAAAATTTAAAATATATAAAATTTATTTTCAAATCTATCTATGCTAAGAGCTGGTCTAACCACTTTTAATCAAAGTTAACTTATATTATCACCCTTGAAAAAAATTGTTCAAGTCTTTTCAAATAAAGATTAGGCAATAAAAAACTTAGACTTTGATTCTCATTTGCAAAAAAAAAAAAACCAAAAAAAAACAACATAGGGCTGGCAACTGGATTTTTTATTTTCAAAAAAATTCTAGTCACTTTGCTAATAAAATCAAATAATATGAAAACATATTAAACCTCATGAGTTTGTAACTACAGTTTTGCATCTTTTACCATCTTGATCATAAGTTATACATATATATTAAACAATTATGACAGCTAATTAAGAATCAATATGCGTGCCGTATGTGTCAGGCAACCAATCATCTGTAGTTTTTGCTATTTCTGAGCTTTTACCCATATGTTTTTTTCCCAAACCATTTTTGTTAAAACTGTGATAAAACAGGGGACAGGACATTTCATTCAGATGGGAAAGGATGAGAATCTGAAAACTAATTTTTGTTTGATCCTGTATATTGAAATAAGCCTTGTAGCATTAAACAAAGGTCAATTTCTGCTATAACAACCGCCCCCTCCCCCTGTATTCTGGAAAAGACTCTCTCCCTTCTGTAGAGATTGTCTTGTTTACACGAGATAACATCCCAATCTTTTAACTTCCACTGTTGTCAAATACAGCTATAAAATCCTACAATAGATGATTTACTGGAAAGCAATAAAATGAATCCACTTGATGTAAAACTATCCCTTGGTTCTATTCTTGATTGAAGTTTCGGTATAAGATTTCAAGTATTATGAAAAAAAGTTTTTGGATTTTTTTTTTTTTTTACAAAGTGATAAGATCTCAATTTACTATACATGAATTATTCCCAACTTATGTTTCAGTTGAATTGAATTCAGAAGGCAGACACGTACATCTGACAAATGAACACATGTGAGAGCGTTCCCCAGCTGATGGTGATGAATTCATGCAGCGGTCAAGGCAATGTCACGATCATCTGGTTCGACAATGATGGAAACAGAGTTTGTCTGACACATTACAGAATAACAGAAATTTTCTCAATAGCTAAAGGATTCCCCGTTTTCCCAAAATAAACGTGACATTTTTTCGATTTACTATCACTATTCCCTAGCTATAACTATTCCCTACGCCAAGATCGGAAATTAAACAAACGCATACACCATACAAAAAAACATAAACAAACACAAATTCTATGACGGAAAACGATATGGTAGTACAATTCACGGGTTTTTAGAGTTTACTAAGGATTTCCCTCGCACAGGGGACTGATCATATCTTACCCGGGTGGATCTCTCTGTCTCTGAGAGCTTCTTGTCGAACTTGAGGCCCGGGTTGGGCTTCTGGGCCAATAGTCCCACATGGTCTCCATTCTCCACGTCTGCCTCCGACATCTTGCTTTCTCTACATTAACATGTGATACAAACTTCCGGTTTGGTTACATTTGCGCGCGAAATACGAATTCGGGCCTGACAGAGGTGACAGATAAAAAAAAAATAAATGTATGTAAAAGTGCGGTTTGGTTTCAATATATTTTTTTTAATATTTTCCAAAATATACAAATGGTTATTAATATGTGTCTATCCTGACAATATGATTTAAATCTTGAATTTTGAACAAATTCATTCACTGAGTTATTGTAATTATACTGCCAAAAAAAAAAAAAAAAATAATAAGCTATGCAGTGCATGCAGTTCTAAAACGTATGTTACTATGAATTTAATATAAGTGTACGTACCACTTTATAAAAAGTCCCCGTATTTATATTATTTGTAAACCAAGTTTTATCTGATTTTAAGAATTTAAAATCTCAATTAAATGTTTAATTCTCACTTGTTTTCAGATATTACTAAATCAACATTTGTAAGTAAAATATTTCCCTTTTTCGTATATCTAAAATGTCTTATTATGTAATATATTCTTTTAATTTGGTTGTGATGAACAAACTATATATATTTTCATGCTACATGTAAATCAATGTATATTAAAATTGTGTGTTGTTCACTTCTTGGAATAAAAATTTTCCTAATACACACATCTTTATTAATTTCTTTTCAGTTTTCAATTGGCTTTACTTTCACAAAAAGGTTTTGAATGGTAAACTTGATATGCTTGAAGTTTTGCCATGCAGTGCATTCGCAGGAGCGGTTAACTATACATTTTGCAAATACAGGAATTCGAATCTTAAAATATTAATCAGCACGCCACTGTTATACATTTTCCGTGCAGTCCATCATTGTTAAAATCCCTTGTCAGTGTCTAGTATATAAGACAGGCAAAGTTACTCCCGCATTAGCTGCAGGTCTGTATATAGCTCCCGGTTTAAAACAATTCGGATGGACGACCTGGAAGCTACAATTCCATACGCGTTAAAAAGTTGCATTTTAACGTACTAATCATCAGAAAATTGAATAACTAAATTATTGCTTATTATGACAATTTTCAATTTCTACATTTTAGCAAACGACAAACCTTTGAAATATACTATACTATAAGGCCTACTTTTAATTCCATGTGACGTAGCGGTCCAACAATTTTTATGTTGGACAGGGGTACTTTGTTAGACCGGTATCGTTTAGTTGGACTTCTTGTTTGTAAAAAATATACAAAAAATATTTTTAAGGGTATAACAACTTCTACATTCTACATACCAGGTTTAGACTCAAATGCAGCACTCTAAAATATTACATTTTCTCTCGTAACAGAGTTAACTGTCCATCTTGCTGTAACCCGGCCCAAAACCAACGAACACTTTGTTCTTGAATGCCCCCTGTACACCATTGCAAGAGTGTTACACTTTGACACTATCCCCTTTAACACGGACGTCAATATTTCTACATTATTGAGATACAAATCTTTCTTTAACAAACAATAAATTATTTTAAGGCAATTCACAAATACGGTATATTTCAGCATCGAAACGCTTTCTACGCCAGACTAAGGTATTAATATTACATAACGGCACATCAGTTACTTTTGTTTGCCTTTAATCTTATTTTCATCCTGAACGCATTTTTTGTAATTACACTGTTAGTTTATCTTTCAAATTTATCACAAATACGCTTACAAAAACATCCCAACTTGGGTATACATTAAGAATGTGATATTTGTAAATCTTATCCAGGGAAACGCGTTAACTTGTTTCCGCATCATTGTACATGAATATATAATTTAAAGCATTAGAGGATGAACTTCAACCACTAATGATAAATTGTATAATACATTTGCATTTTTCATGTAACTCTTTAAACTATATCCGATCCTCGGTTATGAATCGGCCTTTTATATAGACAAATTGAATTAGTCTTCATGTGTTAATATATATTGTGATCAGTTATTCAACGAAATGCTTGGAGATCTACTACACATAGCTAAAGGAGTTGAAATCCATCCACTGAGCAACACCATCAACTAGGACTAATGCAATACATAAATAAAGATATATAATTATTGTACTCTTTTGGATTGTTTATTTTTTAAATAATCTAGCTCATACTTTTCTTAACTAACAAAGCGAGAAGTACATAAAGCTAGACAGAGTGGCATCAATAAGTGCATGATTTGTCCAGTGGATAGTCTAGGCAAGACTGTCAGCTTGGAAAAATGCAATTTAATTAAGGTGGAATAGCACATCGTCACAAAATGGCTGACCTCTGATCGAAACGACATTTCGTTTTATTGAAAGGATTTTATCGACAGCAACATGTCACTTAGTCCATACCCGAGTGGATAAAGTGTCGGGCTTGTGATCCCTACATTCTGAGTTCGAATCCCGCAGGAGCTTTATATTTGTTGTTACTTACTGAATTGAATTTTTTAGATATTCATTTTTTATCCCCAAACTGCAAATTTTTCGCTTATATGACATATGTACAGTTTATTTATCATTATATCTTTCATAATCAAATAATTTAGTGTTAATTTCAGTGACTTTTTTCCAGGTGTATTATTCCACCTTAAAGTTTATCATTATCGGTCAACAATGTACTAAACTTTGATTGTCTGCTTTGTTGATAATCCATCTAATACTAATAAAAATCTCAGCCAATAAAGAAATAGATAGAGAGAGGGGTTCAATAAATGGTCCAAGTACATCAACTGATGCAATAGAAAATATATCATTAAACAATGTACTACATGTTTTGATTTTTTACTTCATATCGTTAATTGATCTGAATTTTGACCAGTAATTATACCCGTACTTTCTAAAGAAAGTTCGGGTATATTGTTGTTACCCTGTTCCGTCTGCCTGTCCGTCCGTCCGTCCGTCCGTCTGTCACGTTTTACTTTCTCAAACTGCTCTTACATCTTATAAACCAGCAAACTGAACTCTTGGAGTATGATTTGGGGTGTCATGTTGTTTTGTAAACAGGTTTCAAAAATTCTCTGGTAGTCCTGGGGGTCAAATAATTGGTAAAAAATGACGTTTTTGACAAAAAACCTTCTTCCTCGAACTCCTTTTACATTTTCAACAGTAGACAAATCATCTATTGGAATATATGTTTTGGGGTGTATTATAGATGCGCAATAAGGTTTCGAAAATTTCAATTTTGTCCTGGGGGTCATTAAATGGCTGAAAAATGACGTTTTTTTTTTTTTTTTTTTTACAAAAAGTCTGGTTTCAAAAAACGTCAATTTCTTTTTGCAGTAGCCAAATGATCTTCTAGAATATGATTCGGGGAGTCATATTGACGTGTAATCATGTTTCAGAATTTTTGTTTTTATCACGTGGGTCTGTGGTCATAAAAAATGACGTTTTTTTTGCCAAAAAAAGATGGTTCCCAGAACTCTTCTTACAATTTATGCAGTAGCTATGTCATCTCTTGAGATATGATAGGGGCTGTCCTATAGGTGTGCAATAAGGTTTTAAAAATTTAAATTTCATCCAGGGAGTCAAATAGTAGCAGAAAACTGACGTTTATCACTCCTAAAAAAAAAACCCTACTTCCCAGAACTACTCTCATGATTTAATGAATAGCCATATCATCTATAGGGATATAGCAGGGGCTGAGCCATAGATATGCAATAAGGTTTTAGAAATATAAATTTGATTCTGAGGGTCAATGCTATCTGCAAAATGATGTTCCGTCCCATAAAAAAACCTTATTCCTGGACCTCCTCTTATATCTTGTGATTGAAATAACGTACCATGAGATCCATAAGGAGGAAGAATATATAAAATTATGCTTTAGGGGTGGGGATCACAAGCATTTTTTTCAAGTTATTTGATCATTTCTGACTCTGGATTTCTCACCCCCACCCTTTCTCTAAATCCACGCACACAATGATGTTGGCACACAAAAGCATATATAAAGCAGGCAACCTTTCTATGACATGAAACGTTTAGATTATTGATTAAATTAAAATTCACATGCAAACAGTTCAACCCCAAATTGTACATAAAGGCAATATGTGTATTATGGGATGTGAACTCAGCATTTATGAAAGTTATAATTTTTAAAAAGTACCGGAAATTGCATGTGGCCTTCTTTTTGACTAAAATGCAGGTACAAGAGATTGTTATTTAGAGGCAAACACTTGGTGCGGGTATTACTGTCTAATGACAGCATCTAGTATAAGTTTGAAATTGCTTCAATACATAATGGATGATTTGGTAGTACGTTAATGATAAATGATAAAATTGTATCATTAATGGTTACGATTCTGTTCTCTAATGCAACTTTATATCATTAGAGGATGTATCATTAGAGGTTACTACATAGACACAAGCTTATATGAAACACAGAAACACGACTTTTTGCCTACATACACGTACGCTGCTCCTATTTTGAGTAATAATGACCCACTCTAGATAGTTGATATGTTTAATGTCAAGAGAAAGAAGTGAATTAACAGCAAAAATGCATTTAGGCCACAACGCTCACCTAAACAGCAAGTCCTTGTATCGCTCTATTCCGATTTTTTAAATATGAAAATCTTTGAAATTATTGAAATAGGCATGTTATTATATTCTAAGATTTGACAATAAATTGACGGTATGATCACATTATTGGTAACCCCCCCCCCTTTTGTTACTTTTATGTTGAGATTTACACCCATCTTAAGGTCCTAGTATTGGTTTGGGGGTCACAGATTTGACAATTTAAAATCTACATTATCTTACTATTCTTGCATAGTAATCTCACACATTGTAGCATTGTAGTTTTTAAGTAGTAGATTGTTTAAAAAAAATTCCCTATGCATGAATATGTGACTTTTGATCTTTGAACCCCTCTAGAACCCCCCTCCAGGGGCACCAGATTATTCTCGGTTTTGACAATTTAGAATTTACTATCTTAGGGTGCTTGCATAGTAATCTCACATTTTGTAGCTTTGTAGTTCTTGAGAAGATTTTGAACTATTTTCTCTTATATTTATTGGTTAAACTTTGAACCCTTCCTTGGACCCAGTATTGGCCCGGGGGTCACGATTTTACAAATTAGAATATTCACTATTTTTATAAACTTTGGTGTAAATATTGACATTTATGGTGCAGCAGTTCGTGAGAAGAATATTTTTTTTTAAAACTTACTCTATTTTCACTGTTTTGCAATCATTTCCCTTTTAAGAAGGGTTTTGCCCTTCATTTTAACAATTTAATAACCCCGTCCCATAAGAATGATATGTACTAAACTTGGTTAAATTTGTGGTTCTAGAGAAGAAGTCAAAATTTAAATGTAAAACGTTTACAGCATTTATCATATATTTATATTTTACAATGCAAAATTAACATTTTCGATTAACCTTGTACTAGCAGCTGAGTATTGAGACTTGTAAGAAGACATGGTTTTTTTTTTATTTTAGCCTGCATCTATAAAGATTAAATCTTATCACATAAATACAACTGAAAAAAGTACAATCTGAATTATCTCTCTGACACTAATTTTAGTCAACACAGAAATAGACATGCAAAATATAAAATTTAAAATAGTATTATATTATAGAAAATTGTATCATTAATGGTTGAAGTTCATCCTCTAATGCAATAAAATTTATATCATTAAAGGTCAACGATGTACTTATTTTGCGGTTTTTTTTCATATATCATTAGTGGACGTGAATTTTGACCTTTCATGATATAATTTTGAAAATGTATCATTAGTGGACGGCTAGGTAGTTCGTTAATGATAAAATCATATCATTAACGGTCAGAAGTCTGACCATTAATGCAACTTTATATCATTAGTGGATACTGTATCATTAGAGGTTGCTACAAGGCTTGTTAAACATCTTTCTATATATTGGGTATAATAAACTTATTTTCAGCTGATTTATGGCAATTGGCATTTCAACCCTCAAATACTATATGGGATATCTGTCGATACTAACGTGGATAAAAGTACATTATAATCAAAATACTTCCACCGGTTTAGAATTTTCAAATATTACAATATTTGACCAAAAATGCGTTTTAAATTTTCTTGAAAAGGTAAAAATTATAAAAGCCCAAGCGGGATTTGAACTCATGACGTACCGATTCATAGTGAACGCTTCAACCCATAGCGCTTCCTTGCTAGATAACAATTATGAGAAAAAAAAATATTTATAAAATTATACTTGATTTTATTGATTATTTCGATAGGAAGTACGTCACAATATGGAGGTGTCCCATACTACCTTAATAGATTGTGCGCAACTTATTTCTTTATTGCGAGCGCCCTCGAGCGCTAGCAACTACGTTAGTCTTTATAGTCTTGGGGACCCCAATCGAATATATATAGCAGGGAATCATGGGACAAGACTACAAAACAGTGTCATATGTAAATTTTTAATTTACCGGGTGGCAGTAAATACAAAATTTATAACATGACACCTCTATTCAACTCATGTCATGTTGTAAATTGTGTATTTACTGCCACCCGGTCAATTCAAAATTTACAATATGACAACATCTCTTATTTTTCACCTCAAAATTGAAATTACAGTAAATAATGAGTTATGCCAGTGCCGATGTGAAGCCCACTCTAGATTCACCACTCTGAATTGAGACCCCCACCCACCCCAAACAAAATTTCAGTGCACCACTGTGCCTTTCTATTAATAATTAATCGATTCAGAAAATTTAACCAATAGTTTAGAAATCTATTTCTATGGTTTTATGATGGCTACAGCGCTGGCTCGCCTATTTTTTTTTAAAAGATAAGGTTGTTGATACTGGTTCAATGTGAAAGGAGAGATAACCCAGGCCTGTCACATGGATTACAAAGTTTCTGAGATCAGCAAAGGGGGGGGGGGGGGGGGGTTGTTTGGCAAAGCCCACAAACAATATATGTCTCTAAGTGTACATGTATTGCCTAAATGTTGTCTCTAAAATTTGATTACATTTTTAATTAGTTACATTTCAATCCATATATTATGCAAAGTTTTTTTCAATTTTTTTTTCAAGATTGGGATTCTGCATGACATTGTTAAATTTCTGTCCTACAAAACAATAATGAAAAGGTCAGACTTAAAAAAGCATCGTCATGCCTGGATTTTTCAACAAAGTTAAAACGTTTCTAAAACATATTCTATTATTATCAGGCCTGTTTTTTTATACTCTAATGACGCAATCTACATCAACAATTAAATTATTGGCGCACCGCATTTCCGAAAATTGATTTTATATCTTAATATATATGCATGCGTAAAAATGCATGTATTTCCTTCATAAGATGGTTAATAATTCATATGGCCAAAGTGCATACCTTATGTAAGAATTGGGACATAGAGTTCTGAAAATGTTTGTGATACTGGACTAAAAACCAGAGAAAGGTCGATTCTAAAACCATTTTAAGATGACTTGGCCATGAATTATGTTGGTTTTGGAAATATAGTGGGCATTTTGATCTAGCGATAGTCGTACGGTATATATATCTTAGAAAATGCAATTGAATTTGATTTTTTTGGCGTATTTTAATATACATGCAATTGAGTTTTATAGTTTGGCGTTAAAAAAGTTCATTTCAGTAAATATGTTTTGTTGAAAGATAATATTTAACTTTTGTTTGATCAACACTTAAATAGCCTATTGCAATCTTGAGATTTGAGAAATGGGCTTTATATGAAAAATCGCTTTAAGGATTTAGATTTTTTCCCCCAAAAGTGTCCAAAGATACCCCAGCGGCACTTTATATTTCAGTAAAGCTTTAAAAGAGTCAATTTCAAAATGAGTAACACGTTCACACTCTTAATTCACCTCATTTTATTAACAAAAAACCCCAAAATAAAAAAAAAATAAAAAAAACTCGGGCGAGCTACATTGTGTATGAGCCTCGATTAAGGACGATAACTCGACATATATAGCAGACGATCAGCACCTTGTCAGACTCGTGGAAATTAGTTAGTTTTAAAAAATCAACCCATTAGCTAAAAAGCAGCAAAACAATTTATGACAGAAATAATACAATTCGAAAGTTTAAGAATATTTTTTGATTGAAATAGGCTATAAAAAGTTTTAATTACGGATTTTTTTCTCTTGAATATTCCCTATCTGTAAAGTCGGCCTACTGGGATATTAGAGAAACCGGAAACGGCAGGGTAATAAAACTTTTTGCCGGGATAGCCTTTGTTTGCGGTAAAGTTTAAGGTGAGTGTGCGATGAACATCGATAAATGCATGTTTTCATTGTTAGATTTGCAGTGAAGACTCACAGGGGAAATTTAAGGACACAAAAGATAACTGAATTTGTTAATTGCATTTTGTGACGGTGAAAATAAATCGCTCCTCGTGGATATCAATAATCAAACTGATCAAATATCAGCTGTACTCAAAAAATGTAAACACGAGATTTGCTTTAATGTAGCATTAAATAGATTAAGGTATTATTTAGGTATGCTCAGCATTTATGGAATTAGGAAATGTAAACAGTGGATTAGTGGATATAAGGGCAACTCATTGGCTCGTGTTTTTGGGTGCATGGAACTGAGGTGTAACTGTGGTGCAAACTGATTATAGGGCGGGGGACTCGATATGCTAAGAGGCGAGAGGTTCTGACTAGGTTTTATAAGATATAAAATTGACTTTGAAAATATTTCGATGATTTACATAATATGTAAATGTGTCAATTAATAAGAAGTAAACATCATTTTTGTCATGTTAGGTAATTTAATATGCTTTTGGGAAAAAAAATCACATTTATATTATTTCTACCTTCAAGACAACAATCATGTAAACTTTAATTCATTCTTAACTAAAACTCATTAATCATTATTTTGAAAGCCAACAAAAGCAGAACAGACCATTTTTTTGTCTAAAAAGAAAACAATGAATTTTAATTCTCTAAGCACCTGTGATGGTGGCCTGATTTTGTATTGATTCCACCACTAACCTATTAATGAGTCAAAGCTTGGCTGTTGAGGCTGACAGGCGAGGTGAGTCACCTCCGAGGACGATAGAGGGAAAACAATTGATTCATATCGCCACCATTCATATTGTGTATGGCCCTGTCTGTCTTCACACTCTGCTTTAGGGGTATGTATCATGGTGTTGTATGCTTTAAATCACATGCAGAGTCATCCTAAAAAAAAAAAAAAAATCCATTTTAGAACTCTTTGTTTTAAAAATGCTTTTGTCTGATAAATGAATGAATCAAAAACGAAAAATAAACAATAATCGCAGTGGTAATTTGAAAAATTAATGGATTTGCTTGAATTAATAATAAAAAGTGTTATGATTTTTTTATTCTTATTAATTTGGGTAAAAAATGAGATAGTTGACAGGGCCCGCTATGGTTTACTTTTAATTTGAGTTTTTGAGAAGGTATCATTAGTCCCTGAGCTTAATATACAAAATATACAAGTGTGATGGACTGAAAATATTTGAAATTTTCTTGTAATTCAAATTATTCATTTGAGCTTCAAAATCTATTTTTATTGATAGAATAAACTGCTATAAGTGGCTCAGTTTTAAGTACAGGTAGATTATGTGAGTTATTAATTTTTTTTTTCATGATTGCATGATATTGAAAAATACATATTAATATTATGTATTTTTTAAAAAGTCAAATATAAATATTTGTCAATGAAAAGGAAAATTTCACAGTCATGATATTTTGATGATTTTCAAAGATGATTTATAATTATTATCATTTTATGTATTAAACTCACAAGATGATTTATAATTATTATCATTTTATGTATTAAACTCACAATACACAGTTTGATATTATTATTAGCACATATCTAAAACTGTAGTGTAAAATTTCTTGTAAGTATTTGTCATCTATTTAGTTTCAGAATCCTTTTAATATCATTTGTATGTATTTCGCACAATGGGGATCTATATAGGAGATTTTGAAACATGCACGGTTTTGTATTCTCTGTGGTTAAACAGAACAATGATGAACAAAAAAGTTTTAATTGTCAAACAGCCAAGCAAAGAAACATCTGGACATTCCTCAGTTTATTTTTACAATACTTGGTTAGTGGTTTATATAACAACCAAATGATCATCCATGATGTCTGAGGAAATCGCTGATTCAACAAATCCCGGCCGGTATTAATTTATGCAAGAATACTTGCCATGCTGCAGAATATGATTTTTACAATGCTAATTTTACTGTTTTTCTGCAGATACATTTACATGATAGAATTGGTCAATGCACATCTTCCCAAGTCAAGGGTTTCTGATCCGCTCTGCTTCTCGGATCAGAAACCCTTGACTTGGGAAGATGGTCATTGCATTACTTTGGAGATTTCTAGTAAATTCAGGAACAAAATTGTTGAAAGTAGGACTGTGTTTTGATTGTTCAAATCAGTCATCAGATCTGCAGATGATAAAAGTTTCAAGAATATTTACAAGAGTTTTATAAAATGATCTTCAGAATCAGTATTACTGGTATATTATTTTTGCACATTAAATTGAGGTGACAAAATTGATACACATCTTTGTAACTGATATAAGTTTATAGGATGAATGAAATTAATTATTTTACACACAGTTCCACTGAAAATATTTTTACTCATTTCAAATTGTGAATTAACTATTATAATAGTGTTGACAAAGAGCATCAAAAGTTCTGAGCACAGGCAGGGCCATTGATTTTAAATAGCGTATAGTGATCAGTATATAATGTGTACACATAAGTATTTCAATGTCTTATCTGAGCTGTGCACAACTTTTATTTGATCTTAAGTTGAGCTCTTGGCAAAGGAACACAGTCACTATCTAGTTTATATTGACCTGAACTCCATTCTTCTGCAACATAAACAAAGTAAACACTACCCCCACTGTTATATAGCTAGAGCATGGTGATATGTTTGGTGGCAATGATCTTCTTCCTCCATCAAAGCATCGGATCAAATTTTGGAAAAAAATTATATTACATTATTCAGTAGACTCGTACCCCTTGATGCATCAGTTGACAAGGCGCATATATGTAACGTTACAATCTATGCAAAATATTATTAATAATAGTACATAATTTAATAGACATATGCCTCAATCTAGACATGCTTCATTTGACAAGACAGTAGTATGTAGATTATAGATTATTGTTTTTTCAAATTTTTCAATGAATTCGTGTTTGTAGGTCATTTGTCATTTGTG
The DNA here is from genome assembly GCA_033439105.1 of Magallana nippona. Classification (NCBI taxonomy): domain Eukaryota; kingdom Metazoa; phylum Mollusca; class Bivalvia; order Ostreida; family Ostreidae; genus Magallana; species Magallana nippona. The sequence continues at coordinate 38,799,311 of CM065921.1, read as the reverse complement.
ATTTGTCATGCAAGATAATGTGCTTCCAAGAATTGTGTTCTGCAGACTCTTCATACAGACTAAAATCAATATGTAGTGAAAATTATGAATTCCAAATATGTAATGAAGCTATATATAACACAAAAGATATTGCACGATCAGAGATTCCTCTTAAAAAAAATGTAATAACCAATCTCTATTGGATTTAATTTTTCATGACTTGATGTCTGTCTGAATTGTCTCAGTGCACAGAATCCTTTATTGACAGTGGTAGAAATGTGTTCATGATGTTAAGAATGAGTCACATTCATTTCCATACCTTTGCTGAGAGAGCCTGAATGCATCGGAGGACTGGTGCAGTTTTCAGTTGTGCACCAAGTTAGCAGTCTGTGAAATGCAGCGCTAATTTTATTGATCGGTGCAGCTGATGCAAATTAAATTCCTCTCTAAGTCGCTTTGATATTTGAACGAGCTCAATTCCTGGACCCCAGTAATAAACCAGGCTGTCTACGAGGGGGGTGGGGGGTAAACTGAGAGAGACGTCTCCATCGGATTGGAAAAGTTATGAATTCATGTAGTGGGGAAATTGATTATTTCTAGGGAGAATGTCTTTTAAGATTATGTCATGTTATGTATGAGTAAGACACTTTGATCTCTCATTGATTAGTATGTGGTTCTCTTGACACTCCCCAAAAACTAACAATATAATGGACAAGTACGCGATAAAAAGATCATATAATAATGCCTGACACATCAAATCTAGTCACCCATTTTAACCCCCAACAATAAATCATTAAAAACAGACCATTTTTTTTTTTTTTAATGAAAACTTTTATTACAAACGAAGGTGATTATACATGTACATCATCCATTTTGTTTTGTTAAATTTTACTGAGGGGAAAAAAATTGTGTAAAAGGCACATGGGCCTCACAAGATCAGCTTTACCCCTGATGGATAAGTTAAAACTTCTCATCTAAATCTCAGCCTGTTTCTTGTTATTCCCTGTACTCTTGATGTTTTCCTCTTCAACATGTTTGAGATGGGATGAATGTGTGTTGAGTTTATGTACAAATAACCTGGATATAATTGCGTTTTCTTGCAGACATTAAAATGTGTGCAGGTCGGAAATTACAGGCCGAGGAATGTTAATGTGGCTTCTTGTGTAAAGATTCGCAGACAGCTGTTTAAAGGAAAAACTCCTCTATTGCTAACAGGGTACATGGATAGCGAAGAATTTTACTGGTAAGCAGTTTGCAATTTAATTTATAATCCCCTGCACTGTCTTTTGTTATAGCATTTTTCTCTCTCCTGAGCTCCTGCCATGTTTTCCTTTCTATTTCCCTATTTCTCTATCCTTTTTATCTTTGAGTGGATATTCATGTATGTATGTAGATGCAAACCCTCTTTCTCTCTCATCATGTACATTCCTCTCTCTTAACCCTTTCTTTTTCTACTTTTTTCCTCATTGAGTGTATGTAGATGCATGCTCTCTCTCACTTTCTTATCATGTATGTTCCTTTCTCGTAACCCTTTCTTTTTCTACTTTTGTTCTCATTGAGTGTATGTAGATGGATGCTCTCTCTCTCTCTCTCTCTCTCTCTCTCTCTCTCTCTCTCTCTCTCTCTCTCAGTAAACAGAAATAATCAGTAACACTGGTAATAACACTGTTATCCAAATTATTCACATTTCAGAAAATCTATTGAATTTATCAGTGGTGTAATATTTCAACAGCCCCTATAACCTTCATATAATCACTTCTGTCAAAATAAATTTGCCTCAACATAATGAGTTTTACGGTTGTCCTATTAAATGAATTCAATTACACTTCATCAGACAAAAAGTAGGAGATCAATAATCTAATTGAGAATTAGTCAGTCGCAATGAATCCTATGAGCCCTATCTGCCCATTTGAGTTTGCTGATGATGTTGCAAGAAGATTGTCAGTCTGATGTAAACCTGAAACAATCGAAATCCGGGTGTATAAAGGTGGTAAAGCATTGTACCGTGCAAGCTGACTCACAGTCAGTACCGATATCACTATTGTCCACTTCCCATAAATTTGTTTGGAAATTTGTATAGTCAGAGAAAAAAAAAACTAGGCTTAAATGGATTCAGAAAGTTTTTAGGATCTGGAATAATCATATACTAGATAACAACTACTATCTCATTTTCTTTATTTGGAAATCCATAGAAAGAGAGAAAAAAACTAGAAGAGACTTTTGATTCAGAAAGATTTTAGAATCTGGAATTACCGTGTATGTAGATAATAAATCATTGTCCATTTCCCATTACATTTATTACCGTATATGGAAATGTGTAGAGAGAGAGAAAAAACTGGAAGTGGCTTTGGATTCAGAGAGTTTTTAGAATCTGGCATTGTCATAAATTATACATGTTATATATTTAATACAGCTCTTTTTTATGTTGTTGTCCATGTAAAGCTTTCCTGCTATTATGATTATAGATGAATATTATTTAGTCAGTCATCTTTGCAAGCAAAAAAGGATGAACATTTCTCATCTCTTTTCAAAGAGAAAAAAGCATTTCATAGCCTTCGATGATGAAGATGTTGAAAATGGTTTAAACGAATGACTTGTGTTTGAACTTTGGTATCATTTTAGCATACGATCTGCTTAATAATATCATGATGAATAATTAAAAGAAAACTGAAACACTGGGCCCTTCTGGAGTTTCATGTTTCACAGTAATTTAGATATTGAACATTTCTTAATGCATTGTCATGTTCAAACTGTGTTTTATAAATTAATATCAAATGAAATCCAAACTGTACATGTTATAGAACAAAATTCTGAAATCTCAGTAATAAAAAAGCAGCTGCAATTTAAGCACTGATAAGTTGTAATATTTTTTCAAGCTTGTATTTGATTTCAAATTATATCTGACTCTTTGAAAAAAGAGCTGCTAATAAAGAGCTAACAAATGGAAAATTCCTTCAAGCTTGTACTTAATTTTCAAATAAATTTTGAATATGCAGGGGAACTCAAAGAATCTTTGTACTGCACTTACTAGGCGAAAGTTTCATGTCTGTGAAAATGAAGAGAATCTTGATAATTAATATTTTAAAAAAAAAGAGGAGCTGTATCTATTAAAAGAGTTGAAAAACTGTAAATGACTTCAAAGCTTGTATTTGATTTCAAATTAAATTTAAACATGCAGGGGAACTCAAAGAATCATATGAATAGGTGAAAGTTTCATAATTTATGTCTTTGAAAATGAACGTAGTCTTTGGAGAATCAATAGAATCAATAGAAATGTTTTTTTAAAATGATGTTCTGATCATGTTCAGCACCTTTATCTGACAGGGTGTTTAATAGAGGGGGGCTGAATAAGCACGCTCACAACTGTCTTTTTTATGTTCTCCGCTCGGTGTTCAATGAAGTCATCACTTGCAGGCTTTGTATGTTAAAAAGGAAGGTATTCCAGAGACCAAGCTCTTTCCTTGTTCTTCTCTGTATAATGGGGAGTTCTTACAGAAGCACTAAAAGGAGAAGCACTACGCCAGTAGACGATAAAGTTATGATAAAAAAATAAATAAAAGATGGTAACATGCGGTTAGCATTTGTGTGGAGAGCGGTAGATTGAGGCGATTTTTGATACAGAAGCCGACTGATCTGTTTGAAGCCTTCGTTTATATGGAGGAAGTGATGACTAGGGTGCAGGACTTGTAAGTTCTAAGCCCCTGTAATTTGGAGGAAATCGTTCATGGTGCTTCTGTATGATTGAGGTGGGGATAATAAATGACTCTGTTGAAGAGAAATTGAGTGACCTAATGATTTTTTCTCCTCTGTTTTTACACTGAGTTTTATCTTTTTGTTTTTCAGGAAGACACAGGCATTGTGAATCTCTCTTTGATTTGAGGAAACAATTCGGATTTGAGTTAACATTGGATTTGAGTAAACATCGGATTTGAGTTAACATCAGGATTTGAGTAGGATTTGAGTAAACAACGGATTTAAGCTAACATTGGATTGACTTAACATCAGTGTGAAGTGGACAGATGTGTTAGGGCATCAGCTGATCAGGTTTGTAAGATTAAATTAGTGTTGTGTGTTCATGTATTTGTTTAACACAGCAAGAAGTCTATGTATCTTCCAGTGTTACTACAGATGTTCAGGTCTGTGTTTAATTCTCCCAGGGCATGCTGTTCCATGTTCAGATCAAGCTGCAAACAGGATCAGCTAAGTTTTGGAAAATTGTTGTGATAACATTGTAAAGATCAGGATTTTTTAAAAGAATTTTAACTTAAAATGATAAACACGCTGAGAAGGAAAAACCCCTTAAGCAATAATAATACTGGCAAAAATGGATAATTCTGGTTTTAACATATGTCAGAAAAACTGGATGCTCTTGAGAGACTTTTAACAAATTCCCCCCAAAGAGTAATGTTGGTGGTGTTCTGTTGAAACTGATAGTTCAACCCATTAAGATCGACTTAAATGTCACTGCATCTTGCTAGTAACTGATATTTTAAAACCATGCCAGTTTCATTTATTTGAATGATCTGCAAGTCTTATCAAGGCAAAATCATGTGTTTATTTTTTTATATTTCACTATCTGGAAAAAAAAATTACAATTTCACAAGTTTTTGATCTTAATTTTTTTGTAGGTTTATTGAATCAATATCTATTAATTTTACAGTTTAAGTCAACACTTTCCACAGAAAGCATGGCACTAAGAACAGTAAACATATTCTGGATGGTGTACCTGATCCAGAGAGTAGCCAGCATGCACATTGAAGGTGTGTTCTCCAATCACCAAGAAAATCCAACGTTCGAAAAACCAGTTATAAACCCACGAAATGGACAAGTGATACTGGGATCCAAAAATCTAGTGTACAAACTGTCCCCGCAACTGACTGTGCTTCAGAAACGGAGCATCGGACCCATATCTCAGGAGGTTGGGCGGACTTCTGTGAATGTGTTTGTGAAGGGTCTAGTGATCAACGAGGGGGACTCCAGCCTCATTCTGTGTTCTACCGTGTCCCAGGGGTCATGTCAGGTGTTGTCTGTTGACGACCTATCAGAAGTGAAGACCCCATACCAGCCTTCAATGGTGTCCAACGACCCATCTCCCAATGTGTTGTTCTTGGGGTCTGGTGTTGACAATAAGACTGTACTGTATATAGCCAGTTGGTACACACTCAGATATGGTGTGGCAGACACAGAATATCTCTCTAACTCCATTCTCATGTTGAGCAGTAGAAATCCGCAAACTCTGAAATTAACCACCACTTCTTCTGGTGTTCAGACGTCCATTTATACAAGGGAAAGTAACGAGACAGAAGCTCATCTAAAATTTATCCACGGATTTTCCTACGGAAATTTCATCTACTTCATCTCTAGGTATTACGATAAAGAATCCCGCATCACTCGACTCTGTAAATCAAACCCCACCATAGACACCTTCGTAGATCTCCCAGTGGTCTGTGGGAAGAACGATCACTCCATTGTGCAGGGGGCCGATTTTGATGAGAAAACCGGGAACCTGTACGTGGTTTTCAGGAAGATGAGGGGTGAGGAAGGGAGGAGGCAGCTGGTGTCCAGTGTTGTCTGCAAGTACAGGATGTCGGAAGTGGAGCGTCAGTTTCACCGCGTGGTCGACGACTGTCACCAGGGTCAAGGACAGCTAGGGCCCTACTACATCCACAAGAAAGTCCCCTGTCCCAAAGTCAGCGCAAAGGTAAAACTTAAATATTTCACAAGATATTTTAAGGGTTCAGCACTAACTAAAGAGTGTTGTTCTAAGGTAAGACCTTGGACTGTTCACATCTCTTTAGATATTTCAAGCATTCAACAACTAAAAACGTCTTGTCCAAAAGTTTCTGCATTGGTGCTCTAGGCTTCAAATGATTCACATCTCTTTAACAAATAGAGATTTCGGTGGAACTTTATCAGGGTTCAACAATAACTAAAAAGTTCTGTCCCAAAGTCATTGCTTGGAAAAGTACATGTCGCTCACAAGGTACTGTTACAGTACTATCATTTATATGGCGGCCAATTTGTTAAGAATTGTTAAGTTTTGAATGTTTCATGAGGACAATATTTTGTGGATTTTCTGTACTTGCATAATGAATGTATTAATACTGTACATGTTTCAAAATTCATTTAGGATGTGTATTCTTGGCTAAGATTGACCCACAAAATCCACTAAAATTGAGCTATTATATAAATCCATGGTCAGCATGCCATGCTATTTCTGAAACACAGGGGAAAGCTTTGCTTGGCAGTGCTCTTGTTTTAGTGACTTTCCCTAATTAAAGTAGAATTGAACACTCTCTTTTTTTCCATCTTTATAATACTGTAAAAATGTCTATAGAATGTTATAATAGTTCTGTCTAGATATGATATGATGTTCAGAGCTCTTTAAGGTTGATATTATATTTGCTCAGTCAGCATAGAATAAGACCAAAAAAAACAGAGAAAAGTATTTAAGGTTTTCTTTGCTATTTATGATGCATCTTCGAGGAATGCAGAACATTGATTTGATTCATCAACCCGAGACTCCAATAACGGCCTGTCATAGGACCAAAGACCAGAGGGCTGATATTGGTCGAGGGTTGATTTTGGTGTGATACAGATTGTGACATGTATTGTTGTTTTAATTACATACATGTATTTGAAAAAAAATATCTTGGTTATTTTTTCATGGAAAAGCTTTATCCATCGTTATTCTATTTTTCTTTTCCTCGAAGCAGCCTATTTTCGTCGCTCAAAATGTATTGTGACATCATCTATAGCAACTTGTTCGTGTCATGACATCATAGTTGAAACTGCAGATATACATCAATAAAAAGGAAAATACCTAAAGAACTCTGAATAAAAAGTGAAAAGGTGTTCTTGAAAGGTGTAATTAAGTGATGTGTGATAAAGGCGTGTGCCTCTGTTCCTATCAGGGGTGCAATTTCAAACCCTGTATTTTATAGCAAATATATAATAATTATTTTCATTAAATACTTGGAATAGAATACAGGGTTTTTGCACCCCTGATATAAACAAATTCATGAGCTTTTATCACACCCCTCGTATCATCGCCCTTTTTATTTCACCCTTTATCACACCCTTTATTACACCTTTCCGTAACACTTTTGCACTTATTATTCGGATTACCTCGGATCTTATTCTCTTTTTCTGTGCATATCTGCAGCCGAAACTATGACGTGATGATCTGTCCATTTTAGTATAGATGACGTCACAATATATTTGAATGTCGAAAATATGCAGTTTTGAGATAAAGATTAGTACTTGCAAGTTTTTTTGACACATGAAAATGAAAACAAGCTTTCTTAATTCAAATACATAATAAAAACAACAATACATGTCAAAATCTGTATCACAGTTCCCATATTGACCCTCAACCTATATCAGACCTCTGGCCTTTGGCCCTCGGGCTGATATTGGAGTCCCAGGTTGATATGGGATGTGATACAGATTTTGCCATGTATTATTCTCTATTTAATCTATCCCCATTTTAAATAATTATTAACTTTTTACAATTCTGAGTCTATAAATATTCCTAATTTATCTTTTGAGAACAGCTTGCTGTTATTTTATTTTTCTTATGAAAGAAGGTAATGTCGACTGATATTTCCTTAAAACCTGGGTTTTTTGGATAAATGTCTAAACTTCTAGTGATAAAAACTTTTATTGATATGAAAGACAATTTCAAATTTGTTCTATAAATTCAACATCTTTTTCCAGTTGAAAGGATATAGGTACTTTTCCCAGTTGGTAGCCACCCCCCTTCCTGCAGGGCAGTGTTTCAAGATGTTTTATGGAGAAATGATAGTTAAAAGAGAATTTTGATTGAAGAGATATATTTCGTTTAACCAGTTTCACATGGTAACAAAAGAGTGTTTAAAAAAAAACATGATAAAAGAGATTAATATTTTAGTAGACAGAAAATTTGTGAAATGCGCACTGACTCTTTCATTTTAAAGTCTGCCTTGTGACCTTTGATCTAAGGGGCCCTCTAATGAGGCATAAAAAATGAAAGTCGGGAGAGCTGTTTGCAGCTGCTTAGGGGCAGGTGAAGCTTGGGTACGCAAGCATTGCATGTTTCCTGTCTACATAAGCCTCCATAAAGACTCCCCTCACATGTGATATAGGCTTTGAATCTTACGATATCAAAAATAACTTATCGGAAATAATATCTTTTCAATGTGCTCAAAAGAAAGTGGAACTTTAGAAACAGTTGGTGCATGGCTCCTTCTTTCTACCGACTGTGCAAATGTATCCATTATCCGGTCGCCATGACAACAAGACTGAAGCGAGAGGTTAATAGATTTTAAAGAGGAGGGTAAGGAGAGGGATACATCATATAAATGCTCTTCAACTTGGAAGACTGGTGAAATTCTATGCATTTATTCTCTGTTTCTGCAGAGTGCTTTTTAACACAGTACACATAATTATCATGACTGTAGAATCTCCTCCAATAGATAAAGGCGAGTGTTATCTTGCATTTCTTTTCTTCATATGCCGTATGTTTATTATAAACCTTAGTTTTTCAAGCTACCTTGTTAAATAGGTTAAGGTTATGGGCATTAGGTCAAGGTGTTTGTTACTAGGTCAGGGTTTATGAAGCAGTTACTTTCTGACTTGTAATTTCCTGCTGAAAATGGCAGTTATAAACACAACCTTGACTTCTATAGCTATTTTGTTCACAACTGGGTACTATCATTTCAGAACACATGCGACGTTCTTCAGTTATAGATAATTTTCTTTGATAGTAAGATTATTTTTTCTTTATTTGCATTTAAACCTGTTAATGCCCAAAACTTCAGGGTGCATTAACAGACTATTTTTGGAGGTAGAATATTTTGAATTTTTCTTTTAATAGCATGCAAAATGCAATTGAATGCATATTTATAAATGCTTATTTATAAAGTCATAGTATATATTTTCAATTGAAACTATACATATCCAAATAGAAAAATGTCATATAGCTTGAAAATATAATTTTGGAATTACATAGTAGAAATCTTCACCTTGTGGAGATACGAAAAAAATAAAAAATAATGGAAGATAGGTGGCATCTGACCTTAAATAAAATCTTGATATATTCTCAAATCTCAAAGGCTAATTTTAATTGATGCAAGTTTATTAAAAAAATAATCATTCTAATCAAAGATATTGCCAAGATATTCTGATTTTTTATGATTATTAAGTCTGTCTCTAAGTTATTTTGAGATTTTGTTTATTCAGAATTCCATCAACTAAATACTGATGAGTTTCCTAAATCTGCTTCTACAATAAGAATTATGGATTTTCCCAGTACATTGTAATTTGTCATACATTTAAGTTCAATTCATTTTCAGTTTAGATTTTATCGGTATGTATAGACAATGGATAATTTGACTGTGTTGTTCAATAGGTAGATGATCCATACTGCTCCAAGGTTCCTGGAGGCTTTGCATCAATCGAAGGACTCCAGCCGATTTTGAGTCGAAGCATCATAAGCCTTAGTGATGTCTACTTAGCCTCCATTGTCGTGATAGCTCAGAAAGGATCAACAACAATCATTGTTAGCTCTGCAGATGGCGTCTTACGAAAAGTATGTGTTACAGTAACGGTAGCAATAGTTTAAAAGGTTATCTGACCGCAAAGGGTGTATATAACTGTGGAACCAGTTTAACTGGTTAGCTGACCAATAAAAAGAGTAGAACCAGTTTAACTGGTCAGCTGACCAGTAAAAACAGTAGAACCAGTTTAACTGGTCAGCTGACCAGTAAAAACAGTAGAACCAGTCACAATCACAAACATAGTAAAGTTATTCCAGTCTACCATGTGTGAAATATTGAACATGTATGTTATTTCCAGTATTGTTAAATTCATTTTGTTGTTGTATTGCAGTACATCAAATCTGGCTCCAGTGAAACAGAAGTGGATCAGATGCACATCAATAACATCAAAGAGGAGGTGGGGATGTCAGTTAGTCCGGACAAGAACTATGTGTATGTGGTCACCAACAGCGAGGTAAACAACAACAGGGAGAGAGAGAGAGAGAGAGAGAGAGAGAGAGAGAGAGAGAGAGAGAGAGAGAACATCTAAAGGGAAATATAGCAGAGATAAAGAGAGAAAGAGAGAAACAGGACAGAAATATTAAAGTAGAGAAAAATAGAGTAAGAGAGAGAAAGAGAGAGTACATCAAAAGGGAAATAAAGCAGAGACAGAAATAGGAAAATAGAGGGAGAGAGAGAGAGAGAAAGAGAGGAGAGAGAGAAAGAGAGGAGAGAGAGAGAGAGAGGAGAGGAGAGAGACCCGGATAGAAGACAAAGAGAGACAGAGTGAGCAAAGAGCAAAAGAGAGGGAGGAAGCTTTTGAAGAGCATGTTTTTCTTAGTGTATGCTATTATCTAGGAATTCTTGCAATGATTTCTTACATAATTTTAATCATGATGAATTTTTCAAATTATTTTTTCTCATTTACGAGTACAGAGGGTTCCACTTAATCTGATAGCGGTTAATCTGATAATTCGGTTAATCTGATATAATATCAAAACACCAAACCATTTCTTATATATCCCTTTATATTTTTTCCTGATAATCTGATAGGAAAAAATGTCGTTTTCGGTTAATCTGATAGGATTGTGACAGTGTAATATTGATTCCCCACCCTTTTACACCTGTATACACCTATGTTTTTTTGGTTGACACCCCTCTTGTGTACACAGTATTCTTTCCATGGCATTAGTTACACTTCAACGCACACAAGGGGCTCCTTTCTTCGCAAGATGAAAGCTACCGACATCGGTAATTGTTTCGGATGACTGCACACAGGACTGTCCTTACCTGTGTACAATTTTAATTGTTTGTTTACTTACCAATCGCATGTGTTAATTTCATGCTGGGCTTGCACCATTAAGAAGTATTTAAACGTAATTTCTGAATAAAAAATGACAGGCTTTGGAACATGTGACACCGAGGAAATTCTGACTACTTTCAATTTTACATCGTGGTAGAAAACTTAAAAATAAAATCAAATATTTTTTTATCATGCATAATTAATTATTTAAGAGCATTTTATAACAGAAAAAGAATTAAAATAAATAGTTCAATTGAAAAGAGGTACTGTTCAGACAGCCATTTCCTCTTATTACTTCCTGTCAAAATGGCGGCCACTTTAAAACCATCGTAATGTAGAGAAACATTTTCTTTTGGGCATTTACAAACAAAATAAAGACTTTCATGCTATTTCATTGCTATTGCAAGGTAAATTATTTCATTTCAAACTGTTGACATATAAATTATATCCTTTCATTGATAAATTATGTCTTGAAACAATTTATATTTAATTCTATACCAAAATCAAAGACCACAAAACCGCTAAATCGGTTATTCTGATTTTCGGTTAATCTGATAATTTTTCCCTAACAAATTGTCTATCAGATTAAGCGGAACCCTCTGTATAATTGCAGTGCCTATTCATGTCTCTAAAAAAATTCTTCTTCTTTGACTTATATTTAATCTTTTGCTTGTGTCAGCACAAGTATTGTATTTTCCCAAAAATTATTTTCATTAAACAGCTATTGAAGATTAGTATATCTCACTGTGAACGTAGAACGACCTGCCAAGAGTGTGTATCGACCTATGACCCCGTGTGTGGATGGTGTAACATGGACAGTAGGTATGTACCAATAACTAGAGAGCATTGAAACAGAGAAAACAAACACAAGCTTTGATGAGTACCAACTAGTGTTTGAAATTATTTTTGATGCATTAAATATGTTCATTTATACCAAATGTTATTCAAGATTCAGTTCTACTGAAAAGAATAACAAGGTGAACTTTTGAAAAGTTCTTTTGTAATGCAGTAGGCATACCATTACATCAAAGTACTTTCAGTACTTTGATTGTAGGTACTTTCTTCAGTGATTTTTATCTTATTTGATTCTACCTTGTTTTATAGATGTACAGAGAAAGGGAACTGTCGTGGTTCAATGATCAAGCCCCCATGGTTGTCAGCGGCCATGCAGGAAAGCTGTGCCAAGATGGCCGACCTCCAACCATCACTACTGAACTACGAGAACATCAGCAGGAATCAGCACCAGCACCAGGCAAGTACCTAATGTTGATTGTATTTGATAAAGAACACAATATTTATAGCCACTCAGTATAGCACAGTTTGTGTGCCATCTTTGTTAGGCTCACTGCCTTTGAGTAGCAAGGACAGACAATTTTCATGTTGCATTAAGAACACACCTACCAGCCATCAAAGAACACTTTGTTTGACTACTGTGTTAGACTCTGTGCCTGCTTTGGTCGTAGCCAGCTGTTTCATCCTTTTATTAACATAAATAACTTTGAATGTCCTTTATTGTAATGTACACAATGTAAAAGGCTTAAATGTAGTCTGCTTCTGCACCTAAGAAAAGTTATTTTGAAAAATTAGCCCATTCATGCAGACAAGTTTAACTTGAAAAAAGGCTTTTTCAGAAAAATGTCAATCTTAAAATAAGACTGCAATTTCTTTACAATATGTGTGAGTTTCATCATCTATGAAATCTTATATATTTGTGTATAGTATTTGCAGCAGTTGATATGTTTTTCATTATGACCCATTAATTGCCATTGATAGGTTTTCCTCTGTAGCGATGAAATGCCAAATACATTTTTTCTACTTTTATCATGAATTTTTAATGTGAAATGATATCCTTATCATCCTTAGCATCAAATTTTCAATATTTGTGTTTAATTTCTAGATCAGCTTCAAACTCTCAGATGTTTCTCTCTCCAGTGGGAGTGGAAATATCCATTGTGCTTTGACAGTTAATTTCAACATTTGTTTTGATTTCTAGATCAGCTTCAAACTCTCGGATGTTTCTCTCTCCAATGGGAGTGACAGTTTCCGTTGTGCCTTTACAGCTATGTCTGTCACAGCTCGGACTCCGGCCTCGGTCGATAATGATGTGATCACATGTCTATTGCCTAGCAACTCGTCTTTGGAGTTAAAACCCAAGGGTACAGGTATGTTGTTTTTAAATTTTGTGACAATTTTTCACTTAAAAAATAAAAGACAATGTTTTTAATTTTATAATTGATATGATTTATATATTTTTTCCTTTGATTTTTTTAAATTTCAGATTACTTAAATTACTTATTTCTTGCTGCAGTTTTGTTTTAAATCCATATGTTTTCATTATAATCAAAGCAGTGTAACTGTTAAATTAAAAAAAAAAAATTGCTTTCTATATTTTCATTCTATTTCACTTTGTTCAAAAGAAATTGATATACGAAAATCTTTTATATCGTATTATTTTATCATTTTTCTTATTTTGTTTTTCTTTTAACAGTTTTTAATTGTGAGTATAAGTAGGGGCTATGATTTAGAACTTATATAGACACATTGGGATTTGCATGAAATAGCTACATTATATACAATACCCAATAAAAATGACATTATCTTGCAAGCCTTGAGAACCTTACACTAGTACTTTTATACAGCTTAATGAGGACAGTAATGATATGGTCAGATGTTTATATTTTGCAGTTAGAGTACTCTCAACACTAATCAGAGGTTTTCTACTAACTTCTAACACAATTTAATCGTTAATTACTGTCAGCCATATAATAAATTTCCATGTAAATGTTAATTCTTCAACTGTTGGGTGTTTTAAATTCCCACTGTAGCATTTAACCTTATGCTGTCCAAAGTTAATTCTATGTTTAATGTCACACATGCATGTAGGATTTTAAAGAGAAGTTGTTGTTTTAAAAAAAACCCAAACAAATCCCAATTTTCAATTTTATTTTTTCTAGTTTGATGTTACTTTTTGCAACTAAAATACTGCAATCTGTAGAAATACAAAATGTTTAGGGCACACTATGGATTGCACATCAGATACTTAATGATTTAAGTGACTGCAGACAGGAAAGATCATTAAACAGCTAGTATACATGTAGCTTGAACACTCACTTTATTTTTATGAATAGAGATGACTGAAAATCACTTTTTTGAAAATTTTGTTTGTTTTAATTTTATCACCCTCCCACGTTTGGTATTTTGAAGGTGACGTTAAACCTAGAATTAACTTTGGGCAGCTTTATTACTGTAACCAGCTTGAACCAAAATCAAATTGAATAACACATTATGATTCCAGTGAAGAAAATGATGCATACTAAAGTTAATACTCTACATCTAGGATTGGACTGAAATTTTTCTGACTTTATGTCAAAGGTGCTTACTGCTTTCTGCTTTATTGAGAATATCAAATCTAGATTGTGTGTAGAAAAAACTGCACCAGTTCTTATTTTATTGGAGGATTTTATTTAGTAAGTATTTTATTCAAGTATATATATGTAGGAATACATTGAATCGGATCGAACAGCAGGCACAATACCTATATACATATGCTCTCTCCTATATTGGAGGATTATACACATATGCAGTAATATATATGCACTGATTTGAAACAATTGTGATATTATGCAGTAATATATGAATGCACCAGTTTGAAACAATTATAATATACTCATATCTGCACCTTGCTTTGATCAGATCACCATGACCTTGAAGTGGAATTCCATATTGGAGGTCGCGCTTTTGTCAAGAGAAGTGTTCCAGTGTTTGACTGCACTGTACACAAAACGTAAGATACAGAAGTAGTCAAAACATTTGATTATTTTTTTAAACGAACAAGAGCAAAACTGTCTTTGCAAAACAAAGCAAAACCATCTTTGCAAACAAACAAATGCAAAAACTGTACAAACCAAAGCATAAGCATGACCATCTTTGCAAATCAATGGTTTTTAATCCATTCTTCCAGACTTAAAATCTTTGCTTGCAAAGATGGAAAAAAAAAATCTAACTTACAATGTAATGTGAATAAATAAGCATCCTGATAAGTTTGATGTTTTACAGTGAGTTACTGTCTTGATTTGTTTGCTGTCATAGGTGTACTGACTGCAGCAAAAGCCTGTTTAATTGTTCATGGCACTACCAGACACACACCTGTTCAGCCCTGTCTGTGGTTTCACTGAAACCTTCTGTGGTATGTGATTTCTACTGTACACAGTTTTATATAACTTACAAACTTGTGCTCAACTTCAGTTTATCTACTATATCAGTAGTCTAGTGATCGTCCAGTCTGGCATTTGTCCAGATTTTTTTTCTGCAATGCCATCTAATTGTGCATAAGAAATAAGTTCCTTAAAGTATCAATAGTATCATAAAATTTTTTTTTTATTTATTAAACTAAATTGTGCACAAAAAACCCAACTGTGTCTCCCTCAGTGGTTATTGACAACTCGTCGCAAAAGCATAAGTTTGCTTAATCAACGATATGTTGAATCGCAAAGAAATGACGGATGAACATGATAGCACAAATGGTTTTAAAATTCGCCAAATATGATGAAAGTTTATCGCTTACAATTTTTGGGAGACCATGCCAGATAAAAACTAAATTTACAAATCAAACTCTTTTGACTTTGTAGCAATGAACATAAGAAAGCAGCAACACGAAAGGCAACAATATTGAATATAATATGAATATAATATGAAAGAGAAAAAATATGTACATGCAGCGATAGCAAAATTGTATGATTTCTGCGAAATTTTTGACATCACGTGAATGGCATAAAAAGTGTATCTTTAGGTGATAAAGTAAAGATACCATTGCCGATGTTTTGGTTGAGCATTATAGATACCGCAGATCGTCGTGGTGTGGATTTGTTTGTAAACAACCACACCATAATCTTGTTTCAAACGGGAAATGAAATAAATAAAAGTATTTTAGGGAAATACTGTAAATGAGTTGTATCTTATTCAAATTATTTTTTGATTGATGATTGACAAGATTTTATATTTAAAAAAAGCTATAGCTATGAGTCTGAGAAAAACATTCAAAAAAAGCAGAGAGAAAACAATTTATTTTTGCACTATAAAATTTCTTTGATTGTTGTAACTGTGATGAGGTATTTCATTACAAATGCATAACTACAATATTTTATAAAGAAATATACTGAGTATACATTCAAATGATGATATTTAAATTGCATATTATTTTTTTAAATACAAAATTTAATTTAAATTTCACAAAATATAATTTTTATTCTGATATTTTTGACAAATGACAATTCGTACAGAAATTTCATAGGGTCTTTATTTCAGAAAATGTCAACTCGACACCTTTGTGGCCGTTCTGGCCTTTGATATATACTTATTTACAATGAAAACAAATTTCATCTCTTGTTGCCCTTTTGTGTGATTAGCAGGATCCTGGAACCAAGAGCTATGACAGCTGTCCACGGGTGGAAATCCCCGCCTCAAAAAATGCCGACATCATCGTCCACTCCGGGGATTCCCTTGGGCTGGTAGTCAAACTTGTTAACATGAAGGTAAATGACCGATGCTTGATTTGCGTAAAATTATTTTGTTGTGTCAGTATTTCTTTTTGTTTGGATTATGCCTAAAATAAAACTTTATTGACAGTCAGGAAAAAGATTCGTACTCAAATAAAATGCATGTATTACAATTGAGTCAAATGAAAAAACTTTGCAAGTTGATAAATTTTTTTGTAAGTTTCCTATCTGTTTTTTTTTTAAGTATGATATTTCTTAGAATGACAGATCTTGACTTATTGTACAAGCTTGTTTCTTTATTGTATGTACATGTATGTAGGCCGGACAGACGGATGAAATGTGGTGTCGGTTCCGATATCTGGACAAGACTGAGACCGTCCCAGGAAAGGAGGAATCAGGCACTCTCACCTGTGACCAAGTCCAGGTAAGTTTACTGGAAAGGTCAGGCATTATACTTACAAGCCTGCATATTTTTTGCAACAGAATGCACTGTGAAGGGTATAATATTTAACGGAAATATTTTTTTTTTCAACAAATTAGCATAGATTTTATTTTAGTGCATTTCTGTAATACTATGTATCTGATTTGTTCATGCAAGACTTAAAGCAATATATTTGATTTTGTGGAAACTGGTTTCTGGCAAAATTGATGCAATACAAAGTCTAGTGTTATACATTTACATTATTGTTACATGCTTGTTCATGGGCAAATGTGTAATTTGGTAGGTGTGTACAGAAGTAACCATTTACATATTGGGATCAATGCATGCATGTTAGAAATATGCTCCACATTACAGTACCCTTGTTTATATCATATTTTATGAACAAAAATGATTTTGTTTTTCTTGAAACAGAGATAAGTTCTAATATTGTTTTGTGATTCGTTTGTTTTAGTTTAAGTACAGTCAAGAAAAATCCAATGTGGATGCCACATTTGAAGTCCTTTGGGGGCCCAAGAAATTCCCCCTGGATATGTTTAATAATACAACAGGTATGAGTTATCCCCTCTCCATGAAAGTAAGATACGATCTAAATTGTATAAAAGATAAACTATCTCAGAATTACAATTGTTTATGTAATAGCAGAAATGAAACAATTTTCAACTTGTGAGCTTGCTTCCAGTACGGTAATTTTGATATTGATCTTAACCCTCTATATTGTGATGAAAAATTACCAAGTGATCATTGTCATCAACAGTTGTTCTAGATTAAAACGGCTATAATGCAAGAGAGTTGTGCAAGATTTTTGCAGATGTATTCTAATTTATTTAGATGAAAGGGAAGAGACTCTTGCTTATAAATTGTTATTGCCCTTTGTCCATTTAAATCAGGATACTAATACACCAAATACTGTAAAATGTACAACAACTATTACCTTTTAACCTATGTATGTACAGTAGGTCAAAATGACATTTGAATTCCAGTTCAGATTTACAAGTGCAAGTACATGGTCACAAACTGTGGCCTGTGTTTGACCATGGACACCAAGTACAACTGTGGATGGTGTGGCTCGACCAGTGAGTGCACTCGTAACAAGGAGTGCTCGGACCAGTGGTTGGATAGAGATGATACCTGCCCGAATCCCAAAATACTCAGGGTATAGATATATTTACTTCTCACATGCATTGAAATGTTCAGTTAAACTCATCAATGGAGAAACGAGTTAGGCATATTATATCACTTTGAATTTTTATTGAAAACCCCATTTAGATACAGTATAAGATGTTTTAGAGTAAGATGTATGATTATGTACATGTTTTTGTTCCGTAAAGCAAAATTGGGTATTAGTGTCATTTATTCAAGGAAAATCAAGATTAGTTGTCAATTTTGACATGCATACATGTATGTATATAAATAACATGGGTTCCAATTTGGTGTCAAATTTTATGAATACAGGTAAGGCCACATGAAATTAATTTTTAAATTCTCATCTTTATTTGAAAAAACAATTGGGTGGGATGGTTGGATTTTATTTTTTATTTTTTTTTTCCATTTTATTTCATCTTAACTATTAATGCAGGTATACATTTGTATCATGACTGGAATCAAACGATAAACCACATGTCAAGCAGTCATTAAAATGTTATGACTTTTTTGTATACCATATCTGAATTTTTTCCCTTGAAATTTTTTTCTACCTAATTTTTTTTTCAAAATAAAATAAAAAGCATTGGGGCAGGGCACTTTGAGAGGGGCTGGCAGGGATGATAATCTAAGAATCAAATTAATGTGGCCTAAGTACCGTAAAGTCTCGTGTATAGCACACACCTGTGTATAATACGCACCCCCAAAGTTGGGTGTAAAATACTGGAAAAACCGCTGTTCCTAAGTATGATACACACCTAAAAAACAAAGAAATTTTCAATCAAGATTTTTGAAGAGTCAACGATGTGCATGCATTAAAAACTAAGCACTAAAAAGAAATAACTTTAAACCAAAACAACAACAAAAGTAATGACGTAATTGATAATTAGTCCAATTCTTTAATTTTTGTTACTAAATACCGTAAATCTGGAAATTTTTACCGTAGATACATTTTTAGCAAATTTGCGCATGCTTGATGCAAGGAACAGTGTTCTGAGTGGACAAATTTTCTAATACATGGAAATAAAATTTTAAAAAATAAGGTATTTTTTACTAAATAAGTTTAGTGTACACTCATACGACTTGCTTAACACGTGATATCAGCAGTCATACTCCTGCTGTATCGAGAAACGTGCTCTGCAAAAATGGGGTAAAATATTGTGCTACGCATCCCCCCTTTTGATCAAATTTTGGCTGAAAAAAGGTGCGTAGTATACAAAAGACTTTACAATAGCTTAATAATATAATTCTATTCTGAACTTTTTTTAAAATAATCTCTGTTTCTGGGCTTGTTTGTTTATTTATTGGCTCTGTTTATTTGATGGTCAGTTTGAGCCATCTATGGGACCAGTCATGGGAAGAACCAACATCACGGTCAGTGGAATAAACCTTGGAAAGGACTACGTAGATATCAAGGGTGGGGTCAAGGTCGCTGGTGTAAACTGCATGGTTCATCCTGACCATTTTGAGTCCTCACAAGGGTTTGTATGATTTTTGATTATTTTGATATCTGATTTACTAATAATTAAGAAATTATCATAATATTTGTCTAGGGTTGAAATTTTCAAAGAATTCTTTTTGCGCTTTGCTTATCATTGGAAATCTATGCCGGTCTTACATATGTCGACTGTCTGTCAACTTACGGAAGTTTTGCAGTTAAGGAATAATTCATTCTCCATAATTCATGCTTCTTTCTGGTTGGCTGCAGAATGCTTTCTTGAAAGAAGACTCACTATTAGCATGCATGAACACTTAACTTGCTTGATTCTGGGTGACAGAAGCAATGATATTCTATACTTCCCATAACTGAAAAAGTTTTGCCTTGCTTGGAAAGAAAAAAATTATAAAAAGTGATGAATGTTCATGAAACTAACAAAACATGCATGAATTGGCCCATAGATATAAGCAAGACTAGCTGTAGGCCCAAAGCAGACCAGTTTTAACTTAAATGAGATTATTCTTATAAGAAAATAACAAAATTTCAACATGGGTCAGTATTATGTAGATTTATAGACTGTGATGTTGTTATACACAGATTTAAGTGTCTGACAGACAAGGTGGATGCTCCACTGAACGGAACCATCACAGTAGAAGTGGATCACCTGTACAATACAACATCAGACAGCATCTTCAGTTTTGTGGTGAGTGCAATGTAATCATAGCAAATGGTAATCACAAAAATTACAGGGAAAGTAAAGAACTGGTAAAGAAGTCACGTTTTTTATTACTATTTAAATCATAGCAAATTTATTATCTATAATTTTTTTTTTTATCTTTTCACAAACTTTTCAAGATGATATTGGTCATATTTTTAATTATCATGATTATTGATTGAATCACTACTTTTTTTCACCTTTGGTTACAACCATTTCTGTAATGCATGTAATGTTAAACATCTTATAAAAACAAAGAATTGGTTTTTTTTTTCCAGATTCCCATTGTGAACTTGATGATTCCAATGAAGGGGCCATTATCAGGGGGGACTACTCTGACTATATTTGGCAGTCACATGAATGTGGGCACTCTGACAACTGTAGACATAGCAGGCAGTCCCTGTAAAGTGACACAGTAAGTCAGAGAGAGAGAGAGAGAGAGAGAGAGAGAGAGAGAGAGAGAGAGAGAAAGAGAGAGAGAGAGAGAGAGAGAGCACTCTGACAGCTGTAGACATAGCAGGCAGTCCCTGTAAAAAGACAGAGAGAGTAAGAGAGAGAGAGAAAGAGAGCACTCTGACAACTGTAGACATAGCAGTCAATCCCTGTACAGTAAGTCAGAGAGATAAAGAGAGAGAGAGAGAGAGAGAGAGAGAGAGAGAGAGAGAGAGAGAGGAGAGAGAGAGCACTCTGACAGCTGTAGACATAGCAGGCAGTCCCTGTAAAGTGACACAGAGAGAGAGAGGAGAGAGAGAGCACTCTGACAACTATAAACATAGCAGGCAATCCCTGTACAGTAAGTCAGAGAGAGAGAGAGAGAGAGAGAGAGAGAGAGAGAGAGAGAGAGCAGAAGGAGAGGAATAGATAGGATTTGAACATGTACCAGATTGATCGGTTTTAGTGAATTTGATGAGAATTTTGTCCAAAAATGTTCTTATAACTTATAATTAAAATTATAGTAAATTATTAAAATATTTAAAAAAAACTAATTTGATTGAAGATTAGTACAAAGTGTTGTCATATTATTCTTCAGGATGACGACTGAAAAGTTGATGTGTATGACGTCCAGTTCAGTGAATGGTCTGGGGGAGAAAGAAGTAGAGGTGGACTTTGGCGGCTACAAGAGACTGCTGATCTCCAAGTTCACCTACGAAAACGATCCAGAAATTAA
The DNA here is from genome assembly GCA_033439105.1 of Magallana nippona. NCBI lineage: Eukaryota > Metazoa > Mollusca > Bivalvia > Ostreida > Ostreidae > Magallana > Magallana nippona. Next base: position 38,778,113 of record CM065921.1, on the reverse strand, counting down.
CTACATCTATCGCAATCACAGCATAGCCAGGTACACTCAACACCATAGCAATATGGAATCTTAATCTTTACAACTATGGTCAACCTTCATCACCCATGCAATGATTTTTTTTATATTTTACACTCTTTTATGGAAACTATGCTGGAGTGATTTACATGTACATCTTAAAGGCTTAAAGAGTTATTTGAAAATAATAACTATAAAATGAAGTTAATCATGCTATAAAAAAATTCCCACTGAGAGGCTTTGTTCAACAAGTGTGTTTTTCAGCCCACAGCTATTGGATAGATATCCACCTGCTACAAATATGACCTTGTTTAGATACATGGATACTTTCTCCTTTTTCCTTTTCTCTGTAGTCTCTGATTTGGCAATATTTATCTGTTTTGGATTTAATTTAATTTCAACAGTGTTAAAGTTGAGTGTTCGTTCTGATTTGCCTAGAAACTGACCATCTTGCTTGTATTTATCTGTTTTGGATTGTTTTTTTCTACAGTGATGGAGAGGTGGTACAGATTTGTCTAGGTACCATCTTTCTATGTTCTCTGATTTTGCAATATACCGGTAAATCTTTATTGGATTTGATTTTTTTTTTTACAGTGGAGGAATGATGGTACAAATCTGTGGGAAGCGATTGGACCTGGTACAGAGGACGAAGCTTTTCTTGGAGGGACACGAGGACTCAGCTGTGGTAATTTGTACTCACTTCTACTGTTTCTGTTTTAAAAGAGGTCAAATGCTAGGATCAGAGTGGTGAAATTAAAGAGAATGTAGGTTCATTTCAAATTCATGTATAATCATAAACAGGGTTACAGTGGAATCATTTAAATCTGTGAAGTGTAATTTTCATGGAATGCCAATTGTTTTATGATTCATGGGGACATTATTTTGTAGATTTATGCAAAAAGATTGTGTTTTATAATTCATTGGGGATGTTTATTCATGAGTTATGGGTATCTTGTAAATCCATGAAAACTGAGTCCCCATGAATATTAATGATTTTACAATATTTAACTTGAAGGATACATGTACATGTAATATGTTCAGAGATATTTATAATTTCTTAGTACAAATGTACTAGAATTAGAAAATGGAGAAAATGATCAAGTTCAGATTTTCCTTGGATATTGAACTGTCAAAAACAGAGGTAATTTTTAATGGAAAATGTATTGTGAACTCATTAATAGAAAAGAAGACAATCCATGAAACTAGGCCCCCCAGGAAATGTAATGATTCCACTGTATACAGTAAATGAATGGACAAAATCCATAGATAAGTGAGTAATAAATTTACAGGAGTGTAATGAGAAGCTGACCCAGTTAGGCTGCCTGATGTGCCCCACCCCTCAGCTTCCTCTGTCCCAGGGGGAGAGGATTTCCCCGGAGCAGCCCCGCTTGGTCCACTACGGCCTACTACTGGACAACGTACAGACCTGGAAAAACCTGTCCTACCTATCCACCTTCAGCCCACTCTTCTATTACCCGGATCCCGTGTTGGAGAAATTACCCAACAGTGCTGACTTTGTGAAGGGAAAGTCTCTTGTCATCAAGGTATATCTTTAAGAGAGATCAATGGTCTTGGCCATTTTTAGACTGTATTGATCTCCTTTAAAAGAAGAGCTCCATATAAGTATATAGAAAAATACCCAAATTTGAAAGGTAAAATAAATGGATTGTTTCTTTACTACATCATAGTTTGTAGCTTAACAAATCATATCTTAAAATTTTAGGAAGATCTGATGGTTAATTTGTTGACCATCCAGCCTCCTTAATGTTTTTTATGCCGTTTGGATTTCAATCGAAAAATTAAATCATCAGGTTTCTAAAATGTTTACAGCTTGTTTTGACTCAAGTTAATATTTTTTGGTTAGTTTTGTTACTGACTGTCTATGGAGATATGTAGGGTTGATGATGTTTAACATGATGTGCGTACACATTCTATCGATTAATTAACAATGTGACATCTTTCTGTTAACTGTTAGTAACAAATCCAATAATTTAAGTGTTTTGTTTTTACTGAGAGTGTTTGTATATACTAAATATATACAATTTATACTATTACAAAACACAGTGAAAATAGGTTTTGTTTGCCGTGGTACCCGCTTTTCTTCCCATTAAAACATCATTCTTTTGATTTCAAAGGGATTCTCATTCTAGTTCAATTAAGGCAAAATAAACTAATTTTAAAGTTCCTTGCCCCTTTGATGAAGATAACTCGCACAAAATAAAAGACTGTTACATGTATTTATTTTTAAAAATTTCCAAATTAGAAAGTTTTGCCCTGAAAAGGTACCAGGTATGCTGAAATTTGTTTGCATTGATTAAATAATAATTTTGATGTGTTTCGGAAAATGCAAATATTATTCATTTTAACTGATGATTGATGAACTTAACATTTATGATGGAATATTTTTTTGTGTAATCAAATGTAAGGTTTTATTACCGATAATTATGAGATTATGCTTTTGTAAAGGCAAATATTATTCATTTTTTCCTGAGGATATTGGTTTATGTTGAAATTTATTTTTCTGCAATCAAAACATGAAGCGATATTAATTCTGAAATTGATAAAGCCGAGCTATGGACGTGGATGTATGATAATGTTGGTTTTGTACTGTAGGGTTCCTCTCTCTCCACTGTACAACATTATCATGAACTGCGGGTGATGGTAGGGTCAGATCCCTGCACCAGCATCCAGGTGTCACCAGCTAACATCACCTGTATACCCCCGGAGGCACCAGAAGGATTGAGACACGAAAGAGCCAGGGTAGTGGTGAGTCACTTATTAAACTTCATTATAATTCCATGCGTTTAAAGTGACTTGCACATGCAGTGTCCTAAATTTGATTTTGTAAACTTAATTCCATTTGTTAAAAATTTCATGGTTTTCTCTGTTTTCCTGTCATTACATGATCACTGCATCAATATCTTTCATAAATTTCATAATATAAATTTTTACATTTCATTTTTACCATTAAGGTAAGGTTTGCGGATTGTGTTTCTTTTCTCAGTTTAAGAAATTGCACCATGCAAAGTTACGTATCATTTTGTTCACTCTACTACATGGTCTTTCCCTATATAAAATTCAAATAATTTTTCCAAAGCATTTTAAGACTACTAGACCTTGACCAGTGTGCGCACGGGTTGACATTGCATATCGGACATTTATGAAATGGATACATCGACACATTCATATTGTAAGGTACTTTTGAAATAAACAATGAATGTGAATATATTTCTGGTATTTTAGTTTTTATTTTGTTTTGTTTTGGGTTTTTTTTTATTTGAAAAATTGAACAATGCTATAAGCCTACAATAATGCTATTAATTTCACTACACTCTCCTTAGTTAGAATAATCTAACTGTGTCTCGGGTCGGGCCCTCACCACAGTTAGAATGCCTCCCATATACCCGTAATGTAGCAGAAAATTGCAGAATCGCTCCGAAATGATTTTGGAGAAAATTAATGAAGTTGCATTGAAAACAACAGTCAAATTAATCTAACAAACCTTTTTGAGACTGAATACCTTTCATCGAAAAATTTAATCCATATAATGGAAGAATTCAACACATTTTCACCAACATTTTTACTCACTTCAAATTTACACACCATGTTGACAATCGGAAATCTCAGGAACTTTCATAGTAAATGCACTGAGTTATAGTTATCTCTCGTATTTCCTTTGCTACAGGGACAATACACGGAACGCATTCTACCGTTAAACCGGGTCCGTAGGACAATTATCATTTTAACGATAGAACATTCTATCTACACTCTCCTAAGAGATATAATGTGAATTTTTTGCATGGAATCAAATATTTCTGTGCCTTTAGTTTATGTTTCCACAATATCACATTTGCATGGATACACTCAGAAACGATAATACAAATACATGTAAATTTTCATTGGAAATTTGCTATATATTCTGTTCATATATATTTATGATTTCTTATGAGAGAAATTATAAAATAACAAATACATATCATTACTTTAGTTTGTCTTCTCTGATTTGAACACCGCTATGAGTATCCTGTGATTTAGTGTGAATGTAATGCGCACGCACAAGATTGTAAAATTCAAAAAATCCGGAATTTTTAGAGGAATTTTCATTGATTATTAATTAGCGAAGCTTAATTGAGAAAAAATAAAAACAAATTGGTAATCTTCACGTTCAAGTTATGTTTAAAATTATAAAACAAAAGACATTGCTCTTTCGATTTATCGGTATTAAAGGCCAAATATTCGAGTCTATTATTTTAATATAGTAGTATAAATAAGAGGTCAAAGTTCATGATATCAAATTGTCATTTTGATGAAAATGAAAACACTTTCATAAAAACATGTACATTTATTTACAATATGCCGGTATGTGGTTTTTAAAAAAATGTCTTATTGACATTACAGTACACAGATTATTAGATATTAATATCATGCATTTATTCAGACCAAATTTGAAACTCTACAGTGTGTTACTTGCAACCGAACAGATTTTCCACACTCTCTTCTTTGAACAATGAAATCATGTTTCAGAAATGATACTTTAACAATGCATAGAATAAAATTTTTGTGAAGCATTCCACCTTAATTGAAACCTCCAAGTCCATTAATTTCATGAAAAACCATCTGGTGTTTCTATAAAGCTATTTAAAACCTTATGTGGACACCGTTTTTTGTGAAAGTTGATAAAATGCTTGTGTCTTGTTACTTTATCATGGTAAACAACAAAACCCCATGAAATAAATAACGGAAGTCAATTATTACGTCATATAAATCTTGACGTCGTATCTGAAAGAAAGGGTAGCTGGTGTTTGATCACAGTGAAAATCTTAGTTATCTCCCTGTAACTGCAAACCTCACCATAATATATAAACCTTTTTATATTTGCTGTATTGTTATATGGTCCTTGTTTGTTCTTATAGGTTAAAGTTGGCAACTTCCATGAAGATGTTGGATATTTGACTTACTCAGGTAAAAAATTTGATTAAAAAAATGCTGTAAAAAAATGTATTGGTTCTAAGACATCGTCACAATAAAACAAATCTGTACGTTGCACTGATCACAAGTAATTCTATTGCAAGATTTGCCAAGGAATTATCTAGATCGTTAATTTGAAGTTGAAACATAAAAGTTAAGTTGTTCCCTATGCAAAATTTGCATTTAAAATAAAATTATAAAATGCTGCATTATATTTTGAAATTTTTGGCAGAAAGCGGTTTTTGCTAAATCAAAAACATTGCTAAATGTCTTGCATGAATGTACATGTATATAGATAAATATGTACATGTGTATATTCAGAAATGTGCTTAATCAAATCTATGCTATTAACCTAGCTAGCTGATATAAAATCAATTTCTGCCAAATATCATACAGGCAAACAATGATAGGATTACAGAGCTGATCAAAAGTTTTTTCACTGATTGTTATCTTGGCCCTTTTTGAAATTATTTGCATTGAAAATTACATTGATTTAATTTCGCATCATAAATACATGTATTGGTGGTCAAAATGCACCAAACTCTTCTCTGTCCAGAGGTAGAAAAATGAAACAAAATGGCCACGACCATCCAGCCTTTGTTAATGATTTTCTTTTCATTTTTCATCTTTTTATTCATTATTAAGTAATCATTCCTTTTATCAGGAAAGTAAATAAAAAGGCTTATTTGTGTGGAAATTGGACATTCTAAAAATTTGATAATCAGCAAATTACTATATAGACTTATGTATTTTTCAGAAGCAGATAATCACAATCGTACTGACAAGCCAATAGCCATGGGCATCATACTGGGGGTAGTGATCCCAATGATCGCAATCATTGCCCTGCTAACCATCTGTATCATTCGGCGACAGAGGAAAAACAAGCCACCAGAGGGAGCTATTCCCGAGCTGCTGAAGGATCACGAAGCTGACGAGGAAGAAGAAATCGGAATGAACAGTATGACAATAAAAGCTGAAATGAATGGGCAGATAGCTAATGGAGGTAGGTCATTTAAGAAGTAAATATCAAGTAAAAGAGTTCACTGAGCTATAAACTTTATTGGTGTTGTGATCAAATCCTGTAAAGCCAAAGGGCTTCTCAGAAGATTTGGTCATGTACCAACCATGTTCATATTCCGGTGAATTTTTTAACATTGCTGTTTATTACTTATATTTATACATTTGAAAAATTATACATGTATGCTCATGTGGTGATCATTGTGACGTACATAAAAAATATGACCTCTTGACCCTTTAATAATTATAAGTTTACACAGAAAAGAACGTTTTTGTTTTTTGAAAAGTTCATATAAAGAAATATATTTGCAAATGTAAAATAAAAATTTTAGACTTGCTAATTAGATTTGAATTTTTTAAATTTTACAGACAAATATGAATGAATAGATTTCCAAGTTTGTTCCAATCTACATGTATATAACTAAATAAATGTGTTTTGAAAAATAAAACAAATAGTGATATAGTAATCTTCATTGCTAAATATTTACTAATTAAAAAAAATAAAATAAAGTTGAGGTTTTTTGTATACAACAATCATTGTAGACTCTGCCCCCTACATCAATGAGTTGTTGGCTCGAATCGAGGATGAAGCAGTTCGTCAGAGCGTTAGTGACTTCCTCATCCCAAGAAGTAAACTCAGTGTGGGAGATCTCATAGGGAAAGGTAATCATGTAATACATGTAATCACTCATTGTGAATGAGGTCATAGAGAAAGATAATCATGTAATACATGTAATCACTCAGTGTGAAAGATCTCAGAGGGAAAGGTAATCATGTAATGCATGTAATCACTCAGTGTGAAAGATCTCAGAGGGAAAGGTAATCATGTAATGCATGTAATCACTCAGTGTGAAAGATCTCAGAGGGAAAGGTAATCATGTAATGCATGTAATCACTCAGTGTGAAAGATCTCAGAGGGAAAGGAAATCATGTAATGCATGCAATCACTCAATGTGAAAGATCTCAGAGGGAAAGGTAATCATATAATGCATGTAATCACTCAGTGTGAAAGATCTCAGAGGGAAAGGAAATCATGTAATCACTCAGTGTGAAAGAGATCATAGGGAAAGGTAATCATGTAATATATGTACATGTAATCACTCTGCAGTGTGAAAGAGATCATAGGAAAAGGACTTAATGGTATACTTGTATACATGTACATTCGTAGCTATTGAATTTATTCCTATAGTAAACACTGTGTATGCGATTGTGTCTGTGAGTTTTTGAGTTGTTGTGTTAGTGTATAAAACCTTGTAGACAAGATTGAAAGAAAACTTAATAAGCACTTAGAACCATTAAATTTGGCTTACATATTAAACATTGTAATAGATCAAATCCTAGTCATTTTTAAGTTATTAGCAAATCATTGGAGTAAAAAAAAAACTAGTTGACTGATTTGTTAAAAAAAAAATGCAATGAACATTTTCATATACATGAGTGAACCAGTATATTACTAATGAGAGATGCAGTTTGGATGTATTTACTTCAAAGTAATTTAATTTCTTAATAATTTTTTCCATGTCTTTGTCCACAGGTAGCTATGGCAGCACATCTCAGGGACAGTATAAAAACTCGAAAGGAGCAGACTCGGAAGAACAGAATGAAGTAGTGGCAATCAAATCCCTACAGGGTAAGAGAAGAAAAGGGAGATTTTAAAGTACGAGGGCTGTTCGGAAATTATTGAGACACTTAATTTTACTCCATTGGGAATTATGTTTATTCATGTGAAAATTTTCTATTCAACGACATCATTAGATCATCTCTGCTAAGCTGACAAACTTGCCTTTGTACGGTGACCTGGAGCATTTTAACGCGTCTCGTTGCTCTTATGTTTTAAACAACTTTCAAAGGAACGGAAAACATAAATTATTCTTCATTTCTCATCTCCTGTTTTAATTTTAAGATGCCAACAATTACATATTCTCTCCATTTTGGTTTTTTTGTTGAAAAAAATCGAGTTATTTCTACTTGAAAGTCAAACTACTGTAAAATCATGTGTATAACACATTTTTTGTTAGCCAAAATTTGATCAAAAGTGGGGGGTGCGTGTTGTACATAAGGCCAAAATTTTACCCCATTTTTTCAGGCCGTGATTCTGGATACCGCGGGAGTATGACTGCCGATATCACATGTTATGGAAGTTGTATGAGTGTATACTAAACTTATGTGTCAGAAATAACTTATTCTTAGTTTTTTTTTCCATGTATTGAAATATTTATCCTCTCACACCACTATTCCTTGCATTAAACAAGTTATTGCCAGTGTATTCGCCATTACGTAAGCAGCCACCTGTTGACTCGGCGCATGGTCAATGTTTGTTTAACAATTATGGGTGTCAAAAGCATGCACCTGTCTTGTGTCGGACTTCACAGGGATTTTTCAAGTGCATGAAGATTTGCAATTGCTATGATTTTATTTAACTTGATTACTTTGTGTCAAGTTATGCAGTTAAACGAAGACACTGCTAAAAATACATTGATCATTTGTACGACTTGATAATAACGATATATGACATACATACATTTCTTCACAATGTTTATTTAACAACAGTCAAAGAGTTTGACTATAATTAATCAATTAAATCATTTCTCTTGATGTTGCTTGGTTTAGATCTGCAAATATTATTACTTTTAAGCACTAAGCTCGGTTGCTGTTCTTCTCTACATACTTGATAATCTTCACATTCTTCACTGTCGTATAAGGCCACCCAATGTTAATTCTACGTTTAACGTCACTTAAAAATTTCAAACCTAGGAGGGAGGGCGATAAAATTAAAACAATTTTTTCAAAGAAAGGATTTTCATTCATTTACATCAATAAAAATATATTGAGCATTCAAGCTACATGTAGGCTACCTCTTTAATTATGATATTTCCTTACAATCCCATTGAGTATCTGATATAGAGTCCATAATGTGCTCTAAACATTTCGAATTTCTACAACTTGCAATATTTTTGTAAAATTTAACTTTGAAAATTAAAATCAAAATAGGGGTTTGTTTGTTTGTTTATAAACACAATTTCTCCTAATCCTACACGCGCGGGTTACGTTAAACATAGAATTAACTTTGCATGGACATGCAGCCTAAGAAACTTTCTTTACGAAGTGTCAAATGATATTTGATACCGCCCATGTAAATCATACCGTCCTTTTTATGTAAAATTGTAAAAACAAAAAACAACAAATTTTTTTTAACTCCGCCCATTTAATTTTCTTTTTCACATTTTACACTTTACATCAATTATAACGATGATCAAATAATTAATTGTGCTTGGATTTCATTACATTAAAAACGGCTTGTGTGTTTTTTTGGTGAGACTTTCACTCTCATATCGCTTGGGCCAAGTTCCAATCACGAAATTACAGTAAATTATCATTAAACATCAATAGTTATTTGGGAAAATGGCGGCTGTCGATTTTCATCGTCTGAGCTATGTTCCGATCTCAAAATTACAGAAATGGCGCTCGATTATAAAATTATCATGAAACATTGATAGTTTTGGGGAAATGGCGGCCGTTGATTTTGACATTTTTTAGATATGTATTAGACATAGGACCTGCTGTTTTTTCACCAATTTTTTGGCCAACTTTGGGGGGTGCGTATTATACACGAGTGTGTATTATACACGATATTTTACGGTACTGTAAAACATCTCTTACAGTCATTCTGTACATATTTTAGAACTGTAGACTTCAGTTAGTGTGTAAAACTTACTTGATGTTTAATCCTCCTTTTAATTCCAGTTCAGTAAAAATAAACCGATAAACTTAAGCTCTTTACCCCTTTCCATCATATAGTTTTTGTTTAAGCATTTGCTTGGCCTGAAAAGGTCTTCTTCCAAGATTTCCACCAGTTTGATGTATATTCGCTGCGCCACCTTGTCATCAAATTTCAATATATTGTCGTAGTAAGAGTTCAATTGTTTGATAAATGTATTTGTATTATCTCTGTATTTTAACTCAAGCTCTAGTGAAATGAGCATATAAAATTTGATTTCTTTTATCATAAACTGTAGGTCTAGTAGATGTTTAAGTGTTTTCATCTCCGAATGTGTGCCTGCACCGGCTATCCCGACCACCGATAATAATACTAATATACTATAATACTAATGTTACTTTGTTCAATTATTTGTTGGGGTTGCTTCAATGTTTATGCCAATTTTCACTTACATGTAAATTAGAAGGGTAAAAGTTTACCCTCTTATAGAGGGTAAACTTTTAGTTATCTCAATAATTTCCGAACAACTCTCGTAAAAGGTAAAGATTAGGTTTATAGTCTTGTGCCCAAAGTAAATTGTCTCACACGACTTCCACATATTGCTCCCTGGCGAGACCTTTACAATCCTTAACATCCTCAGCTCCCTGGGGAGCATACAAGCAGAGCTGGCAAATTATATATGGCTCTAATGCTTTTTCATTCACATAGCCAGCTGGTCTCATGTGCCAGGTACCCATTTTCAATGGGTGGAGAGAATGCACAAGTAACTTGCCCAAGGTTACAATGATACCGCGATAGCAACAGACCAGACTCGAACCCAGGGCTACCGTGTCCAAATGAGTCGATGCTATCAATTGAGCTGACACCTCTTAAGAGCACAGGGCACTGAATTGTCAAAAAATAAAGGTTACTATTTAGTTGGTGTGTTTGAAGGGTACACATCTCAGATCATTGAAAAAGCCTGGGTTTCTGCACATTATTATATGTAGCTTTAGTTACTAGGTTGGGAATTTCAAATTTATTTCTAAAATATGAAATAAACATTTCTGGGATATGAAAAAAATACTACAAAATAGTTATTCCTTTTGTGTCACTACTTGCTTTAGAGTTGGATAATATTTTAGAATTTTTACATTTGTTTTGTCTTAGCATGATTTTGGCAAGGTTCTATATATTATATTAACTTAAATGGACATAAATGTTTTTTTTAGGCTGCTCCACAGACAAGGAGACCACTGATAATTTCCTGAAGCAGTGTGCCGTACTGAAGGACCTACAACACCCCAACATCCTGGTCATGTCCGGAGTCTGTCTGTCCAGCTCGGAGCCGCCATTGATCATCCTACCCAATCTACAGAGGGGAGATCTCAAAAACTACATCAAAGACTCGTCCAAGGTCTGATGTTAATTTTCTCTTTATGTCAAGCAACAGAAAGGACTACCGGTATATATGATATGGGTCTAAAATGGCCCCTAAAATGAACATCACCAATTTACTGTAATTCTTTGATTCCTTTGTACAGATATATATGTGAAGTTTTTTTTCATAGTTTTCATTTAGATCCAAATGCCCACAATTTTGAAATAATGACATTATAAATTTTTCTAGTTAACTTTTTCCTGCCAATTTTGCATTTTTAGCATAAAATGGCTTTTTTTTAAAACAGTTTTTCTTTTAGAAAATATTGAGTGATTGCTTGAACAAACAAAATATTCTCATCAAAGATGTATCTATTGAAGACTAATAAGTGACCAAAAAGTTTTCCTAGGTTGTGTTGCTATATATTTCCCATTCGAAAAAAGATAATAAAAATGTCAATTTTTGATTGATTTTGATTAAATTACAAAAAAGGGTTACTTCTGACATCATATACTGCCAGTGAGTGCAAATAAATCAACTTAAATCAACTCTTCTAAAAAAAACCATAACTATTTAATGTACTGATACACTTTAAAAAATATTGAAATATGGGGGCCAAGTTTGACCCATATCATATATAGTTCTTTGAATTTTCTAGCTTTTACAGTATTAATTAACATCTAGTTGAAAGTCTACATGCAGTGTCAAATTTTCTTATTGAAATTTGAAAGTCCAGCAACTATAATTATACTGTCATTAAATTTTATTATAACTTGTCAGTTAGATAAACATGGATTATTTTTTTAATTTGTTTAGTTGTCAGTTATTATTGAATATATGGCTTGAATGGATTAAGAATTTTGCTCATGAAACTTGTGTGAAAGAATTGACACTGCCAGTTTGACCCAAAAGGACTACCTGGTACTTGCATCTTCATCAATTCACATTTCAGTATTGTATATTACAGAACCTGACATTGGTCGATTTATTAGAGGTTGCGCAACAAGTGTGTGAGGCCATGACCTATCTCGAGGGAGTGCATGTCATCCATGGCAACCTAGCAGCCAGGAACTGTCTGTAAGTCACACTCGGTCTATACACTGTTTATGCTTCAATGATAATTAATTGTAGAAAATTGTTGGTTTTTAAATTAGATATTACAGATCATAACTTTGTAAATGAAAATTAAAATTGACCTTCATCAGGAATCAATCGGTTTTCATATTTGAACAACTCTTGTAATAATAATTAAAGAAAGCCTTTTGACACATAAATATCTAATACATGTATGTATTCTACCCTCCTAGCATTGAATTGCCAATATGTTTGCAGGGTGGCGGACGACAAAGTGGTGAAGATATCCGACTATTCCATTGCCCCGCTGTATTCTGGGGACTTCTACCTTTCCAATGACAACATCTCAATAACAAGATGGTGGGCATCAGAAATCCTAGACATAGAAAAGGGGACCACTCCAGCCTTTGACCATAAAACTGACTGTGTAAGTTATAGGGGCTGGTATAGCCTTTTGAGGAAGAAAGCAATTTGAAAAAAAAAAAATGAATCTTAATTGAATCAAAATAAGAATTCAAATTAAAATACTCATATGAAAAAAAATTGCAATAAAAAAAGTGATCTGATGGTTGTTGAGAATTCTTCTATTAGCTTGGGTTAAGTGTAGGTTGTAGGAGGGGGATAAATGTACAATGCAAAGCTCATCAGTGACTATTTATTACACTGTAACCTTTTCATTTCCAACAGTGGTCATTTGGAATAGTCCTGTGGGAACTGATGACAAGGGGAGTAACTCCGTACCCTGATGTGGAGACAGATAACCTTAAGAAACATTTGACTGGAGGTCATCGGTTAAAGAAGCCACGACAATGTCCGGAGGCTATGTATGTGTTTTTTGTTGTAATGCTATCATCTCGCTTGGTTCTACATGTTTTATTTAAACAATAGAATGCCTTCTTCGGTGATTCATATGAAGGCAGGGATCTAGCATAAAGAAAATAACGCCGGTTATGAAATTTTTTTTTGAATGATCGCTACCTTCATATCCCGCATGAATCATCAAAGAAAGATTTTATTGTTTATATTTACATCTCTCTTTTAAAAAATTGATAAATTGATCGTAAAGAGTAAGTAAAATTAACTAAATTATTGTTAAGTACATCAGTATGCTAGATAAAAGAAATAGCCAAGTTGTCTTATAAGGGAATTTGAGTCTGACATCATCATGATTATTTTGTGCAGCCTGTGATTTTCTTAATAGGTTGATGAAGGTTTCGACCAATCGATAAACTGGTAAAAACTGCATCGCGTAGATATCAGTCCTGTCAGTTTCTAAAGAGCTATGAATTACAATTAATTTCCATAAGAAATAGAGGGAATCATACTTGGTAGATGTAAATATATCATAAACATGCTTAAAGAATTACTGACTGATTGTGATATTGAAATTTGTGTCAATCAAATTCTGACCTCTCAAGAATTTTTTGAACTGTCTTTATACATGTATATTACATGTAGTATAAATGCTTTAATTTTTTTAAAAGAGTTAAAAATTTAAATTAAAAAAATTAGTTAAGATATACATGTATGCATAACTTCTTATTGATCACCATTGTAGTTACCTGCTGATGTTGAAGTGTTGGACGGATGTTCCTTCCGATCGGCCAACGTTCTCCGAGATCACCGAAGAAATGAAACAGTTCACATCAGCAGAGGAATCTAGTGATGTATCACAGCCTCTACAGACCAAAATAGAGCCAGGGGGATCCCAGGAGTACCTGGGGGTAATGGGCTGAGGACAAGTGGGGGGTCAGAGAAATGAATGAACATGAATAGACAGAGGGTACGGGTGTCGGAGTAATGAGGGTAGTGCTTGTGTCTGGAACCATTGGTCAGTGACACAGAGTACATGTAGGTCATCTGATTGTATCAACACAAGCTGCAGATTGGGACACCTTCAGACTAAATTGTTTGCATGACAGCTTCGTAATTTTTTTCTCTATCTCTCACCCTCTGCAAATGTTTAGTATAATGATTGATGCATTATTGTTTTTAGCTTTTTCATAAAATATGAGCCACGTATCCGAAAGGGAGTTACCTGTGGAATACTTCTTGATCAATTTTAGCAAAATCTAAGAGTTAAAGATCAATTTTGTGGGACCATCTGTTGATATTAACAACCATTAGATTGTACAGAAAGACACTCATCAATTCAGTTCATTATTTGTTCAACAAGTATTTTGAAATGTCCATTATTTTTGCAAGCTTTCTGTGCCAAACATTGTATAAGACCCTTGTTCATTACCAGTGGTAATATATGTACCCGAATCAAACCATTAATGTATTTGTTTTCACTCACTTTGTGTGCAATTTTTTTTTTAATATGTCATATACATGAATAATGACCGAGTTATTATACATATAAACTCTACCGTTGGTGCATATCAACTATTTGTAGTCATTTATGTTATTTTATATGTTTTACACAAAGGCTTTGTAAGATGTGCCATAGTTTTACAATGTTATGTAAAAGATGTGACAATACCTATAGACTAGTGCTCATGATATATTTTAATGACATATGTTTATTTGTCCGTCATGTAGGCCATTTAATGGCAGAACCCCATAACTACAGCTACATGTATCTTATGCTTTTCTTGTCCAAATTTGTTTAGTGAGGTATGTGTATAATTTGAAGGCCAGGTGTGTTCTTAACATTTCAAGTGAACTTCAAAACATAATTTTGATAGAGGTCAACCATTTCTGTTCTTTTTCCTTTAATATTTTAGATGAAACATGCAGTTAGATATATTTCTAAATTCAAAGCATTTGTTTAGAATACGATATGGGTAATATGATGTTATGTACATGACTTAGGTATGAATTTAATATTGTTAACCGTTCATATTTAATACCTTACACTGCATATATATGTAAACCATATTTATTGAGGATTATATTTCTGGGGGAAAGAGAATATCAAAATTTACAAGCTTGCTTTTGTATGTGCATTTGCTTTGAAGCATTGATGCATTTTATATTGTTGCTTATTATTTATGTGTATATTTTTGAATTAAAAATAAATTTTGTGGATTATGATTTCTTAGATATGATTTGCATTAGTATATACGCAATCTCTCCTCTCTCTCTCTCTCTCTCTCTCTCTCTCTCTCTCTCTCTCTCTCTCTCAAGATAATTTGTTTACCTTCCTATGGTCAATATGAGTGATGGAAAAAATAACTGTTATTTAAGGAATAAGGAGTATTATGAGGTGATCAAATACAGTCGGGGGATCAAATTCAATAAAGCCCAAAGGGGTTTATAATTTGATCACACCAGACTGTATTTGATCACCTCATAATATTCAAGAAATGATTCCTTATTACATAATTTTTTTTATCAAGATTCATCGAATAGGGTATTACCATGCGCACCCATTGAAGTTAACTTTTTTACGTACTTTTTTATGTTACGTAATGAACAAAGATAAAAAATTCAATTATAAAATTACTGCAGGCATACAGTTCAAGATTAAGTGTAAACTTTTTTTCTTTTCTATTTTTTTTAGAAAAAATCATTTCAAAGTTATAATTTTTTAAAAAATATTTGTTGTTATTTGTAATCGGTTGTAAATTTGATATTTGTTTAGACCGAGACCTACAAATATGCAGCTAAGGTAACTAATACATGCTTCCAATGGACTTATTTTGTTTAGTCATGCAATCTTTTAGGAAAACTATTACTTGTCTAATCAAGAATAGATATGGGTTACCCCATATCCAATTTGTTCGACTTTTAAATTACTTGAATTTTCACTGTGTTAAGCTGATCTCTAAGTTAAAATCAATGAACTTGTTAATTGACTTCCTAAACGGCCTTTATGTCTTACCCTTTCTATTGCTATGAAATGAAGTCTTTTACTACATTGTATTTTTCAAAACAAACAAAGTAATTCACCTAAAAACTGTTGGAAAAAATATTTAATGCCACTTTTTAAGGTCAAGATGAGTAAGCGAAATGAGGGTATAGATGTTATAAAAGTTTAAGAAAGAAAATGAGCGAGTTATCCCCTATATTATTTTAGCTTTCCAAGGGCAACGAATGTAAATATAATTCTAAAATAAAAAGATAAGCCAGTTAATTATCAAATTACAAAATTATATTGAAATATTTCAAATTTTGTAAAAATGTATAAAATATGTTTGACTCAAAAATGTATGAAATTTATTTACTTAAAATGTATTTTAAACTACAAAAATGGAAATTGGCTGGAGACAGGTTATAAAAAAGGGGGTATACATATTCTCGAGATTCTGTTAAGAAAAGTAAGTAGTTCAGATATATTTAAAAAAAAAACAACGTTAATTTGATTATTTAAGGTTTTTAGTGAATAATTTCAAGAGAAAAAACATCACTATAACCACACAATTGCTGAGTATAGGGACCCACCGTAAACAAATCTGCAGAAAATTAAGATGTATGATCAATATTCATTTTTAAAGAAATAGTCTCTATGTTATATGATAAAAAAATTAACGTAATTTTTTTACAAACCTTTTGACTCAAGTTGACATTTTTAAGTCTTGTCAACAACAGTATTGCTCAAATTACATATACATAAAATGAGGGGAAAAAGAGAGTGCACTGACATGACTTCCCAGCAAGGCTCAATTAGGCCTCGGAAACTTTCAAAACGAACCCACAGGAAATCATCGACACATCAGGGGTATTGGCTTACAGGTGTTGACCACCTCATCAGTTCAGAGACTGAAAATTATGCATCAACTGACTGTTGAAATTTAAGATTAGATTATGTGCAGCGTGTTTCCCGTTTGGGGACAAGATAGTTCACTCGAATAATTAAGGCTTAGATAAAAAATGAAGTTTTGTGTGGATGACAACAGTTCATTCTGTCAGTCTACTTATTTCTTAGATAATTCTGGAATTTACTATAGATAAATGTAAACAAACGCAGATATTAAAAAGGGGGAGGGTAATTTTTTACAAGAATATCCCTTCGTTTTCTAATAACTATAGATTCACAAGTTTTACTTGACCTTCTATTTTAACGCAACGACTATAAAAATAGTAAAACCACTAACCCCCCCCCCCCCCCCAAACAAACGCACACACGCACACACACACACACACACACACACACAGAGAAAACATTTCAAACAACAGCTTTGTCAATTACGTAACTATGTTGATCAATAAAGCCTTGTTAGCCCGAACACAATCCACAAGGGACAATATATTGTTATACTTGTTTCTCCGAAAGTAAAGAAAATACCCCAACTAGGAATCAAGATGATATAAATAAAATGAATAACAAACGCCTTTTCATAAATTATTCTTTTTAGAAAATCACTTCGAAGAAACATTATGTCATCCTCCTAAACTTTAAAGAACACGAACTTTTAGTAAAAGGAGCACGCTTTCATAGTTTATAAATGAAAAATGAAATTAAACCATGCTATCAGCGGTTTATTGGACTTTTTAAAAAGTTCTTTTTGTAAAAAAAACACCAAAAAATAAAACAGGCAGAGATCAACTAATTAAATCCAATAAATATGACGCATGTTGCATTTAATCAGTTAATTTTTATCTGCAGATAATTAATGGCCGTAATGTTCATGTTCTGTACATACAAATGTCGGATAAAAATAGCACTAGCACAGATATGAGATCATGCTGTAATGTTTAGAAAGTAAACAAATAAAACAAAGAAGATAAGTGCCAAGAACATGTTTTAATGTATATTATTTATTTGTCAGAGAATGCAGTTCTATATGTACATGTACAGATGCACACTTTCAAATGTAAAGATTTTTTTATATGTTCATATGCCATTTCAAAATCCTGGGTACGGGGGAATTTGTCAGGCCTTGTATGCTCTTGTCCTTTGATGGAGACAAAAAAAAAATCAATATATTTACATAAATATTTATTTATATAAAGATATCAAAGGTGTGAAAATTTCAACGATCTATGTTCATTTTTCAACTTTACCTTTAAAATAGATTTCTACCGATTTTTTTTCTTCTAGTTTCATTCATTATATTTATGTCGACATTTCTCGTGCATAGTATGGTTTTGTTGCACCAAGTACACGTCTGGTAATATGTTTTGTATCTAGAAGTTTTGGCAAAGACAAGCAAAATTTGTTCGTTTACTAGATACATCGAAGATATTTTAAAAATGTCAAATGTGTAAACAATTTTAACGACATATATGTATACCTTTGTTTATTCAACAAGTTTTTAAAATTTTATTTTGCTCACTCTTTTTTCTCTGATGAACTAGCCTCCCCCTTCCCTTCATTATATTCATCATGAATGCAAACCTCTTATCTCTTTATACCGGACATGTCTATAAAACACTTTTGTAAGAAAAGGCATACGGCTGGGGTGATAAGACTTTTATTAAATGTTGTCACAAATGGCAACAACCGACCTTATTGTAATTATATAGTCCTTCACTGTTTTCTTGTTGCAACGTCTTAACCGCCTTTTTTTCCTCATAAAAGAGGTTTGTGTTAAACATATCATTTACAAATTCGTCTGTAGTTTTAGCTCGAATATCCTTAAGAATGTTATGTAGATTTTAAACAATATATCGTATGTTACAAATATATCGTATCGTTTGGTTGCATGGTTTGAAGATTTTCAAAATGAATTTCAGTGGTCAGTAAATTCCGATAATGTCTTTATGAGTTTGACTTACATCGTGCAGCCTACAAACTAAGTAAATGCAATTACTATAGTACATGTGATCCTTTTGTAACCCCGTTTTCGTCAAATTTGCAATAAATTCTACGGAAAGAATGAGTAAATTGTAATGTAGATGAAGTGAAAGTAACTATAAATTTACCAGGTGATAATTATAAGGTTTCCTGCATTGGTTCATGGACAAATGATCGATGTTAACCATATATAATTAGCATCCAAATGAAGAAAGACACGTACATAAAATAACATCCTTACTTAAAAATAACAATATACACCCTTACTTAAAAATAACAATATACATCCTTACTTAAAAATAACAATATACACCCTTACTTAAAAATAACAATATACATCCTTACTTAAAAATAACAATATACATCCTTACTTAAAAATAACAATATACACCCTTACTTAAAAATAACAATATACATCCTTACTTAAAAATAACAATATACACCCTTACTTAAAAATAACAATAACATCCTTACTTAAAAATAACAATAATCTATAAAAAAAAAAAAAAAAAAATAAGCAATCGGATCTAATTTAGATTTTTACATTAGATTTTTGAAGTTTCTAACTAGTATTTAGTAAAGGAAATTTTCTTTTTTAGCTTCAAATATGCACACTTCCTATATCCTTTTAAAACTCTTCTCTTCTTAAGGAAATCAAAATGGTGTATAATCGCCACGTCATAATGTTGTCTTAGTATAATTATGATTTTACATCTGACTTTTGTGCCGCATTTACATTATTTGGTTTCGTCTGACATGTTGTCCATTAAAATTTGTATTGTTGTTTAATATGACATCAGAGGATGGCTGTTTGATTTACTATCCATTTGTATTTCACAAATTTAACGTTTTAAAACAATGGTATTATCCATAGAGTTTATCCCGTTGCAAATGTCCCCCTACTGTTTTTTTCTTCTTGTTTCTCAGTTTGAATGCCATTTGTTAAGTTATATATAAGCAAGGTAATGCCAATCATTGTCAAAATTCTCTTGATGTTAATCCCAGCCAGTCAATATTGAAAAAAAAAATTGACTAGTCAATATTTTTCGGACGAACTGATATCGTAATTATTGATTGCTCATCTATATAGAGTTATTTAAGAAATAAGGAATCATTCTTTGAGTATTATGAGGTGATAATTTCGGTCGGGGCGTGATCAAATCCAATAAAGCCCGAAGGGCTTTATGATAGATTTGATCACACCCCGACCGAAATTATCACCTCATAATATTCAAAGAATGATTCCTTATTACCAATATTAAATTTCGTTGTCTAAAGAAGGGTATTTTTGCACTCAATTATTTTACACTATTTTTTTCGAATGTTTATGAGAATGTGGATTTTTTAATTATAAAGTATATTACTTGCAGCTAAAACAGATTTTTCTACTTTCTCGTAAAAAATATAAAAAAATCGTTTAAATAATTTAGGGCATAGTTCCTCCTATTAAAAAGAAATCAGTTCCAGAAATGATAATTCAACGATCCATAATTAAACATTTTAGTGTAGCATTCAATCTTAAAGTCAAAGTCAAGTCGAAGTGAATGTCGCCATATTATTTGGTCTTTTATTTATTAGTGTGTCTAACAGAAAAAAATAAATGAGATTGTGCTAATATGTTATTTTGTAATCAACGAATTTGAATTCCAAAAAAACACTATATATATGTATATGTATATGTATATATATGTTTGAAAAAAGGACAACAATTTTTTTTCTTTTCAAACTTTCTATTTGCACTTTAGTTTGTGTAGATAATTCATATTTCACTGAATAATTGTAGGCTTTTGTTTTTATATCTTATTTAGAATTGGAATGGAAGAAGAATATATGCAGCATTTCAAAAACTAGCTGATAGCTCCTCAGTATACAAAAATCATTACGAGAATTGGTCTCCACAATATGACGGTTTGATTCAAAGTGGAGGAATCAATATATTTCATTCAGAATTTGAAACTACTCAATGGATCAGGGTTGATTTGCAAGAGGAATCGGCAATATCCTTTTTGCGAGTATATATGAGGAGAGATGGTGGCGGTACATTGTTTATAACTATTTTTTATATGAATATTACTACAAATGTTTTTCAAATAATATCATAATTTATGAATCATTTCGAGGTATATTGTACAGTATTTTCCTCCGCATTTTAAAAGCTATATGGATTATCTTTAAATAAAATAATGCAGCGCATATTTAAGTAAAATGTTTTAAATATAATTAGAATTTTATCAAACTGAACTCAACATTTTGCACAAAACTTGCTTTACATGTCTGGAAGTTTTGTTACGAGAAAGAAATTATTAAAGAAAAAAGCATTCCGGCGGAAATGGCGAGAGTTACAGCCATCAACTGAAGTTATATATTTATATATTTTTATTGAACATCTCATTTTTATCATGAACATGAACAAATATATGTAAATTTGTTGGGTTTCAATCTAAGTTCTTTTTAAAAAAAATATTGATATTCAAATCTGAAGACTCAGGGATTCTAAAGCACGTTAATGCAATGAGAAGTTTCTTATTTTACCTTTCTTTCTTATATTTTAGATGTTCATGTAACATTTTGATTAAAATATTCAAAATTTAATGCATTTTTTCTGAATATTCTGATATTATATATGGCATTGATATGAATTTAATATTGTAAACGTTTTTACATTTAATGAATTTACCACACCTTATACTGCACATACATTCATACAATCATGTTACTTTTATTAAATTAAATTTTAATATATTGAGGAAAAAGAGAATATGAAAATATACAAGCTTGTTTTTGTATGTACAATAATTTATTGCTTTGAAGTATTGATGCATTCTATATTGTTGTTTTTTATTTATGTGTATATTTTTTGTTAATGGGGATTCAAGTTTGTTCAAATGAATGACTACGCCCCTATTAAAGGGGAGATAATTATAAAATAAGAAAATGTAATGACATTTTAAAAGAATCTTCCTCTCAAATACCATTTGGCCAATAAAGTTGAAAATGAAATAGAAGGTTCCACAGGTATTGTATATTCATTTTTGTTCAAATCATGATCCACAAGGGTAGAGTAGGGCCAAAATGGGGGTGGGGGTCAAATTTTCACATCGGAATATATAGTGAAAATTTCTAAAAAAAATTCTGGAAAACCATTGACCAGAAAAGTTAATAAAAATTATACCTCTTAATAACACTAAAGATATCACACCAGTTTAAACACATAATGCACTATTCAACAGATGTTAAAATTTACATGTCATTGTAATTCAATGAAGTAAAATATAAGCAATGACATATAAATCTAAATATTATTCATCATAACTTTTCTCTTCATCGACACACAAATCAACTCTTTTTATGCAACTTCTCTGTTCGCACATATTTTGTACATATTTTTTGTTATTTTTCATTTACCAATTGTGCTTTTGTACTCCTTCAAATGGAGAGTTTTCCAAAAGCAGTTGTTTCGTTTCCCCATCCGTGTTTTTTTCATTTTATGTTTACCTTCACATTTGTAAAGTTTATTTCTGTTTTGTTGTATTTTTTTCTAAGATTTCACTTGAACAGTACGTTACCAATTGTCATAGTACATGTTCTGTAATTTCACTGTTTAACATTTTTGCGCAATTTTTATATAGGCATTATATTTCTATACGGCATTATTGTTTTCTACTGATTGCAGCCTCTTATGCTACCTGTTTTTTTTTTTTCAAATTCCAACATTTTGATAATGGTTAACTCTATTGAGCAATACCGTGCTGCAATCGGCTTTCTATTTTTCATGCAGATGTTTGTCAAAGACCGCCACTTTTTTCTATAAATTCTCGAAATTGTATTCATCATTCAAATCATGTGTCATTCTCATCATAAATGCTGCAATATGTATTAGGGATAACTCAGTCTTAATCAATTTTTACCTACAATTTTTCATATTTATTTTGATGATATCCGGTGATATTGAGGTCAATCCTGGACCAATGACTGAAAATGTCCATGACATATTTCACCTAAATATTAGAAGTATCAGACACAAAATTGCTCATCTTAATTCTTTAGTTCATGATTTCAACATCTTATGCTTTACTGAAACTCATCTCGATGACACTGTGTCGAATGATAGTCTATCGCTTGACGGTTTTAATACTATTTATAGAAAAGACAGAAATTGTTACGGGGGTGGGGTTATGATATATGTTTCAAATATCGTTCAGATACATAGACGCGCAGAATTCGAACCAGTCGGTATAGAATGTTTGTGGATAGAAATTGTAAACCATACCTGTAACCTTTTCCTTTGTTGCATATATCGTCCTCCTCACGCTGACAATAGATTTTGGACAAATTTTTTATGGTCTTTAGATATAGTTGGGGAAATATCCGACAAAATAGTCATAGTTGGAGATTTAAATGTTGATTTTCTCAATATTCCCCAATCACACCCAATTGTCGATGCCATGTCCAACTATAGTTTAATTAACAACATCCACGAACCAACAAGAATTTCCAGCACAACACGCACACTTATTGACCCTTTTCTCACAACATTAGATATTCAAGTAGGCGAAGCAGGCACTATTGAAATTGACTCTACTTTAGTGACCATAAGGCTACACATATTTCGCTTGTTCTGAGGTATAGTTTGAAGCGGGCGTACAATCGTAAAATTTGGGATTACAAAAATGCTGACTTTGATAGGTTGAATCTTATGATTAAAGAAAGTAACTAGTCAACTCTTATATCCGAAGCCGATAACGTCTCTGTCGCTGCTGAAAATTTTACTAATCATTTCCTTAAATGTGTACGCGAGTGTATTCCCGAAAAAAACATTACTGTTCGACCTAGGGATAAGCCATGGTTCGATTCTACCCTACGTAAAACAATTAGGCTTAGAGATCGTTTACGTTAACATTGCAATGAAAACTAACAAAATCTGAGACTGGTCAAAATATAAAAGAGTTCGAAATCAAGCCAACAATATGAAAAAGCAAGCATTTTCTAACTACTACGACAACATTGAAACTTTCATTGATGACTCTAGTAAAAGCAATAACAAATTATACTGGAAACTTCTGAAAGACGTTTTTCAAACAAAAACAGCCAGTGAAATTCCGCCTTTACAATACACAGATGATAAAAATAATGTTAAAATAGCGTTTTCTGATGTTGATAAGACAGAGGTGCTTAACAAATATTTTTCATCTATCTCTAATATTTTGACTACCGGTAAAGTTTTACCAGAATTGTACTTACAATGTGACGAAACGTTAGACAATATTTTTATTGAAGAATTTGAAGTAACTGACATTATATCTGTTTTGCCAGTCAACAAGGCTATTGGACCTGATAGTATCAGTCACAAAATGTTAAAATCAATTATGTTTACAATATGCAAGCCTTTATGTTTACTTTTTAATAAGTCTCTTTTAGAAAGATCATTTCCTAATTGTTGGAAAATGGCACATGTTCTTCCTCTTTTTTAAAAAGAGGACCCATCACTCTCGTGTAATTATAGACCTGTTTCTTTACTAAGCTGTGTAAGTAAAATAATGGAGAGAATTGTTTTCAAACATGTTTATAATTATTTCCAAAGTAACAAATTATTTTATAAATACCAAGCCGGTTTTTTTCCCGGTCACTCAACAGTGTACCAGTTAATTGAGACATATCATAGTATTGTTAAGAATATTGATGAGGGTAAATCATGTTGCATTGTCTTTTGTGATCTTTCAAAAGCCTTTGACAGAGTTTGGCATGAAGGGCTTCTTTTTAAATTACAAACTTATGGTATTTGTGGCAATCTTTTTCAGTGGTTTAGTAGCTATTTGTGTAACAGATATCAGAAAGTGATGTATAAAGATGTATTATCATCCAACTTAAGTGTTAATGCCGGTGTGCCACAAGGATCTGTACTGGGGCCCCTTCTGTTTTTAATTTATGTCAATGATGTTGCACAAAATATGTTGTCTTTTTGTAGATTATACGCAGATGATAATTCAATCCAGTATGCGGATAAAAACTTAAGAAATTTAGAAAATGTGTTAAATCATGACCTCAAGATATTAGAAAAATGGTCTGATGATTGGTTACTTAAATTTAATCCTAATAAAACCAAAGTTGTATTTTTTGACAAGTCAAAACGTAAGGAAATCCCAGAACTGTTTTTTCAAGATTGTCAGTTAGATATTGTTTCTACTCATAAACATCTAGGTCTAACGTTTTCTGATGATTTGAAATGGTCTGTGTACATCAGTGATATAGTAAATATCGCTTGCAAAAAATTAGGACTACTTAAGAAACTTAAATTTACTTTAGGTAGAGAAAAATTATCTAAATTATATCTAACTTTTGTAAGACCAATATTAGAATATGCTTCTGTTGTATGGGATGGTTGTTCTTCCGCAGAAATTGAAAAGTTAGAAAAAGTACAGGTACACGCTGCAAGAATTGTCACGGGACTACCAATTTTGGCCTCCAGGGAATCATTGTATTTTGAAACAGGGTGGGAGTCTTTGGCTAAAAGAAGGGAAATAGCTAAACTAACAATCATGTATAAAATTCATTACAATCTTGTACCACAATATCTTAGTGATATTGCTAACATTTATAGAAAAGATACTTCTCGCTACAGTACTCGTAATGAAGATAATTATATACCTCCCAGAGTTAGGCACGATACATATAAAAAATCATTTATTCCAGATGCTATAAGCAAATGGAACTCACTAAATTCGGATACCAAGAAATCAACATCCATCAGTCAGTTTCAAAGAAACATTTCTAATAATACGAGTGATTCAAAAGTTCCTAAATATTTTCTTCATGGTAAAAGAGTAACTAACATCATTCATGTTAATTAAGGCACAATTGTTTACTTAATTATGATTTACACAGAAGAAATATTATTGATTCTCCAAATTGTATATGTGGAAAGAAGGAAGATGTATATAACTTTTTATTTGTTTGCAAACGATTTTCGAATGCAAGAAATATTTTATTTAACGAACTATTCCAAATACACGATTTGGGTATTATAGATTCGCATACTTTACTATGGGGTAATGATAACTTAGATTATAAAATTAATGTTAGAATATTCACTGCTGTGCAAAACTTTATAACCAATTCTCGCAGATTTATATAAATATATACTGTGTTTTCATATTTGTTCTTTACCATTCCTTTTCGATATATATATATATATATATATATATATATATATATATATATATATATATATATATATATATATATATATATATACATATATGTGTGTATCTCATGTTTTATGACAATTGTAAATATTTGTATTAGGGTGAGAACCTAGTAAGTTGAAGAACTTGTGTTCGAACCCTTTGTATATTATATATACAATAAAATATGTTCAAACCAAAAATTATGTTAAAACATTTCAAATAGTTTGGTTTCTTGTTAATTCAAATCATGATTCCAGGGCGGGATGGGTGGATGTTCAATTTTTAAATAGGAACATATATGGTCGATGGGTTATAGTTTTACATAGTTTAAAAATTTAAATATCTTCTCAAAAACCATTTTGACAAAAAAAGTTGATATTCATTTTAAAGGATCTTCAGATGGTGTAGATTTAGTTTTCATTAAACCGTGGTCACCGGGAGGGTAATAGGTCACAATGGGGAGGAGGGTCAAGTTTTTATAAGCTTAGAATTTTAAAAATCTCAAGAAAAATCTCAAGAAACATTTTGCCAGGAAAGTTGAAACCTATGTGTAAGAGTCTTCAGATAGTGTAGATTCAAGTTTGACCAAATCATGATCGGGGATACATGTAGGGAATAGGTGGTGGTGGGCACATTTGGCGGGAGGGTGTCAAAATTTACATTTGCATTTGAAAAGGAAAAGCTTTAATTATTTTCTTCTCAAAACTTTTTGGCGAGAAAAGTTAAAGTATATTCAGATTTCGTAGATTTTGGTTCGGTCAAATCATGATCCCCGGGGATAGGATGGAATCACAATGTGGTGTCAAATATTTACCAAGGCATGTAAGATTACAATTTTGCTAATCTTCTTCATTCTCAAAAACCATAAGGCCAGAAAAGTTGAAACCTATGTGGAACTATCTCCAGACTGTGTAATTTCAAGTTTCTTTAAATCTTGATCCCTGGAGTAATGGAAGGGTCACAATGCCACAATTTTACTTAGGAATATTGAGAAAAATCCTTCAAAATCCCCATTTATTATTAAGTACTCAATGTTAAAATGTGTGCCTTTTTTATCTGCTAAATTGTACATATTTTTTATTACTGATTTATTAAAGCTGTTTGGTTCAGAATAATGTCAGTTTGCTATTGTGGCTCAGGTGAGTTATGTGGTCCCTGGGTCTCTTGTTGTTCGATTTAATTTTTTAACAAAACACACACATTTTTAAGGCTTGAAGAACAAAGGATCATATTCGATGAGGTTCCAATGTTGCCCCTTTTTTCACTAATTTTAAAAAATAACAAATCATACATATTTTTAAAGGAATATAAAACGGAATGTGGTAGTTAAAGAAATATGTGTTTTTCAACATTGTTCATTCCTCGTGCCTCTATGATTCACGTTATTGGACCTTTTCCTACCATTTCTCAAAGAAAAATTCATGAGTTTTTTCTTCATATTTAACAGTAGGAAGTGTAAAGCGCATTGTTGCTCCCAAACCATATTCAAATATAATTATTGTTTATAATATTTTGCAAATAATATTAAAAAATGGTGCTGGAGCAAGCATGCGCCAAACGTTTCCTGTTCAAAAAACTGACAGAAAATGCATATTAGTCTTTCTTTTGTCAAGATCAAATTATTAATTCTGGTACAGAGTATGTTTATGGGGTATTACCAGTATACATGTATTTCAGATGAATAATTGGATTGGTTGTGTTTTAAATGTATGGTTTTGTCCTTTAGAAATTCACTATCAATTACTTTTTCTTTGTGTCAGTAAATAAACTTCTTTGTAGGTGCTTTTGAGAGAAGAATAATCATCTCATGTTTTTAAAAGAAGGACCATATTTGATAAGGTCCAATATCCCCCTTTTTCACAAATTTTAAAAAATATCATATCATACTGATATTTTGATAGTATATGAAACTACATATGTAAGTTACAGAAATCTATGTTTTACAGCATTGTTCATTCATCGTGCCTCTATGACGTCAAGTCACATTTCCTGACATTTTCCCAAAACATGAAAAAGTTATCAGCTTTTCTTCACATTAAACAGTAGGAAGTATACAGCGCAATCTTGCTCCAAAAAATTTCACATATATTATTGTTCATATTATTTTGCATATCATAATAAAAATGTGTTTGAGCAAGCATGCGCTCAACTTTCATGCTAAATAAGCTGAAATACCGAATATTTGGCTTAAGGTGGCTCTATACACCAAATAAATGTGGGAGGGTTTTGTTGCATGCATTTGCTACCAATAGTCGGCCCAGTATTCAACAGTATAAGACCTCAAAGTACTTTCTAATGCCCAAAGTATTTTCTCGAAATTGTTTTAAATATAGGTCTTGTTTCAGATAACCCTCTTTTGTAAAATGTTCAAACATTTCTGTTTAAAAATTCTTGTAAAAGTGAAATGTTATGAAGATTGAAATGAAAACAAAATAATAATGAATGAAAACTGTATGAAATTTGTTGGCATGACAGTCCTTTAAACGCAGCAACTGTAAAAATAGTAAAATCACGTAAATGTAATGAAACATTTTAACACCTTTTTTTTTGGGGGGGGGTAAATACATTAATCAGGAGAATTAGCAATCATGTTCCTGTTTGACGTATTGAATATGAAAATTAGAATTTTCTCAACCAAAATAATTGATTAAAAATATTGTAGAAAACACATTTACATTGATATAACTTAATTTTTAAAGACAATACTGCTATATACATAAACACGCAAGAAAAGTACTTTTTGAAACATTTACAGCTGAATCAGCCAATATTGTTTATTGCTCAATTTTGAATAGATAATATTTATTACAGCCTGCAAGCTGTCGTTTTTAAAACAAAATATATGCTGAAAAGTAGACAATTTCATGCAAAATTGACGTGAACATGCTTATTGTAAAATTTCTAATTTTTAATACATTTTTAAAAATCAAGAACAATTAATAAACATCACATGTTTATGAATATCTGTACAACATACATAAAGTGGCGTAAATTGCTTTGACTAGCCTAATATCTCGCGATGTAATTTGTAAGCAACGGCACACGTATCCACATCATTAAACACTATGGTTTCACAAAAAAGGTTCAATATATAGAATAGTATAATTGTTGTATTATTTTTAGTCACTTTGTTTTTATTTTCGATTATGTGTGTATTGTGTCCATCAGTAGTACCTATTGACATTACTTGACATCATTTATTAGAAATATAAGCCATATGAAGGACACATGGGCGATGTTATAAAACAATATATTTTTTTAAATTTATTAACATCAATTTTTAAACTCTATTGTGCCATACATGCAACCAAACAGATTTTCTCTTTGCTCACAAAAATTACAAAAAATCGTGTGAAAATTTAAAATGATATTTTTTTTAACAAGAATAATTTACTTGCAAGCGAACAGATTTTTTACTTTCTTCCCCAAAAATTGCGTGTAAAAAAATTGAAAGGATACTTATTTTGAACAACAACAATGTTTTCATTACAAGATTTTCTGTTGAAACAATATCTAAATATCATAAGCCTTTTCTAAGTATCATAAAATAATATAAATAGAGCTTTGATTTCAAAAACAGGGGATATCCGTTGCTGGTGGTGTGATTTGGAGGAAATCTTAACAGAAATATTATGATTTCAAAGAACGTATCTTTTATTACACTTACTGTTCAATCATATTTCTTTTTGTAAATTAAATTCGAAAAGGCATAGGTAGTTCTAAAAAGTTAACTGCAAAATACAAGGCTAATGTAGCACATGCCAAGAAGTGCCACGGTATCGACATCCATTTTATTGTTTTGCTTGCTTGAGAAGCAAATAATTTTGTGATGAAATTCTTGATTAAACTATGATGTGTTCAAAATATTTGCGTGTTAGTGAATGTTTATCAAATCTCTTTGAGTTTCAATTTTCACTTTACTCTATTTAAATATTTGTCACAATGAAACCATCTTGGTGATAATATACTCATACAGACATCATGAAACAATAAGATTTCACGCAAATACTATTTTTGAACACTTTTGATTCAATGACAAGTGTCGGTGTACTGATTATTGCCAGTGTGTAGGTACGGAGAATAAAGAAATTAATTTCGTTATAACAATTCAACATTTTTTTTGTAACGAATCAAATGTGCCATTACAAATTCATCATATCATCTCCATTTTTTTTAAGAGGTTCGTGTTTGCTCTGCTCCTGTTTTGTAATTTTCTTTGGACTTTTGAATTTGAACACTGTTCGTTATCACCACATGTCATCATATTAAAAAGTTAAGTTCTAAATGGGCTTCCGTATATGTATCCCTAGATCATTGCAATCGCAGCTCGGGGACGTAACGACAGAAGATAGGGAGGAGTGAACTCGAACAACTACTGCCTTTAACCTTTTGAATATTCTGTCATCTTTAGCGGACCCACATTTCCTGGTAATTTGCAAATGTCGCCTTAACTCATACTCTCGTTAACTCTAGAAACATCCATTAGAAGTGACTTGATTTTTGTAGTATCAGACTGTTTTTGAAAAAAGTATAAATTAAGATTTACACGTCTCGAAGGAGAACAAATTGCTTTTCCGGGCCATAATTTCCGGACCGGGATTTAAAATCATTCGAAAGAATTGAAAGGAAGTATCATATCTGAATGGACGAGTGTAAATTTTCAATATGACTCACACCATATTTAACTAAAACTGTTTACCCTATTCTATTTGAAGTAAACAACTGCTGCATACTGTTTATGCGGATACATGTAGTGTTGTGTACTGTAACAAAGACAATCTTGTAATATATATTATAGTAGATATAATGTTATTATGCAAAAAGAAAGCAGATTTTACATCAGATCATGCATTTAATAAGGGGAGATAAATATTGAAATGGGGGTATTCCTAAGCGTTGGGAGGTAACATCAATGGGCGATGGGGGTGATGGGGGATCACATCATATATGACATATTATAATCGGACGAGGTAGTATGAGCGATTAAACTTTGATATAAAAATGTATTGGGTAAAAATACGACCTTGTTTTGAATTACTCCCCCGCAAAATAGCTCTCACTCGTGTGTGTTTTGTTTGAGAGGGGGTGTCTCTTCTACTTCTCGTGCGAACTGCTTCATGTCTTTTCGTGCTATGGGATTCATATGCGAGTAAAATTCTATCAAAAGTTGCATTATTTAAAATTAAGTGAATTAGTGATAGCTGGCAGGGAAAACCCTCACAACTTTTTTTTAGTTTTATGTTTTTCTACGGTATATATATCCTATAAATCCACGCTAAACATGTATCATAATATCATTTGAAGTTGTTTACACGTGGATTTAGCTTTAACATGGTTGTAAAATGCAACGGAATATATAACCTATCGATAAAAAAATCTGCAAATATAAATTAAAATCCAACAATTATATAAGAAGGGTGTCACTGTATAATATGATATTATACATTAAGGGTACCATTTTTTATCAGACCAGCAAATATTCAAAAATGTAGCAATGGAATAAAAACCAAAGAAAATGTTATTGGTTCATGATAAATGATTCCTTTATCATTAATTATATAAAAATATAAGGCGATATTTTCTTTCTTGAAATGCTCTTGCCAAGATGTTTGCACAATGAAACACAATAAGCCGTCTTAATCATAGATATTATGTTTTATTTGTACAAAATGTATAAATAATGATGTGTGTCATATTGCAATTTAAAATTATTTGTGATTTGAAAAAAAAAATGAAATAATATTTATGAAACCTTGTCTGTTTTGAGATTTTTTTTCTTCTTCAAAATGACGTGATACATGTGCTATAAATCAAGAATTTTAATAACATATCATATGATACATGGCTTTGGATACTGTATTACGGTATTTTCTGCGCCGTCTATGAGACTGATCAACCCGATATATTTTTGAAGTCAGTAACAAACCTAATAAGTGTTGTGTTTTTCCAGAGACTCTCATGTGATACATTTATCTCACAAACAGCGACAATCTTCAAAAATGGATTATCAATGTAGATAAAAGTGGATTAAATCTCGTCCAATTTAACACAGTCGATATCTTCAAAATCTCATTCTCACTTTCAAAAAGTCTTTGAAAATCTTCGCTGCATTCTTGTTCTTTTATAATGTTTTATTGCTGTTTAATTTTAAATGTTTACTCCCTTTCATCTTCTGAGGTCTGAGCATACCTCAATACTGCCATTTTATTCTGCTCCAGACACAACAATGTGACGTCAATTCAAAGGGCAGTTACACGTGCGCTACCACGTTTGAAGAAAATTAAAACTTGCTAGTAGGTTTGCCCTACCCTAGCCACCTCCTCTCTTTTCACAATTAAAATAATTTTGGTCGGGGCGGGATCAAATCCAATAAAGCTCGAAGGGCTTTATGATAGATTTGATCACGCGCCGACCGTATTTATCACCTCATAATATTCAAAGAATGATTCCTTATTACTTATACACTGTATTTATATAATTTTCAGCAATTGTACGACTAAATGTTTGAATATAAATAAGCAAACCCGCTTGCACTCCAATCATACGTCATTTGAATTTATTGGACTGAATAGTACAAAATCGATACGTATTGTTATCATAGGCAAAGACACTGAAAAATGTAAACATATACTTTATGTCAAACAAACTTGTATTTGAAACTACAAAATCACTTAGATTTGCAGATCACACAGTGTTATCACTAATTTAATTGTTTATACTGTGTGGGATTCATTCATCAAAGTTAATGTAAACATTATATAACCACTATATAAGAGCTATTAAGACATTTATTTGAAGGTAAGAGCATGTGCAAATGATCGTTATTTAGAACAGTTTGATGTCGCTAGGATACAGGTTCTAGATCCATGATTTGATTGGTTAATTTAGATATTGAATCTCATATTTCGATTCTCGTATTTTGAATTTCGAATCTCGAATGAGCCTTCTGGGCTTTCGTAGATATATATTATAATTAATTACTAGAATATAAACTATATATGTTAAGTGTGAATTTAACGAACTGTTCCGCGCAATGATATGGAACTGAAATGATATCAAGAGTTAATTACGCGAAATTACCAAATAGAGACTACCGCGTAACATACTGATTATATTGAGGACTCAACCTGTAGATACAGCAATCATTGCATTTAATGAAGAATCTTGCGATTTTAGTTCTGCGGGTTTTTCATAAAATAGCGCAGAATATAAACAACCGCCGAAAATACACGTTATTCTGTAGAATATTGGATAATATGATGATGTATACAATAGAAGATGGTTAAAAGCAAAGCCCTATATGAATTGTGAGATAAATAATATATAAGAATTACAAGAAAAGTTTATACATCCGATGAAAATGTAAACATATTCCATGTTAATCCTATGATAAAATAGTTCAGCTGAAAACTGTTGATACAAAAAAATTATTGTTAAATTGATTGCGATCATAGACAATTGATATAATACAAATATACTAATGATCACAGTGACAACAATATTCATTCTTCTTTGTGATTGATCTGTTACAGACAAAGAATTCTGTAATGTTCTAATCTTTTTAACATGCAAAAGGGTCATTATAGAACATACTAATAACAATATAAAAACATTGACGATGAGATAAATCGCCACCACATTTATTTTACCTACTGTCTTGGCAGTGTATTGTAAACCAAGTATAGCTACAACGGTCGCTATCCATATTGTGAGTGAACACAAACACACCGCCGTTACAGTTAGATGTTGTCTGCTTTGTAGGGGGTGTACTGTGATTAAATATCGGACAGTGGACAGTAAACACAGGTGAAAGTAAGAACTTGATTGAACAATATCCCCGATGACTGTAAAACTTGGCAAAAACGTCCAAATGTTTGTCATATTGTCAAAAGTTAAAAGTATGAGTGATACAAAATCTGCCAAAGCTAACACCCCAATAACAGCAAATGTCGGTGTATGGTATTTCGGATCGTAGACGATTTTACCTATTGTGGCAAGGTTGCCAATGCATCCAAAGAACGCAATAGTTAAAATCACATAGGTAAATGTTATTTCGAGAGTCGTTTTACTAAATCTGAATTGCAAAGTAAATCCTTCTGAAGTTGAATCATTTCCGAATCCTTTTTGGATACTCTTGCTCACATTATCACTAATGTTGTCGGTAGAACGCAGTGTTATATTGATCATTTTGTGTTTTCAATGGACAATTTAATCACATTTACTAAATGGATTTACACTGTTTTATAAATCACAAACGTTTTTTATGCATATTGCTATCCTCTAGGCTATGTACTAACAAAGATAAACGACCACAAATGCAAAATCCGCCCAAGAAAAAGGATATGCGAGTCGTATATAGCAAGAGGGGACTTTTAAAGTCTGCTCCACATCGCATGACTGTGTATTTGTTTTAATTTACTTCTATCTTTTGAATTTATGGGGCTTATTACATGAAGCATGTTTTTTCAATTTCCATCTAATCTGAAAATCAACAATACTGTTAAATTTTGGCAATGTAAACAATGAATCATCACAACTATTAAAAGTTGGTTTTTATTTTCTACTTCTATGCATTTGTACTTTTATAAATTTTATTTACAACATTTGAAACATTGATAACGAATCACGTAGTAACTGGTGATTAAGATTAGCTATTTGTTGGTTACACATTTGTTTGAGTTTTCAATTTTTGCACACATGTATTATTTCAATATGTGTTAACATTCGTCTTAAGAATAATATATTCACATTCTAGTTTCATATTATTTCATTTAAAATCTAATCAGATGAAATTATCTGTGATTTAATATCGTTGACATAGAAAAAGTCATACAGAATTCGGAATTTAATTACGTTTTTTTTTTATTTACTTCAAAAGGAAAAAAAAAATATTTTTTTCAACAACGATATGGTTGAACACTTAACTCAAATGCACATATTGATTCGATATAAAGATTTATTTCATAGCATTATATACGAGGGCAGTTGTTCGAAAACTGAGACAACCAATATATTTTCCTTTCTATGGGACGGATTTTAGTGAAAATTGGCATAAACATTGAAAAAAATCCAACAAATAATTAAGCAAAGTCTTTAAATTTTTTTTTTACAAAAAATAATTTTTGTTCACGACGGTACAAAATAAGTTAATGGTCGTGATACCAGCGCAAACATAAGTTAGAAGAAACAAAAGCTTTTTCTTAACTTACAAAGTGTCGGTATACATAAAATGAATAACAAGAGACATCAATTTATATAAGCTTATTTTGTTTTTATTGTGATACCCATTTCAGTTAGATTCATAAATGATGGAGTATAAATACAAAAATGATAAAGATATATTTGCCCCTGCCAATCTGACTACGATGACTGAATATCAACGTGAAGGCGGTGAACCAATTTATACCAAATTGGTGAGAATCTCGGAAGAAAACATGTTTAGGCCAGGCAACTTGTTTCACAAAATCTAGGCGATTAAAAATTGGTCAATAGCTTCTGAATCAGTTTATCTTTTTTTTTTTGCCATTTTTTAAAATTGGAATTAAAAGAAAGGGACTAAATGATGTAAACGGTTGTTAAATATGTGCAGAATGACAGTTAATTTGTTAAACAGTACTTTCACAGTACTTTGAATTTTAGGTAGCAATAACACATTTTTTTTTCAATAGAAAATATGTAAATGCTAGCTTTCTAAATTAAAAAAAGAAGAGAAATTAATTACAATACATGTTTTGTGTTCGGTTATAAGGTGTTTGAAATGTAAGATCAATGCCAACTGTTGTCGCTCCTGGTTACTAAACGGAAGGAAGTTTGTCAGGCTACCACGGAGGGTTAAATGACGTCATGGACTAGAAAATTTTCACATTAACAAAATTTAATTTGGTTTACTTTCTGGTGAGTTTCCAATGGTCTATCTATTTTTTTTCCTAGGAGGAAATAAATAAAGTTCTTATTAATTTTCGACCAGCTCTTTCATATTTTTATAGAACTGGGAAACATCGAGCGCATGCTTGCTCAAGTACCATTTTTATATTTTTGAAATATCAAAACCAAATATATTACGTGGTGCGGAACGTCTGTGGACACGTTTTCCTAGTCAATAACATTTTATGTATTCTATACTTGGTTATTTATCATCATATCTTAATAATATGACACTGACATTTTTATTTCCTAATCAGAACAGAACAGCGGGGTTGTTCTAGACGTATCCAAGATGCAGCATAAATAATTCTAGGAATGATAACAAGCTATCGAATGTTACAGCATATTTAAGAAAAAACATTTTCCCCTGAGATGTTTTGAAAACAGTTAAAGTACTTCGTTTCTGACAAACATATTTTTGTTGTAAAATTAGTATCTATTTTTCATAAGCCCTATACTATAGTTATTATGATATAAAAAGTATACAATATTGTTTTAAAAAATCTGTTGACGGTGGTGTTGTCTAAAATTAGCTCACCAGGAATCTTGTGCTTTCTAAAAAGCCACATTTTTCATCTTAGCAACAATGTTAAAACAGCCAAATTTTTTTCTTTAAAAAAAAAACGTGACCGACTGAAACGATTTTACATTGAATTTTCTTTAGTGTGTATATCATTGATAAAATCTGACATATTACAGCCTCTATTTTTCAGAAAATTTGTTTTGATATAGTTCTGTGTGGTATTTGACCGCTACGAGTCTAACATATATATGGCTCCAAGATACCATTGCATCAATCAGATTGAACATTATTCAAAACACCCGGCTTGATGTTTTCTAATAATTTCGCAGAAAAATTGTAAGTATTCCATAAAATATTTCATGGCATTCATAAAAATACATACATTTTAAAGTTTAAAATATATCATTTTATGTCCGGCTTACAAATGAGCTGCCATCTGGCGTGCTGATTTTGCAACTTGTCGTGTCCTTTTCTTTACTTTTCTCCATTTGTCTTGTTGATGTGAAATAATGACGTTTGATCTTGATCATGCAAGTCAATTGATAATTAGATGCTATATAATTTCCATCGAATTACGAGGGATCGGTGGTCGTGGCCATTTATAGACTGTATTGAACTCCTGTTTAAGAGGAGCTGTAAATAAAAATAAAGGCATTTACCCAAATCTAAAGGTTTACATTTACTAATTTTTCTTTGGTTAATAATAGTTTATAGGTAAACACGTCATATCCTAATATATATTGACCATTGAGCCTCCTTAACACATTACATGTGCATTCAAGATGGGCTACTTTAGTTGAAAGTAAAACAAAGTAGAACACCGGGGCTGCGTTTAAGAACGAAGAGGCTAGCCTAGAGGCTAGGTTGTAGATATCTAGGTCTGTTGAACGGACCATTAGTTTAGCCGCAAGGTGTCTGATTTAAAGTTGGAAATATTCAACTTAAGACTTGTTATATTGACGTAGTTTGTTTATTTCAAGCAGACATATACATGTTAGAATTCATAACTAAAAGGATATGCAAAATGTCACTAAATAAGATAAATGTAATGTTTGTTACGAAGTGGTAACTAATGTAGCCATCATTGATTTGTTGCTTATCATTCACAATTAGGCTACGAATATCTATGTAGCGGCTAGGCTAGATCATCGTTCAACAGCACAGCTACTTCGTAGCTCTATGTAGCAGTTACATGTACGCAGTTGAACGCAACCTGGGTAAAAACAATTGAACAATCTTCCAGTGTGTCCTTAACCAGTGAATAACTTTTAAAAAGTGCGTAAAATAACTTCAAGGTATGCAAAGGGGACTGAATGCGATAATGTCACTTTAAGTACCATTTCTGTCACCTTTCAATATAAATTCTGTCAACGTCCAATCCACTGAATGACAGACATTCATCCTGTGAAAAACTGAAAAACATCTATTCTAATAATAACATAGTTACAATATTGAAAGTATCATTTATTTTATATGCACAAACATTCACATCTTTGAACAATTTAAAACAATAGGAAAGGTAATTTCACAACGTTTTACAATCATTGCAAGATTTATCGGTTTCAGTTTCCATGCATTGCCACTAGTATATAATTATACGGGATACAGGGTTATTTTCGCCCCGGGATATTTTCGCTTCTACTTACGGTTTTGCCTCGCCTTGAATTCGCCAAATGGTGTGGTAAAAGAGAGATAATATGAGACATTGAAATTCGCCAAATCTTTAATCCGCGAACTGATAAAAAGAGCGAAATGAGCGAAAATAAAACGGGCAAATAATTCCCTTATTCAGTATACAGGTATAAACATATCTGTTTCAGGCCACAGTTGACCTTTATTTTGACTGTTGCTTTTGTCATCTTCTTGGGCGGTATCTTCTTTTGCATTCAACAATTTCTACTGAAGAGCGTCGGAAGGTAAACATTTCTATGACAATATATGTATTTTAACAGGTCATAATTTTGTTTATTTATTATCATAGCTGTTTTACGTTATTTTGATCATTGCTTTTAAGGATCTTTATCTCGCGGGCTTTTGTTATATATTTTGTAGAGATTGAATCGAAGAAAAATGCTGCTTTGAACAAAAACCCAGCGCGGTTTCTTCCGTTCATGAAAACAATTACGGTCGATGGTCACTGTCCTATGCTACGGACGGAATCATCCAGAGAGCAGGGTCCACCTTCTTTCATTCATCATTTAAAACTTTTCCGTGGATCAGGATCGATTTACAAGATGTATCAACAATATTCGTTCTACGCGTATACATGCAAGATGGTGCCGGTATGCAGTTTTTTAAAAATCAAAATATTAATTAAACAAATAATTTATAATAACTTTATTTACATGGTTTTAAACATAATCATGTCAGTTGGAATTTGTAATTTTGTTTGCAATTTATTTTTGAATTATTATGCTTAACATAATACTTGTATATTCGTCATTTAAATTCAATTTGGATAAATCAATTTTACATAATGATATTTAATAAATTGCCAACATATTGTTTATTGTGCAAGTTTACTTGAAACACAACCCCCCCCTCCAAAAAAAATATTAATTAAACCACAGTCAATTTTTAACAACAGATTCTAACGCCAGTATTTAAAATCAGACTTCAAATTCTGATTCATCTAAATCAAAACACGATTTTTAAAATCATGAACAGGTGAAAGATTCGATGACGTTGCTGTTGAAGTGATTACCAGTGGCAACAACGAACAGCGCAGGTTTTTATTTACAAAGGACCAGCAACGACCAGTGAGGTAGTGGAGATCTTTTGTGAATACCCCACTATCGATCGTTATGTCCGACTGAGAATCATCAAAGGGTCGATAAATAGTCTTAATATTCCAGTACTTGAAATATACACGAAATAAGTTTTCTTATTTCTATATAACAGAGCCAAGTTTCAAATAGATATAAATGTTTATAGGGTAAACATTAGAATATTGACTATAAATTATAATGATATTTTAGACATTTTGTTTTCTTATATTTGTTTTTAAAGCAGTATATATAACTGTTATCATTTTTGTCACTTTTGTCCACAAAGCAGTGTAAAGAAATTGCTTTTATATAGAGTTAAAGTTAAATGTGTTAGTTTTTCGTCACTTCTGACTTTTAAGCTCTGTAAAAAATTATTCAATACTGCATATGCTTTAAGTATAAGGAGGAGATTTATTATAAAGTTTTCTCAAAATATTTTACCTTTTCAATTCCCACAATAAGTTTTGAAATCACTTTTAGAAATAATACGCATTTGACCATGATGCATTTAATAAACGAAATTCAAACAGCAAAACCAATTTTATTAATCATTATTATAATAATGTAGCCTCGTGTTTGGTTTTGCAGGAGAAGGCTTCAACTCCATATTTTCTCCGAAGTAGTGCAAGTGCAGGAGTGATTGATCCCTCGTGCGAACTTGGCTTTAATCCTAATTTGATGACAAAAACATTAGAATTTCTTACATGAACTGAAAACTTTGGTTGTAAAATAATTTAAACTATACCAAGTTCAGTATATATACGGATTTATTTTTTTATGTATGTCATAATCACTACATTAATGTTTTAACCAATAATCACTGGCTTTGTCCGATATGAAATGAATGACATGTGGTGATAACGAAAAGTCTTCAAATTCAAAAGTCCGAAGGAAAATTACATAACAGGAGCAGATCAAACATGGACCTCTTAAAGAAATAGAGGTAGGATCAGGTGCCATGGAGGAGTAAGCATCCTCTGCCGACCGGTCATACCCGCTGTGTGCCTTTGGGAAAAATATCATGATCGGGAAAAACGGAGAAAAATCCGTCAACATTTCGGTATTCAATTATTTGATCAATCAATCGATTTATAGTACCTTATTTAAACAAATAACATGTGCTACACGGTGTCTTCAGTATATACCTAATTTACAAGTCAATATTATTTGAAAGTTTAACTACATATGTAGTTCGAAAGGTATAGAAATGATTTTTCTCGTAATTTGTCTCGATACTCAACGATTGTTAATTTATAGCATTGACGCTTTTTCATAATTCATTTTATTTTGCTATCGAATTTTAAAGTTAGGAAGTATGTGTTAATGTTTAAACATTTGATCACGAATAATGAAAGTCTTCTAACATATTCGACATTTTCAAATCACAAATTAAATAACTTTTTACCCCACGGACTGTTCTTCTTTTAATGTAATAGTGAACATGTTCTTCATTAAATGTATCTTTTATTTTATGGATCTGGTTGAAAAGACAAAAGTAGCATTAAAGAAAACATCCATCAACTCTGATTTCTATAAGGTACAGGATTGATTGAAAACATGCACCAAGAAGGTAAAATTAGAAAAAATAGGCATCAGGATTATGAGAAATTTATATTGTTAAAAACACTTCTCTTTTTTTCAATTGTTAAACATGGTTTTATATGTTTTAAAATAACATATTAGTTAAATTATCTTCGGATCTAATGTGCATACAATCCAGCTGCCAACTGGCATGCTGATTTAACACCTTGCTGATTGGTCATTGATAAAATAACGGTTACGCATGCAATCTTATTTGTTGAATAGATTCGACTTGTGAGGTAGTTGCGCAGATCTATTTTTCTAAGCATAGATTGTATCTTTTCCTACATTCTGTATCTTTTTTTTTGTTATAGTGGATGTAGTGAGTTGAAAATCTGAATCATTTAAGTCGATTGATAATCGGAAGTGATGTAATTTTCATTAAACTAAGGACTAAATTACTACTACTACTACAACTTTTTCTACTACTTCTGTCTGTTACTTCTACTACTATTACAACTTCTACTACTTCTACAACTTTTAAAGCTACTTTCAAGGACAATGCATTATTTACAAACAGAAAATATACACAAAAGGAAGGAGTAAAAGCGCAAAATAAAATACAGTGTAATGAATTCTACTCGTGGGTCATGCGTCGCACCTGTGCAATCGAATGTAACGAAATTAAAGGGTTTATATACTCCTGTGCTAGTCTTTTTATGGAAAGTCTTTAGCTGAACGAATTTCAATCATATATAAATTAAAATAAACTAATTAAATAAGTGTTGTTGTTGAAACAGTCTCAAGATAATTTTCATATGTTGGAAGCGTTTTTTTTTGTGTTTCAAATAACAATATTTCGTTTAGCTTCTATCTCAGAAAAGTATTATCGTAAACAAATCCTATTTTTGATAGCTTAAAACAAATTACTGGTACGTTTAGCAGGTAACGACAAAATATGTTTTTTTTAAAATCTCCAATCTAAT
Source organism: Magallana nippona (assembly GCA_033439105.1). Lineage (NCBI taxonomy): Eukaryota > Metazoa > Mollusca > Bivalvia > Ostreida > Ostreidae > Magallana > Magallana nippona. The sequence goes on along the minus strand of CM065921.1, from coordinate 38,736,379 downwards.
TCCGCCTTAAAATCAATATTGTATGCGGATCAAATAAAAAAAGCATTGAGATAAAATGCCTTTAATTCAATGCTGTGTATAGGATTATTATCGCCCTGTGTATTTTACACTTGCAAAAGGTTTCGCCCCGTCATGAATTCGTCCAGTTAAATTTGGGTTAAAAAAGAGATCATTTGCGACACTCGAATTCGACAAGTCTTAAATTCGACCACTGACAATGGGAGCGGAGGGGGCGAGAATAAACCGGAGGCGAAAACTTCGCCGTATTCAGTATTTTCTTTATGAAATGTAACATTTTCAAAACTTTCAAAAAACGTAAACGTATTTAGCTTTCCCTTGTAAGCACTTTGAATTTGAACTTTAACACTTAAAGCCAAACAGTTAAATATCAAATACATCTTAACAAGGAAACATTGAAAAACATGATCCTATTTGTGGAATTGATTCGTAATTTGTGTTTATACTTGTACTTGTATAACATTATATTCTTTAAGAATGTTAAATTGACAACTTTCTGGTTAGAAAATGAAAAACATAGGAGGTACCAATTGTTTTAAAGGTATATCTGGAAAGAAAATTCCCATAACAGTAATTCACAACAGTTTTAACAGAAATGTTTGATCTAACAAATGAAGAAAAATAATAGCAAAAGGTAAAATAATGGAAATGGAAAGGTAAAATATGGAAATGAAACAACAGTTGCTTTAAAATTGGTTTTGCTAGAATCTATTTGGAAGAACCTAGTTTGAACAGTTCTACCGATATGTATACTATTTACATCAAATTAACTTTTACGGCAAACTAACTTACTAGTATTTAGTGGTTATGACCTTCTGATAGGAGATATTGTGTTTCGTATTTAAATTGAAAAATGTATTACATTATTGATTCTGTTTTGCAATTCATGAATCGTAATCTGTTTTTTCTCTAATCTGTGTGAATACAGTAATCAAATACCACGAATGTAACATGGATTAAAGAAAAAGGATGTATAAAGGGTAAATTATAGTTTAAAACGTGTCTCAAATTAGAACAAAACTGTTTATATATATTTTTAAATATTTTTCTTGTTTGAATGTAAGGGGATACATGTAATACCATGAAGCAAGGATTTAAAAAAGATAAAATCTTGATGTTTTGATGTGGTTTCCTTATTTTATGCCTGTTTAAACTTTTGGAAGGAAACACTTCATGAAACTAACAGCAAATGATAGGTAAAAATAATTTTGTTGTATACAAGTTAAAAAGGCGATTAAAGAAATTTTGGATTAAAATGTTCTTCATAAATATGAACAACAACCCATGATTTAAACTCGAGAGATTTGAGCTTCACAAGCTTGGTACTTTAACCACTGAGCTATGATGATATTCAACAAAATCGATACATGTACAAACAATTAAACGAAACTTTTAAATCGCTATCTTGTGACGTAGTGTCTTAAATAGTGTAAGTAGTGATTTAGTTCGCTACCTTAATCTCCATAAATCTACGTTGAAGAAGAAGATGTAATTCCCCGTTTTACCCCTTCTTTATTTCAAAAGAAGCAATAGTAAATAATTATACATAACGTTATATGATATATTGATAATTACCTAATACTTTCGATGTAATTAAATATTTGTGAGCATAGAAATGAAATTATGATTTTTTAATGGCTGAAAAATGACGTGTTGTTTTTTTGTTTTTGTTTTGTTTTGTTTTTTTTTTTTTTACAAAAAGTCTGGTTTCAAAAAACGTATTTTTTTTTTGCAGTAGCATAATGATCTACTAGAATATGAATCGGGGTGTCGTGTTGATGTGTAATCATGTTTCAGAATTTTTGTTTTTATCACGGGGGTCTGTGGGCACCAAAAAACCTTTATTTGCAAAAAAAAAAATATATATATGGTTCCCAGAACTCCTCTTACAATATATGCAGTAGCTATGTCATCTCTTGAGATATGATAGAGGCTGTCCTATAGATGTGCAATAAGGTTTTGAAATTTAAATGTCATCCAGGGAGTCAAATAGTAGCTGAAAATTGACGTTTATCACTCCTAAAAAAACCTACTTCCCAGAACTCCTCTCATGATTTAATGAATAGCCACATCATTTATAGGGATAATACAGGGGCTGAACTATAGATATGCAATAAGGTTTTAGAAATATAAATTTGATTCTGAGGGTCAATACTATCTGCAAAATGATGTTCCGTCCCATAAAAAACCTAATTCTTGGACCTCCTCTTATTTCTTGTGGTTGAAATAACGTAACATGAGATGCATAAGGAGGAAGAATATATATGCTTTAGGGGTGGGGATCAAAAGCTTTTTTTTTTACGTTATTTGATCATTTCTGATTTTGGGAGGGTGGGGTGGGGTTAGGGTGACCCCCAGAGGCCATGACCTAATAATAGCACAAAAAGATTTGCCTTGGCATGGTCATGGTTCACGAAACAAAAATATATATGCTTTAGGAGTGGGGATTTCGATGATTTAAAGAATATCTTAAAAATATTCGACTATTCATGTTTTCGGGGGGCAGGTGGGTGGGGAGATTCAGAATCTCTTCTCATATTTTTACGGTAGCAAAATCATTTCTTGATTGTTTTCGTTTTGTATGATGTCAGATGTACATAAAGAGATTTTGGAAATTGCTTTTTAATCTTAAAGATAAACAAAATGTTATATATAATTGTGGAAATTATAAAGTCAGTCAACAAAAACCTTGCTGTAAAAAACAAAGCAGGGTCATCATTGGGCTAGGGATAGGAATTGAATAGATAGGATAGGATAGAAATTACACTACATATGAATAAGATAGGTTACTTGATTAGTTACAACTCTGGAAAGACACTGGGCATCTCAAAGGGGGCATAACCTATATACATGTACCAATTGATGTGCAATGACACAAGGAGCAAGAATGAATATGGTTTAGGGGTGGGGATCTCAACAATTATTAAAATGTATTATCATTCCCTATTTCAGAGAGGGGTGGTGGTGGTGGTTTAAAAGCAACTCCTGGGGGGAGGGGGAATGGCCCAAAGGACAGGGGCCAATTTGCCTTGAATGTATCTTGACATGATCAGCGGAATTAGACAGAATGATCCCTATAGGGCATCTGCAGAGGGGGGCCCTAATACGTTGTTAATAGTTACAAAATCAATCTTCAAAAAATATTGATAACATGTTATACATGTATTTAGAAATGTCTATATTTTCAAAATGGTTAACAAATTAATCAGCCAAAATGAGTTATAAATAATCGATTGGCAATTTTGCAATTGATTGCCATCCTTAGTATAATATCACATGTATTTGTTATATATGTAATTATACATGTATATTTGTTAACAATCAGGATTAAAGTGCACAAATTTTCATGAGTCATACATCTTGACATACCACATATCTCTTGACAAAAAAGAATAAGCAAAATAAAAGACAATTACAGTCATTAACTCTTTTACTCTTTTTCTATAACTGGTATGATGATGGGGTAGGGGGTTTAATGGGAAAAAAACCCTGCAGCATGCCTTCATTTTCACTAGAAATATATCTAATCCACACATCATGGGGATGGGGAACGGTTAAGGCCCCTTCCCCTTCCTCCCTATTATAACTCATATAAACATGATATTTAAAACCCAAATTTAATAGAAAATGTTACAGTATGATACAGTATGCTGGCAAAGGGAGATCACATTTTAGAAAGTGAAAGTAAAACTTAACTGTTTTGTATACCGGTGTCTCATAATATTGCGCTACTACATGCATTATACTTACCTATATTGGTCAACATCATAATGATAATCCAATAAGAGCACAATATGAATTCCTTTAGCTGATCACCACAAAAGAAACGTTTATTCATGATAATTAATCCTATTCTGCATATCAAAAACACATATGCATATACACCACGTGAAACTCATCTAACCAAAGAGCTGGGTAAAACTAGTACCCGCTAATGCATGTATTTTCACAACTTTATTCTTTAAAACCCCTTACACAATTTTATTAGGTAATTAATCATATAAAGCACAATTTTCAGCTTTAAGGTGGTATGGGATACCTTCATATTGTGATGTACTCCTTACTGAACGAAACAAAGTATAAAATATAATATTTTCCCCCAAATTAATGTTACCTAATAGCATAGTGCTATTGGTTAGAGCGTTAACAATGTGTCTGCAAGTAGAGAGTTTGAATCCTGCTGGGGCTTATCTTATTTTTACCTAACAAAAATGTTAAAAACTTATTTTTTGGCCCAAAAATTTATTTGTAAAAATATTTAATTCTAAAACTCTAAAAAATTTATTAAATTATAAGATAACTGCATACAATATAAAATAACGCCTGATTTAATTATGTTTGTAATTATATAGACCATACTTTCCTTGACATGAAATGTTTAGATTTTGGATTAATTTAAAATTCACATGCAAACAGTTCAAACCCAAATTGTACATAAAAGTAATATGTGTATTATGGGATGTGACCTCATCATTTATGAAAATTATAATTTTTAAAAAGTACCGGAAATTGCACGTGGCCTTCTTTTTGACTAAAACTGGTACAAGAGAGTTATTTAGAGGCAAACACTTGGTGCGGGTACTACTGTCTAATGACGGCATCTAGTTATTTTTTAAGAGCGTGTATGATTTTTCTCTAGAGTGTTTAATGTAAAAATTCGGTGTGCTTAACATCGGGAAGCCTATCTAAATCCGCTTTTTAGAAGGGCATACACTTACAAAATCATTATCATCTTTTAAAGATAAATAAAGGATATATTTAATTTATCAAAAAGTGTTGCTGCTTTGATGAAATCTATAGAATGTATTAATAATACGTAAGATAAATGCATTCAACCGGAGCTCATGTCTTTGATATTTATTATAATAAAAGATGAACTCCATACGAAGCAGCGCCAGATTTCAGAATAAACTAAATAGGTATAATTAAATTATCTTTAAAATTTTAAATCAAATAAGGGTATGACCTTGCGATATTGACATTTGTTTATGACCTCCATTCACGAATTATCGATACATATAACGTAGCTGTCAGCTCAGGGACCACACGGAGTGTCATAAAAAGTAACATTTACTATGCTGTTTCTTTTAAAGAGAAACTACAAATCATTTCCCCCATATTGGTTATTTGGTTTTAAAAAAAAAAAATGGTTCAATAATAGAAGTGATGTACATGTACTGAATGTTTGAATCTTTTTATTGCAATAATAAGCTCGCAATTGGGTGTTAAAGATATATCGTATCGATTCGAACTTTGACATTTTATCTACGTCACGTGATTTTGAATGACAACAGTTGTCAATGGAATATTGAGGGTAATTTTATAGAAATAGACAGGTAACGAAAATGGATTATGCACAGAATCATGCACATGACAAATACTGTAGATTCCTTATGAAAAACGAGGAATTAATTTCCACCTAAAATCGCAAGAAGCAACCCTCGCGGATTTTAAAACCTCGCTTTTATTTTTAAAATAGTTTTGAACTATAGGAAATTAGCTATAGAACAAAAAATTGGTGATCGCGATTTTATTTTCTCGCAATTTGATACAAAACAGTAGAATCGCGGAATTAAGTACTCGCGTAAAATAAGGAATTTACAGTAAAGCATCTTAACTCTTAATGTTAAGAGAATTCTTCACTTGGTACACTGTACGACCTCGGAGTGTTATTTAAAAAGAGGCACCTGACAAAGAAGGGAAGTGGAAAAACTCGGCTGATCTAGATGTAAAAATATTCTAGTAATAAAGTGATGTATTGATAACAAAAGTAGATTTATAATTTTTATCTTTAAAAAGATATATAGTTCTCACATGTATTTTTTCTCTTTTGATCCTTTTACAGCCAAATACATGTATGTCGAAATTCGTGGTCTTCTCACCCTCTTGCTGAAAGGCACGCTAAAATGTTTACAATTGATGCTCATGCACTGTTGAACGAAAGAACGAAAGGCTGATTTAACAATCAATACTGTATGGGTCCAAAATTATGAGTTTTAACGATTAATTGAGAATTTTTAGATTTCAGAAAGCGTTATTTTTCCGATGTTCATACTTTGAACTTTAAGTTACAAGAAAACTCATTTTAGTTACGGGAAAAAAATAGTCATTTTATGAATTAGCGCAAAATTATCTTTAATGTCGCTTTAATATCATATTTATCTCATAATAAAATAATTTTACATGAATGTTTTGTGATAATAGATGCATCGTATTATGAACGTTTTAATCCGTTGATATTTAAATAGTACACCTTAATAGTGCTTTGTAAAGTAGTAGCTTCACCCTCATGGGTCATTCAGTCCCGTGAGAGGACTTCGCCCTCTATTATGAATGCCATAGTTTCCAAGTTGGTTACTTTTGTATTTTGGCTACTTCATTATCGTTAATTGACATATAGAAAGACATCATTTCCATGTAATATGACCAAAATGTGGGAGAAGAAATACAATGCAGAACTGAAGTCGATATTTTACATTGATGCCGTTTTAACGAAGAATTTTGAGCCGGGTTGAAAATTGACCACTGGGTTCCTTTTTCAACGTTGAATACCGGTGTGTTGAAAAAAACCCACCCTAATTTGTTGAAAATTCACCCGCATTGTGGAGTTTTGATCATGGAACCGATTCTAAATTCAGCAGAAAATAAACACAGATTAATTAGTTGATGTTAATATATTTGATTTATTCAATAGAAAATTATAGTTTATTTATATTTATTTTTAGGTTAATATGTTCTAACATGAGCATCTTCAATTATGATTAATAAGTCTCTCGAAAATATGAAAGATTTTGATGATTATGCCCCGAATTATGAGATTAACCCTTCATATACTATTTTGGATATAGTGAAATTTTAGCGTATAGTTACCATGTTTGGGATACTCATAATTAAAAAACAAACTGGTTACACGTACTATTTTGTCCAGAAATGGGATGTAAATACAAAAATTACGATACATTATGTTGTTTTACACTTACTAAGTAAATTGAACCTGTCATATGGTAAATTGTAGTTTTTCTTTGTTACTATAATACAAAATTTACAATTTTGTTCTTACACCCACTATAGTAAAGTGTATTTTATCTGTAATTCATTAAATATTTTATTTACATCCTTCCATTAAATTTACATCAAAATTCAAATTAGGCAGTTTTACACCCACCCATTAAATACGATTAACATTAATCTAACAGTATTGAATTTGCTAAAGAAAACAGTTTTACAGCAATCATTTTTTAAAGTTCATTTTCCTAAACTTTGTAATTAAGTACATTGTTTTGGAAAATTAACTAGTAGTTTGAGGCATGCTGCATGTACATTTTCTTGCAAATTGTAAACTCATTCCTGTACAATGCTACTGTACACATAGCTATCTATATCCACTAGTTTAGTTTGTTGTGAAAGTGTTGTTATGATAATGTTGCATGTTATTATAAAAATGCATGATGAACAGGATTGAAAAAAAACCCCAATCGTTTATTATTGTAATATAAATAAACATTCTGCATAATGGGTTATATAGCATCCAAACTGTTTTACAGTATGACAATAATGTAATCCTGCTTCAATTTAAATCTCTAAATCTAAATCTCTCACACAAACTTGACATCAATTTTATTACCAACTTTGTCAATTTAAAGGTAAATTACAATTTTCCAATATAAATTGCATACAAAAGTTGAATCTTTAATTGCTTAAGGTACATGACCATGTGTAGGGGTATTTATTAAGTGCAGTCCCTCCCTTTAGATATTACTGCAGAATTTAACAATTCGTTAATGAAAGTATTATATTTAGTGCTTCCGAATTGTTCAATACCCCCTTAATAATATGACCGCCGGATTTGTACCATATTTTGGTATTTTTTCGTACCGGGCGATTACTAGGGAATTAACTCAACTTTCGCTGTGTTTTCCACATTTATTCCAGTTCATAACACAATTATATAAACAGTTATTTAGTCTCCACTCCGTACACATTAAATTATTACTTATTATAGCTTAATGTTAACCTACATATGACAGTGAGGGAAAACGTAACGGATTAGACGGATGACTTGTATCTTGACTCTAAACCTCAAACTATTTTATTCTTACTCTCTGACTTTTCATAAATTCATGTATAAAACATATATAAAGAGTTTACTGGCGTGACCCTCTAAATAATTGACATATATAAATCATCCAATCATCCAATCAGAGAAATTTTTTTATCCCTAAACTGACCATCGCTTAGGTAAACGCCCATTTATTCATCTGCGTTAATCCGCTAATTGCTGTGTAATTGCATTAACTCTATAAGTGTCACACACACATATGTGAGCTGAAACCATTGTCCTTCAATTCTGCCTTTCTAATAGGTATATTTACTAAAGCTACACTTGACTACTTTGATGTTCTATTTCTTTGTTACAGTTAAGACTTTTGATAAACATTAATTTACATTCTATCACATCACAGTCAGGAGGAATTTCACGAGAATTAAGAAGAGTAAATAACTTTAATTTACCAACAAGCTAAAACTATAGAAAAAGTTAGCAACATGTAAAATATAGAAAATGTACAAGTCGGTATCCGTCTTATAAGATTTATTAAACTCTGCAAACTTATGACAATATTCCGCAAGGTCGGGAGTCGGTGGTACGAGCGCCTTGGCCGTAGCTCTCCAACTGCCGAATAATTGAACATGACGAACAATTACATATAGATAACAAAACACAGTTTTATCTAGTCTTATGGAAAGCCGTAGGGTACCCCCACATAATTATTATATTTTCCTATATAATTGACCAAAATAATAATTTCACCCAATTTCACTTAAATTGCACTATTATTATCTTTTCACAATAATTATAATCTTAACTTTGTAAAAAAAAAAAAAAATTCCAACATAATTATTTTTTATCATCAAATCATTATTGTATTCTGGTTCAAAATAATAAAAAATGTCACCCCAAAATAATTATGATCGACATCCACATAATAATTATTGTGTGCATACAAGTCAACATTATAATAATTCTAGCCAGCGAAACATTAGAATTATTGTTGGCAGGAACAATAACTCTGCTTCAAACTTTACAATTATAATTTTGCAGACAGCGAGCGAATCTGCAAGATAATTATTTGGACGCTTGAAAAACAAAACGCTTTAACAACGAAGATCTTGCAGACAGCGGACAGCGAGCGAATTTGCAAGATTATAATTTGGACGCTTGAAATACAAACGCTTTTACAACGAAGATGTGACAATTGCGCATGTGCAAGTTAACTTTCACTTTAGTTCATCATAAAAGAGGATAGACGGTCAGGAAAGATTGTCATTCTGCGAGGTAGGTTTCTTTTTAATTGTTATTTGATCGTCTCTAATCTATTAGGCACAAATGTTTGTGGACTACCTCACGTTTTGTCGACAGTACAACAACTATTAAAATCAACTCAGTATCAGAAAACTGCCTGTTTGGGAAGGATGCAAAAATTGTGGGGTAGAACACAGGGGCTTGTCACGAAGTTTTTCAACTTCATATATCTACCACTTCTATATACAATAAAATATACACTAAAATACTATTGTATATAGAGGTGGTAGATATAAGAAGTTGAAAAACTTCGTGACAAGCCCCTGTGGGTAGAATATTAACAAAACACCTTTATAACACAAATTCTAGGTACTACACCCTCCCCACCCCAACCCACCCCACTCCAACACACCCAGATAAGGATTTTGAAGATTGGATAAGTGTTTATCTTTTACCTTTAATTTACATATATACTATATACCAATTTACATAAGGGTCATTAGTGATTAACCTGAGATGTACTGGTTCGCAGCAACTAATTTTCGAGACCAAGTCTTATCCACACTTGTTATTTTTCTTACAACTATATGGCAAATACTGGTCCAGGGCAAGAAATATTCACGACAATGAGGCTCTCACAAACCTCATAAAAATTTCACGCAAACAAAACTTAATTTAAAGTATATAATTCTCCAAGATTAACATATTGAAGTCCTTAGCTTTTATTCTCCTCAAAGTTGACACAATTTATTACATTTTGTACAGTATTCTGTTGTATATCCTTTTACTGCTACCATTCTATTAAAGCAGGCTTTTTCGTTTTTAGAATCCTACTACAACCAGTCAGCCAAGGGTGGTTCGTTATAAGCGCCCTGGTCATCCAGTGGATATAACCCCTTTCTGAAAGCACTCCCCAACTGTGCTTTACACCATTGAACTGGCGTGACTACTGACTTAAGATGAGTATGGCATTTTGTTATATAAACCTGCTACGTTCTTGGTGTTTTCAGGCATGGTCATTGAATTAATATATTAAATGGAAGACTTGTTTCTTGTGACAATGCTTATTGATAGATTTCTGGATATATATATATGTTTATGTTTTCAGGGATCCAAGACCTTGCCGGGCAGACTAAAAAGGTTTATGCAGACTTCACTAGAGCTCTCAGTATGTTATTGTGATTTTATGCATTTTTGCTTTTATCATTGTTTTTAAAAATTAGGAACTACATTAATTGTACATTTATTGTCTCTTTGCTGGCCAATGATTTTCAATCTACTCCACTCCTCTTCAATGGAGAGGAGTGGATGGCCATGTTTAGCAAGGATGCATTCATTGATATTTTCTGTGTTTTTAAAACACTAAATCAATACTAGTATTTGCATTTGAATCTTTCTGCAGATTTAGTCTCTCAGTGTGTTTTAATGAAATTCCTGCAATTACAATTTTTCAATTATCTTGATTCAAATTCTTGCCTTACATTATCTTCATTTGTGCCTACTTTGTTTCAGTTATGGAGATGCTTTATCTTGATTCAGACACTTAAATAGTTACAACCAGTCACATACTATGTAAGTAAGTAAGTACATCATGTGTTAGGTTCAAGATCTTGAAATATGTTCATGTCTATAATCAAGTCAGAGTAAACCTAACTGTAATAATTTTTTTTTTAAGAGTTCTAGAAAAAAAGAATCACCGTTTTGGTGCTTTTTGCACACACAAGTACTACTCAATACATTGTAATACTGTGTATCCTCTAGTTTTACTCACAGTGCTTCTATGTTTAATATACAAACACTAGCATCTGGTCATTCTAATTAGTTTCTTGTCAATATTATCAGTATCTGGTCAATGTAATCCATATCTGTCTAAGTAATAAGTATCTTGCTAATGTACCAGCAATATGTATAAAGTTTATATTGTAATTTTTTTTTCAGTACAATCAGTATTTTCATTTTAATCACTATCTGAACAATGTTTTCAATATACATGTATGTTTAGTTAAATCAGTTTTAGGTTGGAATAAAACAAATATATGTGTTTAATGAACATATACATAGGGAGGTTTGACATCTGTTTGTTACAGCTTACATCCACACAAGCCAGAACCTGTTCCCACATCCAGTGCTTTGATGGCCCCACTGAACTGACGATGGATGAGAAAAATTCCATACATGGGTTCAACATGCCCGGGTCACGCAGGTAATAGCTATCGCTTGGTATAGGAAAAACCTTGAAATGTTCATATACTTTTCATTTTTTTAAGTACCAGCCTAATGTTGTACAAACTTCTTATTTTCATAGAAGTTTTCTAAATGTATGATGCGTCTTTTACCTTTTCCTCAAGTTTGTACATGGTTAGGCTGGCAGTAAACAAAGGCTTTGAAATGAATGCCCGTCCTCGATTTACTATACAAAGTCACGAATGTCGGCTGACCCCTACTAAAATGTAAAGCTTCGTGCATTTTATTTACACTAAATTCAGCGCTAAAACTTGTCGATTCTTATGGTTTAAATATCAACAGATGATGTGAGATAAAAATTATGCTTAATTTGAATCTTCATTTTTTTCACTTTATATCGGGGCCCATACGTGCACTAGTCCTTTGGCATTTTAAATTTTGGTCGCATGTGGAGGCATTCATGGTGTTACGACACATCTACTTAAAAAAATATTCTTCACTATGACCATTTATCCAGAAAAATATTCTTCACTAAGACCGTTTATCCAGAAAAGATGAAACTTATGTGAAAGCATCTTTGGGTAATGGGGATACATATCTGTCCAAATTATGATCCCCTAGGGTAGGGTGGGGCCAAAATAAATAAAGAAAAATCTTTGAAAAATCTGACACAAGAAAAGGGTTCAATGTTTAAACATAAGAATATGTGGAGAATAAAATGAATAATTAAGATCTTTTATACACAAGTTCTACTCTACTTATAAAGATCAGTCATGCCTTTTGTTGCTCAGGTGAGTGGTGTGGCCCCCGGGCCTCATGTAAACAGTACTGTTTTGTTTTGAACTGTATCTTTAATCCATGAAATATCCTAACTTTAGAATTTTAGTGCATGTGTATTTGTAATGTGCAATGTGTAAATCTACAGCTATATGGATTTTTGTTTTTCTGTTAATAGAGTTCCATGTATCTATTAAGGAGTACACAGACAAAACATCTGGGACAAGAAAGAAAGAAGAATTAAGCACGATGGTGACTATCAGGAGGTTAGTTAAATGTATTGGTCATTTTTTTTATAAATTCTATAATTTACACAACTTTAACTTAGAAATTTTTTTTATTGTATATAATATTTAAAATTGATACAAGTTTTACCTTTGTAATATGACAGTACCATAACTTTGGACAGTTTATGCTGTAAAATAGTAAAGCAGAGCAACTTAAATTTTAACTGTCCCAAGTTAAGGTATATACATATAATATAGATAATAAATTCACCCATGATGATTTAATTTTTCATTAATATGAATTTTAATGAGAATACAATATCTAAAAACATGTTGATTTGCTTCTATTTTCTGCATTGCCATCATATGAATATAATTATAACGATATGATATTATGTTCAACCTTTCAAATAAGGAATTAAATATTTTTATGTTTCATTTTAGGAACAAGAAAGAGAGAAATGAAATGAAATGTATCAACTATATTAACCATCCTGATTCAAAAGGGAATAAACACTTGATAACAAATTGTTGTAGTTCTTTTTATATGAATTAAGAGGGCTCGATGGTCGTGGCCATTTTTATATGGTATTGATCTTTAGAAGGAGAGCTCTATAGAAAAATATAACAATATACCCAAATTTTAAAGTAAAAACTTTAGGGTTTTTTTTTAGTTAATAATAGTTTATAGGTAAGCAAATCATATCTCAAAATTTTAGGTAGATCTGATGGTTAATTTTTTGACCATTGAGCCTCCTTAATTAGAGATTTACTAAGATAAAGTTGATACCGAGGAAAAGTGTGCACAGTGAAGTAAAAATATCAAATCTAAAATTATATATTTTGCTCAATTAAGGTACCTCACTACACCTAGACTTAAACTTTTTAACTGGGTTTTAAAAATGGGTTCTGAAAAATCAGGTTATTGAAACGGTGGGCAGGCAGTCAAACAATGTGGTTGTATATCATCATTGTTAAGTGGTAAAAGTATCGGGCTTGTGAACCACTGATCATGAGTTCGAATCCGCCTGGGCTTCTTGTTCATATTTACTAAATTACAGTTTAGAAAATACAGTTTTTTTTTTTATCAAAACTGCACATTTTTTCACCTATTTGACTTTCATACTAATATTCTTATTTATATATCTATCATCTATCTATATATCTAGTTTCTATCTATATATCATCTATCTATACAGCTTATCTATCAATCATAAGTAATTTTCTGAGATGCTATTTCAAAGTGTACTCAGCCACCTTAAATGAAAAATGGCTGTATGCTTGATAAAAGTTGCTTCAAAAGAAAAGGAACACATAGATTTTACGTATGAACGAACACATATAGTTATTATGTTGAACACATGTTTTACACATACAAAATATACATCGAGTTTATTTTCGCACAAACTAGCAGGCAACCTGAAGTACGGTATGTGTTTATGGTGATTAAGAAGGTCTACTGAATAGCATATTAACAAGCCTTGGAAGAAGAGTTCTGTTTTTAGGGCATGGCTATACTGAGGGAATGATATGAGATGTGATAAAGATTTTGCCATTCATACTTCTCTATGTATTTCCCCTGCACCTCCATGTTAAATATGTGTAAACGTACCTTCGAATCTTGTTTGAAGTAACGTGTATCAACACGCATTGCAATATACTAATTAGAACATAATCCACTTTTTCATCCAATCAGCAGTCGCTAAATACTCTATTGAGTGATGACAATTGCTTGGTGCAGAACTTTTGATATAAAGAGTGGGTTATGTTCTAAATATGTTAGATAAGACATACTTGTATGAAGTACAATTTTAGTGATGAAAAATAAGGTGACTCCACATAAGTGGATTTTGTTTATATTGTAGTAAGAAAGGAGGAAAAAGCATATAAATAAATGTACAATAAAAACATATGGCAGGACTGGGAATTAAACCCTGGACCACCGAAACTCTAGTCAGTTCTATCACTATGCTACTGTGGCCAATATCAACTGTTCATATCTTTCCCCATATATTTTGATGCACTACTTCATGTATGCAAAGGAAAACACTCACATACATGTAATCATACAGAATACTATTTTTGGGCTGCTTTAAACAAAACTAATAAATTTAACACCAACATATAACCTACAGTATCCAGCTACTTTACAATGCATTATGACAATCAATCATGTGTTGTTTTAAATCCTTCTCCAAGCCATGACAGTGCATAAGGCCAGTGCTCATTACCAGTCCATCACAGGTTCAACTCCCAGCTAATGCCGGTACCCAGTTTCAGTTAAGAGGACTGAGACAATATAGACAAAATGCCTTGTCAAAGTGCAAAACATACAGCATTAAGTGACCACTGTGGGGTTTAGAACCAGTGACTTTTTGGTTACTATAATCTAATGCTTATGACCACTAAGCCATGTGCTCCACCATGTGTTGTATATGCATGTTTCATAATAAATGCATGATTAAACTAAATTAATTCACAACCAGACAACAATGTTAACTGCAGGGCTGGGGAGGGGTTATACAATACAGTGTGGATAAAATGAAGATAAATTACAATTAAATACTCATAACTTTCTGACATTAAAGTTGAACTTAAAATATCAATGTGTAAATTTACCGCTTTACATGAGAACATATTTCATGCATGCAAAAGCTATTGTGTTTTGGTAGGGGTAGGGTGCTGGTGTGAGGCACCCAACGCAAGTTGAAAAAGTAAACTACAACTTAAGCTTAGTGTAATTAACTTATAGTAATCATTATCAACCAGTGTTAACGTTAGGTCGAAGGGCGGGTGGTTATACAATATATTGTAGGTTAGGAATCTTTTACACGAAGATAAATTACACTTAAATACTCATCATTAAACTTTCTGACATTGAAGTTTAGCTTAGTGAATTAATCTTACACGCCTGTGTGTACAACACACGCATATATACATCCTTCGCTATCTGTTTACATACACCGCATTATACTTTCACTTTGTTAGTGACGTCACATTTGATGTTGTAAAATTCATTCATTCTTTTTGCTATATATAACATTAATCGCAGGGATAAATGATCATAGCTTAAGATTCACGTAAGATAATGTTTATGGATCGACATCGTAACAAAGCGTTCTTGAAAATTACAAACGCAATTTGTCAAAGTACGAGGGTCAATCAAAAAATACGAAGACAATGTGGCTGTCTATCATATATTTTTCATAATAGTCATAACTAACAGATTGATTTAAGCAACATCACTTATTTTATTGATATACAAAGTTTCATTCTATTTGATGAAAAGGTATTTTTGTTACCCGATTTTAAAAACAACATGTATTGTTACCACGGCGCACGGTAACGTTAAAAAATGACGTCAAGATGACGCACGCACAGTTAATAGAAAAACCCAATCTTTGTATCACTCTGAGTCTTTTGTGCTTTTCACCATACAATTGAAACCGGCACTTGATCACTTGACATCTAATCTGTTCACATTTGTTCGAGAATCATAAGTTAGTTCCTTGAGGTTTTCATTTTTTTTATAGCATGTCTCTTCGTTTACTGTAAGAAAAACCCTTTACGTCAGATGACGTTGTTTATTCTTTTGATAAAATATTTACAGATATTCTACTCTCTTTCAGACTGTTTTATGTTTTATGTTCAAATACAATTACCACCACCCAAAAAAATGTAATACAGTTAAACATAAACTTGCAAATAATTTTTGACTTATTTTTTCCACCATTGAGCATTTTCACAGTTTGTATCGGCTTTTTCCCTGAGTTAAATTCATACTCTTTATACTTTTCTTTGCGCCGTGACGTCCGGCGACGTCAATGTTTTAGTCAATTTTACAGAGGACTATCTATCTTTGGTTACTGATATCTGTTCAACAAATCTATATATTCCGTCGTTATTTGGTACATATACTATCATGACAATTCTTAAATCAAGGTTTCAATATTATTTGGTTTTAAGCCCAATTGGTAGATATATTATTTTTAACATAATATGGTTTATTGTTGACATAAAGCAAATTCTGACCGTGCGCCGTGACCTCATTTTTGCAGGATTAGATTCTAGATAGTTCCTAGAAATAAAGGAATATATGAATTTTTTTTATTTTAAATTGTTTGAAACTATTGCTAAATCATGTGTATTAAATTTAATAATAATATGACGTTAAGTAACATAGTTATGGCGAAAGTCTTCGTATTTTTTGATTGACCCTCGTGCATGTAGTTAAATCAGATATAGTTCATTTCTGACTAAGTCTCGGGGTCAAAATCGCAAACGCAATATCACAGACCTTTCGTGTTTAGTCCATACACGGTCAAATTTAACTCCTTCTGCTTCTCTGTCCGTTTTGTTCCGTAAAAGAAATTAGAATAGCTTGTCTCTAAAATGTCCGAGGAAAATCATCATGCTCTTGAATCTGATTCTACGATAGAATTTCATCCGAAAAGGCCTCAGTAGACTCTAACTCAGCTTTCAATCGCTTTGTTTTCAAATTTCCCACCGCTCTGTGACTTCGACAGAAGTTGCCAAGCTTCCATCGTTTTTTTTCAATTGTACAAATGAATTGTCTTTACTGTTTCACTTTATTATAATAAAAAAGTGTTGTCTTGTCAAAAGTTGTGTCATATTTATTTATTAAGATTACCAATTTTAGACAAATACTTGCAACATTGTTGAATTTTTTTTTGTTACGTCATGTTTATCGAAGTGGCTTTCTAGGTCATCGCAAAAAAGGAAGTATGGAGCAATGTTATCGTGATAATTTGCAACAAATGTAAATATAAGAAGTAAGGTATCATTTTTGGATGTATATCGGGATATAAATACAGGTTGGTCACGTGATCAAATCCCATAAAGCCCGAAGTTTTTTAAGTTATTCGAAGTTTGATGCCACTTTGCAACAGACTATCCCACCCACCCCTCCCAAATTATAACATTCATTGAACTTCTGTCAGTTGTTTTTACATGATTTTTTCTTCTTTTGTAGAATGAGTATGCATGTTTATGAAAGTAAAGAGACTAAGAGAGCCATATACGTTGTACTATATATATATATATATATATATATATATATATATATATATATATATATATATATATATATATATATATATATATAATTGTAATTAAAGTCTGTTGCATTCGCGCTTGCGAGCTCATCCTATAAACTATGTGTTTGCGTTTTATTTTATAAATAATTTATGTTCGGTTGAACTGGTGAATAAGAACATAAATGGTTGTGTATTTCATTAACAGCAGCATAATCATATTTTCAAAACTTTTCTCATTTAATTATTTTTCAACACAAATTTGTAAACAAATGTAACAAAATGTATCAAATGTACTTTACCTACAATATTTCTCTATTGCGTTTTTTTAATTTCATAGTTTAACAATCAGTCATGTACCATTAGTGGAAAATATGATCTGTTGATACTTTCAATCTTTGATAACAGTGATCCTTTTGCCTAACATAGATGGTGGTATTCTCATCCAAGATGGTTGATCCAGTCCGCCTTGGCCAATACTTTGTAATAAAATCAATAAACATACATAAGCACAGCAACATTGAATTCAATAAATTCAACATATTTTAATAATTGCACTTGACTGGAGTAGTTTCAATGTGATAGTCAGTGATTACAAATAATACTTTAAAAAATTACATGTTACAAATCAATTTAACAATGTAACTTCCGAAAACACATTCTGTTCATCACTCCGAGACACGTGCAGTGGTTGTCCTTGGTGATGAACCAACCTGAGTGGAGGATAGGGAGCAACAGAGCCATGAGATGGTCCTGCTGCTGCCTCATCTGTCTGTGCAGGCAGAGTCTCCTCTTCATTCCTGTCATAATGAGATTAAATGGAAGTTAGTATTTGTTAATCAATTATTGTATTTAACACAAGTCCCATTTTGATCAAGCTTTTACAATACATGTAGCTGTATATATATTCTTTATATAATTTCTTCATAGTTAAAATATATATATATTTCAAATATTTATCTATGAATCTTCAACCAAAACAAAATCACCCCTATTATTGATTAGTATTTTTTTTTTTATAAACCTTAGAAGTTTTTTCATATCCTCTTCTGTTGGTCTCTTCAGCGGTGTTTTCCTCGGCTGTCCCCTTTTCTTTTCAGTTTTGTGAAACCTTGGTTACAGTATATTATTTGCATTACCTGCAATTCTTTCGCTGGGATTTAGCTTCATTGGCTTTTCATCTTGAATGGTCATGCAAGCTTTATTTCCTGAAATTAAACTTTTTAAAGACTTAGATATTGTAGATAATCGAAAGTTTATAACTTGAGGATTTTTAACCTGCTGACCAAGTACATTGAGAAGGTTATCAAAAGGCTGCAGTTGTATTTTGGATGTCTTTTCTTTAGGTTTTGCAGCTGTTGGTTCAGAATGACAAAGTTGCAATTCATTTCCATCTGAATCTCTTACAATAGTATCTGAAACACTGGAAAGAGAATGTATTTGATGAATATGTTTACATATATGACCATCGTGGTAATTGCTGCAAGAACATTGATACATGTGATAGCAAAGATTTACGCATGGTAAATTTTTACATTTGCTGTAACAATGTTTCGGTAAACAATCATCCAGCATGGCCTCTATGATATAAATATCTATTTCAGAATCTAATGAAAAGATACTGCTGGTAATTTGCCTAACCCTGGAATTATCGATATCTAAACATCTGTCATGCCTATCCTTGATATGCACATCACTATCTGAAGGGTTGTTATAAGAAACACGTTGTAGGTTTCTAATAAAACTGTCATTTTTTATCTTTAACTAAGTGTCTAAAAGCATATCTATGCGCCTATTGCGCTTCCCTGAGACGTATATAGTTTTCAACTTTCTACAAACATATTGGTATTAGCATTGCCTCTAATCCTTTCCTAAAACACAATTTCTCAGGACGATTAAAGTAATTATCCATTAAATATTTCAAGAACCCAGGATTCATAGTAAGAAGTTTTTGAGACCAATGATTCTCTGATTTTGCTTGCAGCATGGCACAAAGATAACAGTATATTTCTGAGCATCATTTTAAAAATGATTGTGGATATTTTTTATCCAATACCTTTGAATATGCCAGGTTCAAAGGAACTGCTGAAGATCAGAACCAAAGACCGACTTTGCAGCATTCCACCCTGCATTGCCATTATCTGTCATTATAACCTTGAACTTTGTTTCAGGGGAGAGAGTCTTAACTGATGACAGAAATAAAGATATTGCTAATTCATCTTCCCAATAAGAAATACAAAATGCAACTTGATAACCTTTACGAAACTTATCAGCTACCATGAGAGTAATTAACTTGATTGAATAACTGTTTGTTTTGTGTGTGGAATCCATGCATAAAATCCGGCCTGCAAATTTTCAGTACATGTCCAGCTGTTGTTTAGTCATGATGGTTAAAATAAAGTCCTCCTTTGAGAGTCTTTTGGCAGGATCTCCAGTGCCTTATTGTTTGTATAGGAGGACTGGGTTGAATGACTCTTGACGGAGAGCTTCCACCTTTAAAGAAGTTGACAGAACATCATTACTGTCTTGAATAATAGAGGGATCTACAAGTCTTGTTTTCAAACTATGAATTTTCTTTCGATCTATCAAATGATAATACTTAAGGTCATCTAAATTATCCCTACCCTCTCTGTCACTAAAATGTTGTCTTACTTTGTCTATAATACCATTTATTGGAAATTTAAGAGCAGGCATACTGGTTATTTATGATTTTAAGCTGTCGGAAATAGGTAAATACTTAATTTGTTCAAATGACAAGGAATAGGTATGGGATTTTATATACTTTACCACCACCTTTCCATCACTTGTTTCACACACTGCAAAACGTGCTGGACAAAGGCTATTGATTTGACAATGTCCCTTCTTATTTTTAGGAGATGTCTTTGGTTGGGTTCCTTTTGCCCTTTGCACAGTGACTGGCCCATTCCTGTGACAAACTAGAGTATAGACCGTCATTCCCCCTTTTATTTTTCTGTGGCCTTGACCTTCGAACAAATCTAGTTTTACAGGACAGCTCTTCATTGCTTCGGAATTCTGAAAACTGAGCTAAAGTGTCAAATGTCATACGTTCAACTTTGATATCAGCATCATGAACATTAATAGCATGTTCTATAAGTTGATCTACTGTTTGAAACTGCATGAAACATGTTGAAATCATACAGGCTAGAAGTTTACGCTTAGAACAAACAGATGGAGCTTGACCCTGACCAGAATGAAACCTTTTTGACATGTATCTTTAAAATCTCTACTTTCTTAAAAAAGACCTTGCACTGATGACACATCATCTTGGAACCTTGACTGTGACTTAGTTGACTGTCCTCAGATTTAACATAGGATTGCAGTGCGGATATTGAAGGAGGAGAACTAACTGATTTATAATTATGCATATTGATTGGCTTTGAAAACTGTGAACCTTTTGGTTTTGTATTGCTGTGATCTTGACCTGGTATCAACACTGGATCTGACCAAGGGACAAAGGAAGAGAACCGGATACTATTATCTACCTCAGTGATAGACTCATAATGACCTCCACCAGCTCTTCTCCATGCAATATGGATAGTTTGTTGAGGCTGACCTTGTGAGAAAGTACTTTCATAGGTAGTTATTTGAGGATTGTGTAAATCTCCTCCAAATGTGACTAAAATATTAATGTTCAAAGCCATGGACAGTGCTAAGATTGACTCTTGACCTGCATATATATACTGTTGGCTTAAACGGTTTATTTGCTCATCTGGTATACCTGCATCATCTAGAAAATAATTTTGAAGAACATACATATTACCTCTCAGTGTTTGGGCTGCCAAATTTCTTAGCTCCAGATGATTATCTTGATGACCATACAGGAAAAAACTTATGGAGCGGAACAGACAATTGCCGTCACTTGTGATAGGATTTCTTTGCAGTCCAAATGATGAGAGGTATCTGTTTTGTTGTTCAAATTCAGCGTCAGTATCCGTGTAGGTTTGCACGAGTTCACTGAAATCTTCTGCCAACATTTATTTGAAACAAGTGTATACCATAGAAGACATGTACATGTAGCGGGAGGCAGTGTTGGCAAATAAATAAGTCTGATGTTTCACTTTGATAATGATTATTACTTTTAATTTAATCCAATTCAATTCAATTTTGGATCCTACAAAACATATACATTACAATAAATAATTTGCATGTAGGATCAGTAATAATTATAAATAACAGTCGAGTAAAATCAATTTACACCAAATACAATTTAGAGTTATTTCCCTTAATATTTAATCATTCAAATATACAGGTTAATTAAGGACATTGTGGTAGAGTCAGGTATATGGCATTCCTACTAGCTCTGGCTAGTGGGTTAACCCTTTAGATCGATCGGTAGAGTGCTGGACTGGCATGCCAGAGCACCCGGGTTCAAACACCAGCAGAGGCAAAAGGTGTCTCTGTTACATTTGGCGCCCACTTTGGGACCTGGGTATTCTGTGGCGGGTGAGAGAGATTGTTTCCAGTACTTCGCCCCATAGGTGTTGGCACTCCAGAAGCGTCGAGGACGACTCTTTCCTTGGAGGGGGACAATGTGCTAGAGTCAGGTATATGGCATTCCTACTAGCTCTGGCTAGAGGCAAAAGGTGTCTCTGTTACAACATGACTTCCACATTCAGTATTACTGTGATAATATTATAATATACGTTATACAAAACATACCAAACTATGGGCTTGAATCCCATCATAGGATTTGCATAGTGATCACTCACAGTCAGCATAACAGTCAGATCTCTATAATTTATGAACACATCTGTATATGTTGGTGTAAATATTTAAGATGTATATAAAAGGATAGTATAATTTTAATTTTATATGAATCATGTCAATTTCTCTCTTTCTTTCATCTTTTTCTTCATATTATATATTAGTAATTGGAATTATATAAAACCAATGTTAAGGACTCTGAATATTGTCAAAATGTCAACTTACTGTCACTGACACTTAATATTCTATAAGAAAATATTTATAACACATACGGTGACTTCTCTGAACCACTGCCTTTCTGCTACTGGCAGAGTAAGTATAAAAACAATGAAGGGTCAGTGGACATGGCGGGAAAATCTAGCTAATGAAACACTAGACTTATATTTTATTTAAGTTCAAAGGTTAAAGGTGTAAGTAATTATGGTCTGGAGATTTCCAGATTTAAACCAATACATATTTATTTCCCTATTTATTTAAATGATTAAGTTTAACTTTATTTATTATTTACTAATTAAACCTTGAAAGTTATTTCATAACTTTCAACAATACTGAAAGAAATGACAATAATTAAAATATTAATAAACACACTATCACATACTTCCCCTCTTTTGAAATGACGTCCTCCTCATTTACGTTTTGACAATAGCTAGGAGTATGTATAGTTTATCTGAAATAAATACAAAGGTAAAATATTAGTCATAAAAATTCATTCCTGTAGCATTATATATAAAATGCTGAAGAAAGTTGTTTTTCGTCTAATCCATGTAATTTTCTATCCGATACAAGAGCCTTAAGGTAGTTGCATCTTAAAATCCAATCAGGTTGCTTAAGTTCTTGTATAGACAGTTCATATTCTCCAGTCTTCATCCAAGCTGGTTTATTCTTTTTTCTAATGGGTCTACCTGTTGATGGAAGTTCATCATATATCTCAGTAGTCTTATTTCCATCTTTTTCAAGAGCATTTTCTGCTGTTGTACAAGTGTCAGAATTTTCTTCTTGCTCATCTGTGACAGTCTCTAACATCTTATCATCTTGGGGAGTCTGATTATCAGCTTCCTCAGCTTCTTCATCTAACATAAAAGATGCATTACTCTTTTCATCTGAAAGGATGAGAGCGTCATCTCTAGCATCTTTCCTGTGATCCATTGATGTGGTACAGCCAGCTGGATTCTGATCGTCATCATTCGATACCACATCAATAGCTGGAGGATGTAAGTATCCTCGCCGCTCAGGACTAGTCCTTGGTACATATACAACTTGTATCTCCTCATCACTACTGCTGTCACTTTCAGTGATATGCTGATCTCTCTCTTGTTTCCTATTGCGTGTCTTTCTTCTAAGTTTCCTTGGTTTGGGTACAGTTCTCGTGTAGATTTTCACTTTCTCTGGTTGAAAGTCTAGATGTCCAATAGGTAGTAATAAATTCCGATGTACGGTTTTCTCTCTGTCAGACTCTTCTTCTTTCACTGTAAATACTGGAATAAACTTATTAGGTTGATCTACAATTATATATGGTTCAGATTCCCATTTGTTAGAAGTTTGTGTTTACCATCAGATGATGTTCTCTTAACTAAAACTCTATCCCCCACCTTAAGAATTGCATGTCTAATCTTAAGATCATAACTTTGTTTCTGTTTTTCTTGTGTTTTTTAATTTGCTTCCGAAGCCAATTCATATGCTTGTTTCAGTCTTGATTTTAAGTTGTCAATATACTTTGGAAAAAAAGTATTTGAACATGGTTCTGAGTCTGGGATGTTAAGCGCAATATCTATTGGCAACCTTGGTCTCCTTCCAAACATGAGATAAAAGGGCGACTGTTGTGTTGATTCTTGTTTCATTGCATTATATGCATGTACTAATGGGCCTATGTACGACTTCCAATCAGCTTTCTGTTCCAAGTTCAAGGTGCCCAACATCTGAAGAAGTGTCCGGTTGAACCTTTCGCATAACCCATTACCCATAGGGTGATATGGGGTGGTTCTGGATTTCTTAATGTTCATGATCTTGCATAACTGCTCTATAACCTTTCCCTCAAACTAAGCTCCCTGATCACTATGAATCTTTTGTGGAATACCATAGTGAACTATAAATTTGTTAAACAAAATATCCGCAGTAGTTTTAGCTGTCTGATTCTTTGTTGGGTAAGCTTGGGCATATTTTGTAAAGTGGTCAGTTACTACAAGAATGTTTTGAAAACCTCCTTTAGAACATTCTAAAGACAAACAATCAATGCAGATCATCTCCAGAGGTTGAGATGTAGTTATGTTTACAAGTGGAGCTTTCTCTGTTTGAGATTTTCTAAGAATACACCTTGAACAAGACCTGACAAAGTTTTCAATGTCCTTTGTCATTCCAAACCAAAAGAATCTGTCTTGAATGAGACCTATTGTCTTTTCTCGACCTGGATGTCCCATATCTGAGTGCAAATACTCTAAGACTGTCTCCCTTAATGAGTAAGGCAATACAATCTGATGTTTGGTCACTTCATTACTACATGTTTTCCGGTAAAGTATTCCATCTTTTAGAATTTATCAAAATTCCTTAACATAGCCAAATGATAAGGAAAATTGTTGCTCGGAAAACTATTTCGTATAGGGGGAAGTCTTTTCCGCACATGTGAAAAACAGTAACGAATGTCTCTGTTTCTTACCTGTGCCAATCTGACATTTATATCTGCAAATTTAGATAGTTCTAGTTGTCTATAATTGTCCAAATCTGAAATATCAGTTGAAATAGACAAACACTCAACAAAAGGAATGTTAACACTTTGGGCATTGCAAATAGTTTTTATCAAATCAACAGAAATTTGCTCTCTGTCACGAACGTCTGAAAGTTCAGGTAATCGTGACATGCTATCAGCGTCTGAGTTGCTCTTACCAGGGCGATAATAAATACTAAAATTGTAAGTGGCTAAAGAAGCAACCAATCTTTGAGAAGTAGCATCTAATTTTGCAGAGGATAGAACATATGTCAATGGATTATTATCCGTTATAATGTCAAATGTTGTACCGTACAAATAATCAGAGAACTTTTCTGTCACAGCCCACTTGAGAGCCAAGAACTCAAGTTTGTGGACTGGGTAGTTTCTTTCTGACTTTGTCAGACCGCGACTTGCATAAGCAATAACGCGTTTGCAATTGTCTTGCAGCTGGTATAGAACAGCACCTATTCCATTCTGTGAAGCATCAGTATGGACCTCAAATGGTTGACTATAAATTGGGAAACCTAAAATTGGAAATTCAATCAAACAATTTTTTAGTTTCTGAAAAGAAATTTCTTCTTCTTGCCCCCAATGCCAATTTGGTAATGGACTCTTTGCTGCTTTTGCACCCCTCTTGGTCTTCTTGGATGAATCTGGAATTAAATTGATTAGTGGTCTTGCAAGTTTTGAAAAATCTTTAATAAATTTTCGATAATAACCCACAAACCCTAAAAATTGACGTACTTGATCTGAATTTACAGGAATGGGCCAATCTACAACTTTTTGAATCTTATATGTGTCGGGTTCTATACCCTTTTCAGACACAATGTGACCAACATACTTTACCTTTTGCTTACAAAATTCATTTCTTTGGAGACAATTTCAAGTCTATTTCTCGAAGACGTCTGAAAATTTGTTTTAAACGGTCAGTATGTTCTTTAAAAGTGTTTGAAAAAATAATGATGTCATCAAGATAGATGTAACAGATTTTCAAATGTAAACCGTCAAATGCTTCGTCCATTAAACGTTGTTAAGTAGCCAGTGCATTGCATAGGCCGAAAGGCATCCGCTGAAACTCATAGAATCCAAGGGGACCTACTGCAAAAGCTGTCCGTTCTTTATGCTTCTCAAAAACTTCTATCTTGTGGTATCCACTCTTCATATCTAATATTGTAAAGAATTTGTTGTTGGAAAGTGCTTCTAAAATTTCATCAGTTCTGGGCAATGCATATGAATCCTTCTTTGTTTTGTTGTTCAATTCTCTATAGTCTATGCACATCTGAAGCGAGTTGTTTTTTTTTCCTACCTAGAACAACATTACTCGACCAGGGTGATTTGGATTTCCTGATAAGTCCTGCATCAAGTAATTGCTTCAGATGATTCTTTATCTCCATATACATGCTGGGTGGAATTCTTCTGGACTTCTGCTTAAATGGCATCTCATCTGTAAGCTCTATCTTGTGTTGGACTAAAGAAGTATGGCCAATATCAGTATCTGAATGAGAGAAAACATCTTGATACTTATTGAGAAGAGCAGAAATCTCATGTCTTTTCACTTCTGGCAAACGGTCATCAATCTTGAAATTCGTTTTCATCTCTGTATCTGGACTGTCTTCCTTGATGTCATCAATATCCTCTAACTTAACAGGCTGAAGCTCACAAAGAATTGCTTTAGGCGAGATGGTAATTGTTCTCGTCGTGACATTCTCTATCTGTACTGGAATAAGCCTGTTACAAGGGTATTCAAAGTTCACAATACAGGGAACTATATCTAAGTCTCTAGGGACTTTCGATATAGGTGTTGCATGTTAAAGTGCACACGTTGTGTGATAAGGAACTGCCTTATCAACATACCCCTGAACAGATACAGAAGAGTTTGGTTCTATAGTTACACAATGTTGATGTGCTAATTTCACAATACTAAGTCTGTTACCGTTCTTCTCTAACTCTTTTTCTCTGAGCAGTAAAGATCTAAATGTGGTATGCCATGCAACATGCAACTGGGTTTGATTTAAAAACTTGGTACCATATTGTTGTTGTACACTGTCAAGAATATTTCGTAAAATATTTGTGCCTAAAAGTATAGGTACTTCCCTATTGTAATTACTCTCGGGTACAACCAAAAATAAACAACATTGCTCATTGAGAGAGGGTTCACCTAACATTGAGATATTCCCTTCAATGTAACCTGAGTATGGTAAACTCTTGCCATCTGCACACTCAACATTCAATATGTCAGTAATAGAATGGAGTTCAAGATGTTTCAAATATTTACAATAAAACTCTTTAATTATGTTAGACACAGTTGATCCTGTATCTAATAAAGCTTTGCAATTGAGGTTTTCTATGGTGATCATAACCTCAGAAGCTTTGCCAACTAGTTGAATGGTATTTATGGGGCATTGAATCTGTCTGTGGCCAAATGTCTGCCCCCTGACACAGGCCTGTTGATGTTTAAAGGTCTCTGTAGGTTTACCCGACAACCATAGGATAGATGTCCTCGTTGTCCACACCTACGACATATTGGTTCTTCATATCGTATGGCTCTATCCCTACCGTAGGTAGATGGTTGGCTGTCATTTCTGTATGATCTTATACTAATGTTTCTTACTGTTGGTCTTCCTCTGTTGAAGTAAGTATATCCTTGCTCTCTCATCTGTGATTCTTGCCACTTCCAACTTTCTTTTGAGTTTCCAAGTTTTCAACTTTTGTTGACAACTTTTGGATCATAGCTTTAAAATGTGAAATATCATCCGATTTAGAAGTGGATTCTCCAGATGCTGCTACATTCATACTTGAAACAGACTTCTTCTTATTAACGGGATGTTCTAATTCGACTAATCTTATTTCTTTTCTGAGTTTGTCGAATGTTGTACATTTGTCATATAGATATCCTGTTATATCTTTTAGATCTTGACAGAGTGCTGTCCAGAATTTGTTTTTCAGCATTTAATCCACATCATCATGGTGAATCTTCCTATACTAACAGCTTTACTGAGACGATCTTCTATTCTACACCCCCATGTAGTTGTATCCTCATCAACTTTCTGCATTGCACTGTAAAAGTTTGTAATAAGGGATTCTCCTCTTTCTACAGTTCCATGAATGCTTTCCATTCTCTCTAGAATTTCATTTAGTGTAGCATCAGGTCCTAACCTCATAGCTATTTTACTAGCTTGTGCCTAAAGAGACCTTCTTATAGCCTGCAGTATGACCTTTTCACTGTACTCTTCTTTAATCAAACATTCAACCTCATATTTCCAAACATCAAATGATACATCACTCCTACTAGGGTCACCAGAAAATATGGACAATTTGGGAATGTATGTTGACCCTGATTGTACTGATACTGGTTTGTAAGTCAGTTTAGGAGGAATTGGTGAGGCAAAAAATGGTGGGCTAGGATTAATCTCCTTTTTGACAGATTTTGTTTGGGACACAAAGGAATTGAATGCCTCATTTGTAAATACTTTGTAATCATGATTTTGCAAATACTCAATCATCTTCTTTTTCTCTTCTTCTGATAAATCTTGGGTACCTGCATCATGTTCGGAGTGATGTTCCTCTCTGACTTGACCATCAAAGGGATCATCAAATGCATTTTCATTTGAAGCCATTATACAATAACTAAATATGCTAAATGTAAGCAAAAGTGTTGTGTAAACAACAATAAATTGCATATACTTTAACTCTAAAACATTCAATGCAGATAGGGGTTGCACAGTTGACATACAACAACTGTCGAGTTTGTTCGCAGCGCTGTAATTGCAATACAAGTTCGCAGCAAAATTGCAAAAGTAATATATTGCAGATTTATAACGAAAACGGACGTTTACGATAAACGAAATCACAGTATTTGTAAATAGAAAACCAAAAAACGTACGACAGCAGAAAAACTGCACACCGAGATACCTGAAATGAAATATTAGTTTTTGGTTTGTTTTGTTTAAAACCTTTTAACTTATTTTAATTACTATGATTTTAACTTTTTGAAGTTGTTTTTAACCCCTGTTTTATGCTTGATTTAGTTTTAATTTATTTTATACCGATTTATAATGAGTTTTGTTTTACTTAAGCTGTATGTTACAGAATAATTATTTTAATAAATTCTTATGGGGATCAGATGGGCTGAACTAGAACACAATATCAAAACCAAAATCCAATCCAATAAACTTCGCACAACTCTAAAGTACTATACACACAACTCTAAAGTACTGTAATAGTCAATATAGGTCACCAATAATAAGATTTGGCTATAGCAGGGCTAGGTAGGTATTAAGATAAAGTTAGTAAACAAACTTCAATCACTCAACAGATTCTTTCACTCAGTGATATGAATTTCCTTATACTAAATTAAATGTATTTGCAAACAAACAAAAATCAAATGAATACACCACTACCTGTGATGTGCAAACTAATACCAAATCAAAGTATGAAATATAAAAAAATAAATGAAAAATATGAAGTAAATACACAGAAAAAAATATGCAATATCGGTAAATAAACAAAAATGAATAACGATTGCACAAATGATGAATCAAAACGTAAAGAAATTGTTTTGAACAGCTGTTAAATCAAATTGTCACATGCAAAAATAGGTAAACAGCAGTACCTTAGTTTGTGCTGGGCCCTAGCTATATCTAAATAAGAAAAAACAATATTTGCTGCAGACAGTATTGATTTTTTGTAATTGTAAACAACTGACAGTTTCAATGTTTCACTGATCCATGTGCACACAATCAAACAGGATGTAGAATATTGGTCTCTAAAACCGAAATCCCGGAACCGGTACGAATGGACAGGAATTTTCCGAAATGTAAAAACTATCGATCTTCAGAACTTGAAGTCAATGATGTGTAAAAATATCACTTACAGAGTTCACAGTCACTGGGTCTTAGTCTGAATTCTGTTCACGGCATTTCTTTGGCGTTGACTGTAATCTGTTAATTGGACTGGGCTAGAGCTGCAGGCTCCTACAAGTGGTACCTTAGTCCTGGTCCCAACGTGGGCGCCAAATTTGTAGCGGGAGGCAGTGTTGGCAAATAAATAAGTCTGATGTTTCACTTTGATAATGATTATTACTTTTAATTTAATCCAATCCAATTCAATTTTGGATCCTACAAAACATATACGTGACAATAAATAATTTGCATGTAGGATCAGTAATAATTATAAATAACAGTCGAGTAAAATCAATTTACACCAAATACAATTTAGAGTTATTTCCCTTAATATTTAATCATTCAAATATACAGGTTAATTAAGGACATTGTGGTAGAGTCAGTTATATGGCATTCCTACTAGCTCTGGCTAGTGGGTTAACCCTTAAGCTCGATCGGTAGAGTGCTGGACTGGCATGCCAGAGCACCCGGGTTCAAACCCCAGCAGAGGCAAAAGGTGTCTCTGTTACATTTGGCGCCCACGTTGGGACCTGGGTATTCTGTGGCGGGTGAGAGAGATTGTTTCCAGTACTTCGCCCCATAGGTGTTGGCACTCCAGAAGCGTCGAGGATGACTATTTCCTTGGAGGGGAACAATGTGCTAGAGTAAGGTATATGGGATTCCTTCTAGCTCTGGCTAGTGGGTTAACCCTTTAGATCGATCGGTAGAGTGCTGGACTGGCATGCCAGAGGACCCGGGTTCAAACCCCAGCAGAGGCAAAAGGTGTCTCTGCTACAACATGACTTCCACATTCAGTATTACTGTGATAATATTATAATATACATTATACAAAACATACCAAACTATGGGCTTGAATCCCATCATAGGATTTGCATAGTGATCACTCACAGTCAGCATAACAGTCAGATCTCTATAATTTATGAACACATCTGTATATGTTGGTGTAAATATTTAAGATGTATATAAAAGGATAGTATAATTTTAATTTTATATGAATCATGTCAATTTCTCTCTTTCTTTCATCTTTTTCTCAAAATTATATATTAGTAATTGGAATTATATAAAACCAATGTTAAGGACTCTGAATATTGTCAAAATGTCATCTTACTGTCACTGACACTTAATATTCTATAAGAAAATATTTATAACACATACTGTGACTTCTCTGAACCACTGCCTTTCCGCTACTGGCAGAGTAAGTATAAAAACAATGAAGGGTCAGTGGACATGGCGGGAAAATCTAGCCAATGAAACACTAGACTTATATTTTATTTAAGTTCAAAGGTTAAAGGTGTAAGTAATTATGGTCTGGAGATTTCCAGATTTAAACCAATACATATTTATTTCCCTATTTATTTAAATGATTTAGTTTAACTTTATTTATTATTTACTAATTAAACCTTAAAAGTTATTTCATAACTTTCAACAATACTGAAAGAAATGACAATAATTAAAATATTAATAAACACACTATCACATACATATGGTTGATTATAACTTCAAATGAACATGTTTTGCAAACAATTTATAATGTATAACTGTTCACTGGCAGCTAAGTCTTGTAAATCTATGAAACTCCATTGAACAATTAAAAACTACTAGTATATTTAAGCATTGCATCATTACATTTTGAAAGATACAGTCTCATAACTGCAGCGGTGTGTGCATACAAAATAAGTAACGTGAATTTGCATGTTATGAAAATTTGTATGTGCACATCGCTGCAATTATGAGACTGTATCTTTCAAAACATAATGATTTATTGCTTATATTTACAAGCAATATAAGAACTTTCTAAAGCTAAAATGATCAATTTAGATTAACTGTCACCTCTTTCATCTAATCGTGTCATTTTAATTGCAATCTCATAGTTTTTAAATGTAAAATTCACACTTAAAAGGATAATGAATAAAGTTGTGAAGCTCATCTTCGCCATTGCTCAGAATGAATGAAAACCCCATGACGTCAGGGGTCAACGATATCTAAATATTGATATTTTAAGTTTAAAATTGAAGTATACTAATTTAATTAGTTGAAATATTCATAATTTTCCTTTAGAAATAAAATAAATTCATACATGGTAAATAATAACAAGATATAAAAACATTTTCATTCATAGCGATTGTTTTATTCATTTTTGCCGCCATTAGTCACTTAGCAATCCGGAAAAATAAATTTGCCCGGATACGACTTCGTCAATAAAAAATATCTTTGACTACCTCGTCTGTTTTTTTGTTTTTTGTTTTTTGTTTTTTTTGAGAAATGCAAAAATTTGAGTATTCTCAAATTTGATAAATAACTCAAAAACCTCTGATAAAAAAATCAAACTTACACCTGAGCTTTGACATATGTTTTTTTTTGTGAAATCGGAACCTGATATCGCTTTATTACAGCCTACACTGTACGCCGGTTTAGTGTAAGGCTTCTTTCGATTTCCGACTGTTTCATTCCGCTTTGAAAGCTATTTATAACCCTTTGTTTTAATCTTGGTGATACATGTAAATCGTTCGACTTTACCATACCATACTCTGCTTATAATCAAAATGACGCACTTTATTGCGTCACAAAATATGATACGTCATATCTTTTAATAGCATATGATGTCAAGTGTGTTAGTCATATGCCATATTTATTAAACGGCATGCGTTCTGAAAGAAATTACATGTACATAAATGTCGTAAAATTTTGTAAGCCGACATTTTGGACGCCATTTTGTTTATAATATTATGATCCATCGCTGTACATAAAAGCATCAATTATTTCGACCAAACTCTGAACAAGTATCGACGATATAAACGCACTTTGTTGTTTTTTTCAAAGCGCGATGAAATTTATCCCAAAATTAAGGCATTTGGAAGTGCTTAATTTTAACATACAAAGTGTACCTGATAAATCCGCACTTAACTTTGTTCTTAGTACATGTAATTTGTTGTTTACTTGACTTTTTTTTTATACATCACTGTTAATTGCAAATGAATATATACCTTATCGAAAAAAATACCTGCATTTTATCATTAATTCAAAATTTAAGTGTACACTTATATATAAGGTTTGTCGCTAAAATAAAACACCGAATTAAGTACATAAAATACAATGGGATAAAAACGAAGAAAAACATAAAACGTTATGATTAAATAAATAATTAAGTTTATTTAATAACTTCAATGTAATATTTCTTTCACCTACTAGTTTTTTGTAGATAATACATACTAAATGAGGATGGCTGTTATATTGCATGTGCAATTTATTCATAAAAAAAACTATAAGGTAGTATTTTTTTCTAATAACTTTTCTTTTTCATGGTGTATTTTTTAATAGTCAAGATACATGTGATACCAATCGAGAATTCCAAAAATATTTCATATATATATATATATATATATATATATATATATATATATATATATATATATATATATATAAAATGCTGTATACAATATAAAATGATTTAATGCAAAATCTTACATATATTGCGAAAAAAATAATATATAAGGATTGCAAGAAAAATATAAACATCCCATAAATATGATGGTATATCTTAAGTAACGTCCATAAAAGTTGTATTCAGCTAAAAATCGTTGAGGTAAAATGAATATTATTTCATCTGCAATAAGGATCAAGTGATATAAAACAAATACACTTATAATTAAAGTAACAACAATATTCATTCTTCTTTGTGATTGCTCTGTTACAGACAAAGAATTCTGTAATGTTCTTATTTTTTGAACATGTAAAAGGATCATTATTAAACTGACTGTCAACAATAAAACGACATTGACGATAATATAAATTATCACGTAATTAGGAAAATCTAGTGCCGCTTTAATAAAATTAAGAACAACTCGAGCTACACCGCTTGTTATCCATATTGTGAGTGAACACAAACACACCGCCGTTACAGTTAGATGTTGTCTGCTTTGTAGGGGATGTACTGTGATTGAATATCGTACAGCGGACAGTAAACACAGGTGAAAGTAAGAACTGATGTTAACAATGCCTCCGATAACACCAATACTCAGCGAAAAATTCCAAACGTTTGTCATTGTCCAAAAACTGTAACTTATGACTGAAAAAAAATCTGCTAATGCTAATTGTCCGATAGCAGCAAATGTCGGTGTATGGTATTCCGGATCGTGTACGATTTTACCTATTGTGGCAAGGTTTCCGATGCATCCTAAGAATGTAATACTCAAGATTACACAGGTGAAAGTTTTTTCAAATGTCGTTTCAATTAAACTGAGTCGGAGGGTAAATTCCTCTAAAGTTGAATTTGTCACAATATTATCCATGTCCCCGGTAACAGAAAGTTATATAAAAATTAGTTTGAATTTTCAATGGAAATATTAAACACATTCAGTTGGTTTGCACATGCATCGATTACAAAAGCTTTTATGCATGTTACTGTCTCCTAGCATTTGCATATACAATGATACACCACCATGAATGCAGCATTGATTCACGAAAAAAGGATATGCGTATATATAGTATAAAGGTCAATATGGCTTTGATACTAGATTACTTCAACGTCATATGACTCTTTTTCATTTACTTTTCTCTATTGATGTTGTGGCGGCTAATGCTATGAGGATTTTTTTCTAATGTTACATATATATATTTTGAATGGACTTTCTCTTCTATGGATATTGAACTTATGAAATACCAACAAAAAACAGCAAGAACAACAACATTAATATCAACAAAAACAGCAATAATAATAATAACAGCAATAATAATAATAATAGAGGGCGAAGAGAAGCTCTCCCTATAGTCAACACGTTTATATATGCCCAAATATGGAAATTACACTCTATACCTATGAAGTTGAAAAACTTTTCGAAGTTGGAGGAAAAAAGAATCACTTCATTCGCAGTGACATCACCGGCATCCATGTTGAATTCGAATATCGTACTAACTTCATGTTTGGTGATAATTTATCAACATTGCTTGAGTGATAAATACATTCAAACTTACCTAGAGTGTTTTTGAAAAATTAAATTCCTAATTAAGGAAACAATTTTCGTTTCCTACAACTTTCAACAATTGCCTTAGATCCGATCAAATGAATTTCAAGACATCTGATTGGACAAAAAAACGTGTTTCAACAGTGAAGCAGTTTTATTTCATTGTTGTTGAATTTGCTTTTTGATTACTTTTTGAAACACCAAAGACGTTTTTTCTCCTACTTTGAAATTTCATTTTCTTAGGTTTCATCTCAAATCGTAGTCTGACCTACTCGTACCCAGGTCATTTCGTACCCAGAATTTAAATTATTTCTCAAAAACCAAAAAAAAAAAGTCAACTAATAACTAATTCAATAAAAACAAAAGATAATCAAAACTTAATTTTGTAGACATCATATTCTTTGACAGACACATTGTAAAATATTTCCCCATTTTGATTCACCCCTCCCCCCCCCCCCAAAAAAAAATAAATGTGTGAACCATTCGTATATGATTAATACATACCATAAATCATGTTCAAATTACCCCCAATCTGCCATGAAAATAAAAGCAAATAGGGAGATTATTTTCAGCAATATATATATTATAAATACTTAAAAAAAATTATGCATAGTAGGAAGTACTGATCTGCATTCACAATCATAAATTTGCATTACACACGAAATGTTAGCTGCAGGTCTATAGTTCCCGGTCTGAAAACAATTTGTATGGACGACCTGGGAGCTACAGTGCCACTCATTGAAAAAATTGTGTATTTATTGCGCACAAAAAATGTGCTAGTTTTGGACTGATTAACCTTATTTATACGCAAATTCTGTGAAAACAATTAGTACCATTATATTCTTCATGCAATTTCGTCTCTTTGTCTCTTTACTTGTCGTCCATCCGGATTTATTTTTAGACCTGCAGCTAATGTAAGACATTTACCAGATAAACTCAAACTAAATTATATATGTACAATATACCGGTACAAAATTGAGTGAATTTAGGGACCAAAATAAATCTCAATTTCTGTCCATACAAGTGAAATATTCTCGAGATAAATTGATTTTCCTATTCCAAAAAAAGAATATACATTACTCTTTAGTTCATGTTTTATTTAAAAGCAATGCATACATTTAAAATAAGGGAGTAAAATGTTAAAATACTTCAAGCTGAAAAATTATTCAGAGATCTGCGATGTAGATACTAAAGGTAGCTGCCACCAGGTCTTATCCAATATATGTAAAAATTACTTCAGACTACAGACAATAAGACATCAGATAGAATCAAAATAAAAACAAAATGCAGCTAAAATCTGCCCTAAGAGTTTTTGCTTCATTATTAGTTATTCATAAATACCCCTACCTTCGCTAGCCAAGGGTTTGATCTGCAGGAGCGGCGCGGATCAGAAACCCTTAGCTAGCGAAGATGAAATATATCAGGGTTCAAACAATATTTAAGTACAAGAATGAAAATTTGCTTACATGTTTTTGTATTTGAATTTCCTGCCCCCCCCCTCTCTCTCTCTCTCTCTCTCTCTCTCTCTCTCTCTCTCTCTCTCTCTCTCTCTCTTGTTCGGCTAAAGAAAGCGGATGTTAAATAAAAATCTATGGAGATTCGTATTGCAAATGACATAAAATAAAGTATGGATAATAGCATTTGAAAATTGTGTGAGGTGTTCCAAGAGCATGAAGAGACTTCCGAATAGAAAAAAAGATAAATAAATCTCCATAAGAAATATGTTTTAATTTCGTTCCTGTCAAAATCTCTGAGTTAAAAAAAAAAGAAATGACGTTTTAATGAATAATTTCAATTGTATTTCTTTTAGCTGTGTATATTTCTATAAAAATCGTGAAAATGTGGAAACAGACGAACAGTAACCTGAGACAGTCTATAGTCTAGTATATCAGGGCTTGAACAAATTTAATAAAAACCGTGGCCAATGCTCTTGGGCCAGCAATAAGATTAGAGTCCAAACAAAACAAACAAGATACATGTATGAGATGACCATCTAATTAAAATTAGATCCTTCACGCTCCCGTATTTGACAGCGACATATCAAATACGGGAGCGTGAAGGATCTAATTTTAATTAGATTGCGATAACTTTGAAAGAAATTCGGGACGTGAGAGTGTTTATACAAGCTACTCAGGAGGGTCTAGTACGTGAAAAAGGTGTGAAACTCGATTGACAGGCATAATCTTTCCATTGTATTAAGCAGGATATCATCAAATTTTACCGTCCGGTTAAATGAAGCAAAATAATTATTGATAGTAAAACAGTGTTTTGTGGTAAAAACAGACCTTCTTGATCCGGAACGCCTAATTCCGGATAAATGAGACAAAATAACGTATAAACAAATCTGTTCCCAAATAAAATCGTCCGTCAACTAAAGCGTCAGGTTATCTGGCGTCCAAATATCTTTTTTTAATACAATTTTTTTTATATGTTTTACGGTGCGAGCGTTGGGGCGAGCGCAGCATAAATTGAATTGTAAATACACATGGGTACATATTAATAAATTAAAGCGTGGTTTGCCCAATGGATGCACCAAAGTGAATAAAAATATTTTACGCTCCAGTATACATGTATCAACAGTTATGTTTTACGATGTGGCGATCTGGAGGGCGAAGCCATTAACAACGATCACAATTTCACTATCAGATTCATCAGAAACGTGCACTGCTGGATCCGCCTGTATCTATTTATTCATTACGCTAAAGGTCGCGTGCTTAGTCTAGACAATGTGACGTCACGTTAGTAGAGCAGACATCACTCGACAGTTTCCGTCAAAGTAGCATTCTTCCGAACAATTTACCAGGAAAATAATGTAAAACAAATAGTTGCAAACCATTTTTTTAGAATCAGCAGAATGTTTTATTCATCTTTTATATGCTTGACATTCTTAAAATATATTTTAAATTACCTGTTCTCGTGAGATCATGACATTGGTAGCTATTTGCAATGGATGAGACTAAAGGCAGCTCCCTGCACACCATGTGACCTTTACTATGACGCCACACACTCACAAAGTGAAAGTAACGCGATGTCTGTAAACAAATAGTATTAGCTCATACGTCTAATGCCTGTTTTTTTATACACGGACATGTAAGATAAATGATATTTTTTTTAAATGTTTAACTGCAATGTCACAAAGTGAAGAAAGTGTTTATGTATTGTTATATACCATATATTTATACCTATGTGCGTAGAATAAGATGTAACCAACCCCCCCCCCCCCCCCCCCACCCGTCGTTTATAAAGTCATGTCAGTATCTTGTAGTGTACTCTTTCAACATGCACTCCGATCCTCTCAACCTATGACTATGGTGGGTCGATCTTCCACTCCCCCATCCCCCATAATCACACAATAACTTTTGCATGCATGAAACAATTTTTAATTAATATCGTAATTTTACAGAGAATTGATTTATTGTAAAGTAATTTAGTAAGTTATTGATTTAATTTATTTCCAAACATGCAACATTGGATTGATTGGCAGCATATACTTTAGAATACTAGTAGCTAGGGGATATGTTTGTGATAAAGTCTAAAGTTTAATGTTAACAAGTCCAAAATGTGTATTTGTATGTGCATTATATATGCTTTTAAATACACCTCTTTGCATATATGAAGTAATGCATCAACATATTGGGGAAGGATATTTAAATAAAACTCGCTTATAAATGTATAGTAAAAACTAATTAAAAGACAATGGTCAGATACATAAAATGTTTGGGAAAATAAATGTATTAATTAGGTATATGCAATGCATGTGCAAATTTTGGTATAGTTTTAAACAATTATTTTAAGAATGGTACAATATTTTATTTGTCAAGTAGGTATGAAGTGCAAAATAATTAGATTTTAAAATACTTGTATATATTTTAAACAAGGCCCAAAGCCTTATTAAACTGTTACCTGTGCAAAAATGCAAAACCCTTTTGAAGATTAATCAAATGACATTTTGATAATTAAATAATGATAATTTAATAATTGATTTTATTCAAAATAAACTTTAATAAAGGAAAATATCTTGCTCGAATCAAAATTAATATTGATATGATGAATCAATTCAATCGAGTTACCCAACTATCAAAATCATATAAATGATTCAAAATGTACAAGTTATAAAAACATATACATGTAAATATACATGTAACCAGTGTAAGTAATTAATATTAAATGTTTGTTAATGAAGGCACCCCTCCTTCCTCTCCACCAGAAAAAAATACCTACGAGAATTGTGACCAAAGAGTCATGAAGTTAAAAAATTGTGTTGTATGCATGCCTCAATGCTCATCCTAACCTGTACTAAAATTGCCCTTTGTTAGGTTTAATGTTTATGTGACAAGTCAAGGCTCCCCCACACCCCTAACAACACCACTACCCCTGACTCGGTGGTCATGAATTTTCAAAATTCTAGATGAATCCTCTGTGTTCATCACAGACATGTACATGTACTTGTATGCCTGCAGTGTCTTATACATGTAATAGAAAAAAGATTTTTAAAGAGTTAAACTATATGACCAAAAGGGTCTGCCCTAAATAAGAGCCCCTAGCCCTGGGAACATAGTCACAATTTTGGTAGAGGTCTCCCTGCTAGTCCTAACCATGCACTAATTTTTCCAACTAGCAATCTAATTAAAATTAGATGTTAGATCCGCTCGCTTACTCGCTACACAAGTGTTTTAATTAGATTGTCCAGCTATATGCTCAGAATTAAAGAGAAAGATATTTAAATGATAAATAAATATTCATGATGTTTTAACAAGAGCTCCACTTTAAATTGAGTCAATCTTGCTTTATGATATGATACAAATCATATTATACATACTCTGTTATGATATATGATGCAACATGATACAAAAACAATATATTATACATTATTGTATAAAATCATACAGTATTATATGATACACAATTGCATCAAATTATATAACATTGTATCATATCATTTGATACAGTATTCTCTATCATATGATACAATGTCATATTATTAATCTGATACAAAATTGTGTAATTTTTTATCATATCTTGTGATATCTATTGTCATTTTTACATGATTTGAATGATAATTTGCATATAATGTTATCATATTGGTCATGTTGGTAATACCTTATCTTAGTGAGCTTTGTAATCTTTGATAACCTATGTTTAAAATATCAAAACAAAAACATGTCTGTCATCAATTAAGATTTAATTTACAAATTTGAACTGTGCATTATAATACAAAAAACGTAAATGACCTTCAATTGAAAATAGCAATATGTATGCTGAGTTGGCCTTGAACGAGGACAAAAAGAGATGACGGGTATACAGCATGGTGTAGGAAGATATGTTTAACACAAACAGTGAAAGGGAATTAAATTGAACAGTGAATTCCAGTTTCACATATAGATGGGTGGTAGTACAGAGAAAATCAACCATAGATGAATATGACTTGTAGAGGACGGTTTAGCAACTTTAGCCAGTGCACAACTCCATTGCTGCCTCATTCCTATGTCCATTATATACATGATGTGAAGTATTAGCTTAATGGATTTTTGGCTAGTTATGCAGCACATCCCACGATATGGGGAACCAACTGGAGATTATGTTTCACTGTTCGATTCCTTGCCAGAACTAACTGTTAATTCTCTTTCATTTTCATCTTCTCTGGAGAAGGTCCTAAAAATTCAAAACAAAAATCTTGAAATTGAAAATCTTTCACATAAAATTAAAATGCACTAAAGCCTATTCTTTCTCTTTTTTAACATACACTGACAACGCTAACAATGTTTTATCACATGTTTAGCTCAATATGCAGTGGATATCACTCATGTAGTAAATTTTTTGTATTACATTGTGTATTCTTACTCAATATGTCGTCTTAATCAACCATACTGTAGGTTTAAGTCTGATGATTGACGAAGAATGAAAAAGTATCAAAATATAAAAAATGAAACGTTCAGAGTTTTAAATGTGAAAGTGAAGCCTTCAATGCTGTTTAATAATTTTTTTTCATAAATTGATAAGATTATGTTTGAAAGTGAAATGTTTGACATTTGTTAAGCTTGGAACTTTTTTTCATGCATAAGGTAGTTGACATCTTGACATTTATAGTTCTAAAATATTGGAGTTTAACAAAAGAATGGTAAAGCATGTGATAAAAGAATCTCACATGATTTGCAATCTTATGGTATATGATTTTTACCCAACTCATTGTGTGTATTCTGTCCCCTCAAAAATCATATACTATTGCTAATTATGAGAGATCATATAAATTATATATATATATATATATATATATATATATATATATATATATATATATATATATATATATATATATATATATTAGTTAATTAATTACATAGATGACCACTCGACGTCATAAAATTAAACCACACAGATTATAACCTTAATATTCAATATTTAATAACACACAAAATAGAGCTACAGTAAATACATGTACCACACATGAAGTTGACTGATGTCTACAGATTCTTATGGTGGAAAGCCGAGGCTTATATATACAGACACAGATTGAATACTGGACTCATGGTTTGCGACTCTTGAATCCTGACTTGTTCCAGATTCCAGGCTCCAGAGCCATTCAACACCTTGAGATAACAGACAACAGACAGTACAGCCTCTTGATCATGTGAGTGACTAGAACATTAAGAAAATGATTCATGCTGTTTAACTGTCTGTCTGAGTGTCTGTAGTAACTTTCATTTAATTATTGACAATGTAGAACATTAAGAAAATGATTCATGCTGTTTCTGAGTGTCTGTAGTAACTTTCATTTAATTATTGACAATGTATTAAGCAATATTGCTTGATCTCTAGATCTTAATTTATATATCTATTTGATTGTTATCAAACATAGATTTCTGGTATTCCATGTTTCTATAAAGATAGTGTTTATTTTCAATATTTGAAAATAGAAGATTTGCAGTACTTCAGAAAACTAATGGATCTGTTATACCAGATGACCTTGACATTTCTCCATCCCTAGTGTCATACAGATACAAAGACAACTATGAAGTAGATGTCAACATCAGCAACATCACTACAAGAACTGTCAAGATACCACCGAAAGCATTGTTGTGTGAATTACATCCTGTACTGATTGAAGATTTTCAACCACAAAATACCTCATCAAATTCGGAAAATCAAGATGTAATGGATTTACTGAAAATTTCATCAACCAATCTGATACAAAATCAACAACAATATGGATACAGAATATTGGAACAAAACAAAGACATTTTCTCAACTAGTGATACAGACATTGGTCACAGTAATAGAGTACAACACAAGATAAACATAAACGATGAAGTTCCTTTCAAGCAAAGACACAGGAGAATCCCACCATCAATGTTTCAAGAAGTTCGAGACCATCTACAGCAATTATTAACCGCAGGAATCATAAGAAGATCAGAATCACCTTGGACTAGTAACGTCGTACTGTGTAGAAAGAAAAACGGTGACCTGCGCATGTGTGTTGACTATAGACAGTTAAACGCAAGAACAATTAAAGATGCTTATGCACTTCCCAGAATAGAAGAAATATTAGACTCTCTTGGTGGCAACTCATACTTTTCTGTACTCGATATGAAGAGCGGATATCATCAAGTGGAATTATTTGAAAATCATAAACAAAGAACAGCATTCACAGTAGGACCTTTGGGATTTTTCGAGTATAATCGCATGCCATTTGGTTTAGCTAACGCTCCTGCAACCTATCAACGACTAATGGAAAACTGTTTAGGAGATCTTAATCTGAACATTTGTTTCATCTACCTTGATGATCTTATAGTATTTTCTAAAACTTTTGAAGATCATGTTAAAAGACTGCAAAGCATATTCCGATGTATAAGAGAGAACAATTTAAAACTTTCACCTAAAAAATGTCAATTTTTCATGGACAAAGTAAAATACGTAGGACATGTAGTTTCCAAAAATGGAATCCAACCAGATCCAGACAAAATTGAAAAAGTTGTGAATTGGCCAAGACCAACTAAACCCGATGAAGTTAGACAGTTTGTTGGATTCGTTGGTTACTATCGACGTTTTATTAAAGACTTCACAAAAATCGCCTAGTCCGAAATAAAACTAAATAGCTAAAAACTAATTATCTCCTGCTTTGAGTGTTGCCCCCCTTACTTGATTGAGTAAATAGTCCGAATTTTTGTCAATTTTCAAAAACTCTTCTAAAATTTTTTATTTTTTTCTCCATTGACTATTCATTTTTGACATTTAAATTTGTTCCCCATTTGACTACATTCAATTTTCCCATTAATTTTTGCATTTCAATTTACTTAATATACATTTTGTATTTAAATCCTTAATAATTATTTTCTTTGATTTAAATTAAAAAATTATTTCTTTTTCAAATATATTGATCATTAGGTCAACATTTTTTTTTTTTATTCACACATTTATTCACTCATTTTCCATTTCATCCACTCATTTTATGTATGTATAGTACATGCATCAAGGGCAGATAATCTCTAAATCAAATGAATACTATCTAAGACTAGTTACATTTATATAAACCAATCATCCGAGTGAACTATGAAAACTATGCTGTGATTTTCAAGGAAACAGTGAAATTCATGTGAAATTCAAGTGATTCAACTGTGAAATTCAGTGAATTTGTGATTTTCATGTAAATATTGTGAATTGTTACCAAACTGAAAATTCAGCATGGGAGACAAAATTTCTGAGGAGGAAGCGAAAAAAATTATTGAAGCATTTGAAGCTTTGAAATTAAAACCAAAATGCGATACACCAGA
Organism: Magallana nippona; assembly: GCA_033439105.1. Taxonomy (NCBI): domain Eukaryota; kingdom Metazoa; phylum Mollusca; class Bivalvia; order Ostreida; family Ostreidae; genus Magallana; species Magallana nippona. The sequence goes on along the minus strand of CM065921.1, from coordinate 38,692,762 downwards.
AGATCTCAAGAAATGGCTGGAGGAGAAGTCGCAACTTGGAGCAACAGTGAAAATAAAAACCGAAAAAACTGAGCAAATGGATGAGACAACATAATGAATGACAATAAAGACATGAATCGGATCATGTACATAATTATACACATTCAGTGTCCATGATTAGCACAGGGATTTGACACAACCTGGGTAACAACAAAAAGAAGGTGTACTATATACCCCCTTTTTTATTGTTGCTCAGATTGAGTCAAATCCCTGTGATGATTAGGACCTGTAAAACTGCACAACTTTTAATTATCTAACACGTTACAATACACTTCTATAAATCATAAGATTTATTCAGATTACGATATTTCTCTAGATACAAGAAAAATCTGTGTATGTATAATGCATTAGAGGCAATAAAATATCATTAAAAAATTCGTACATACCTCGCATGAGAACCATTCCTGAGCGTCTTACTTGTTATGTTGAATTAAAGTGAAAGCGGAAGTTCAATTGCGCATGCGCAACTGTGTAGCAGGGAGCTGCCGAAAGATGCATTCATTTGCAATTTACATGGAATTGTGGGTACAAATCTGACGACAGCATTTTCAGTATGTCAAAGGTAGCAGTAGTTCGAATTTTCTCTTCGCCCAGGCGTTCGTTAGAGCTCGCTGCGCTCACTATTAACGCGTAACTGATTGTCACAAAACATTTATACTTTATTTTATTTACTGAAACTTTTCTTTGAATCCAGCAAATTCTATATCGGTCGTTTTTGTGATATTTATACAAGCACAGTGTAATATGTTTTACGGTGCGACCGTTGGGGCGAGCGCAGCATAAATTGAATAGTAAATACACATGTGTACATGATAATTTAAAGCGTGGTTTACCAAATGGATGCATCAACGTGAATAAAATATTTTACGCTCCAGTATACATGTATATAAACAGTTATGTTTTACGGTGTGGCGATCTGGAGGGTGAAGCCATTAACAACGATCCCAATTTCACTATTCCGAATCTGGGTCCGAATCTGACGACAGCACTTTCAGTATGTCAAAGGTAGCAGTAGTCCGAATTTTCTCTACGCCCAAGCGTTGTCTTCAGAGCTCGCTACGCGAGCGGCGCTTTGCGCCGCTCGCTGCGCTCGCTAATATATTTCGTTCTTTAGTAACTTTTTCCAAATGCATCACGTTAATTTAATGCAACTATAAACAATACCCGCCTACTGACCACAAACCTTTCAGCTGGCCGAATCAGCTCATCAATGATTGGTTGCCGGGGCATAATTACCCAAACATGTTTTTCGGTTATTAATGACATTGGTTACTGTTGTTACGATCTTTTTGTATGATCTATCGTAAACGATCGAGTTTTTTTTTTTATATAATTGCTATTCAATACTTTAAATTATACTTACTTAATTTCATATAAAATTACCAGCGAATGTCATCAAGATAAGACTATACATTAATTTAAAATGGTTTACCTGCACAGCACCCTAATAAAAGTATTTTTCAGGTATTCATTTTATTCATATGCATATAGGTTCTTCGGCCAAAGATACATATAGAATAAGTTAAAGTAAACCTTTTTACATGCAATAATTTAATTTAATTAGTATTTTATTCAAGTATATATAAATACATTGAATTGAATCAAACAGCAGGCATGATGCCTATCTATGGTCTCTCCTTACGTGCATTAAAACATGATATATACGAAATCGAAAATTCTTTGACATAGTTTAATTTATGCATCATTCCCAATTATAATTTTTGAAGTATTTCTGTTTAATTTGTTAGTAAAGTAAAAAGAATTTTTTTACCAAGTTGATAGAAGTAAAAACTCAAATTAAAAGTACATGAAATTTTTTTTATTAGAAAGGATTATACATTATTGACCATCAATCAAATTTCAAAGTGTCCACGGCGTCATGGGTTTTAAATTAACTAACTTAATGGAGTCAAGCATTTTAAAAACTGCAACACGTCTGTGAACACGTTTTCAGTCGAAAAAAGTTTTCAAACCGTTCAGTTTTCTGTTTTTTCCTCATACTTTAAGAATATGACATAATACTGAAGTCCTTATTCCGTAATCAAGAAAGAATAGAGATGTTTTAGATGGTAGTTTGAGACATATATATTTGTTCAAGATGTAACATATGTATTCTAATATTAATAACAACCAGCTTTTAAGTTTTGGAGCATATTGAAAAAAGTTCTACCTTCTTCTTGGATATTAAAAAGAATATTTCAACTACTTATTTCTTGAAAAAAAACCCATGTTTTATGGTAAAAAAAATGTATTTCTCATAAGCTTTATAATATAGATACTTTGACATTAAAAGAATACCTCCTTTTTTCTGAAATGAAGGAAATCCTTTGATCGCGATGTGATTTGTAACTATCATCTCAATAGGAAGACTAGTTTCAATTTCAAGAAAGGACTACTTTCATATTAGAAATAATGTTGAAAAGATGACGATCCTCTCTTAAGATAGTATCTTTCTGATCCGAATGATTTTACACTGAATTTTCGTTAACTTTTATAGCTTTGATATAATGTGACATATTAACAGACTCTTTTTTTCAAAAGACCTGTTCATATATAGTTTTGTATGATATTTGACCGCTAAGATTCTATCATCATTGTGACTCTACATGATAATGGCATCGATAGACATAAAAAATAATCAAACCAGCTTTTTGTTTCTTAATAATTTCATAAAAACGATTTCTATTCATTTCATTTCGCCCCCTCAAAAATGTTCTTGTTTCTCTAACCCTAAGGATATTCATTTGTATAGATTTCACCCTCTGCTTTTTGTTTATTCATTTTTTTTGTATAATAAATATCAAATTACAAAGAAAAAATGCAATAATAACATTTTAAGTCAATATTATTTTAATATTAATTGAAAGTGTAACTAGCTCAAAATGCATGAATCAATGACATTTAATGTCACAGCACCCTACAATTGTTAATTTATGACACTGGCCCCACTGAATGGATCAATTAAGATGATATCGAAATCTAATTTTTATCATTAATAACATAATGCTGTGCATTAATGTTAACGTTGGTATATTTGATCATGAATAACGTAAAACTAACTCTTGTACGTGCTTTTTTCAAATTTCTGTAAACTTAACTTAGCACAAAACTTAACTTAAACAAAAATCTAATCGTAAACTTTCCTACAACTACAAATGACACCAACTCAATATAGTAAAGGATAACTTTAACAGTATTTACCGGTATTCTCACTCATTCAATCTATCTATCTATCTATCTATCTATCTATCTATCTATCTATCTATCTAACTATCTATCTATCTATCTCTTATTAATGTATTGTGTATAGAATTTCCATCGTCTTATTTCAAATAAAGAGAAGAAAATAGATCGATAATTAAAAAGATTGTTCAAAAAATGGCCTAGCCTAGTACAACAACACTCCTTGATTTCGAAACATTTTTATGCCAAAAATACTTATACCGTTTAACATGTCACAGATGAGTTTTCATGTTCAAAATTAATATACTGCAACTTGCAGTAGGCGTTATTATCTAATATTGAAACCCGACATTTTACATCTATCATTAAATATTTTTATTATAAAAAATCTATATGTGAGCAAGGAACTATGCGCGCTATCTACAAAATGGACCCTTGTTATCAGACGTGCCGTTGTGCCTGGAGTGTTAATTGGCTTGCAGTTGTTTGTTTTGTTTTAGTTTTTGCGTCACATTTAACAATATATAGGAAATTAAGAGCCCTATCAAATTATGCCTGGCAGAAAAAAAAATCATTATTTAACCTGGCTGGTTAAGGAGGTAAATTTTCATATCATGCATATAATGTAATAATCGACTCTTTACAAGTAAATAATTATATATACAAGAGAAAAGCTGTCAATGTGACAGCAAACCGGGTTTTCTTTTGTGTGAACAGTATCCATAATCCATTTGTCACCCTGAATTGATGAACACTACATATCCAGAGAAATGGTGTCCTCTATATGCAATATTTTTGCCGAAAAATAACTAAGGTCAACAGCTGTTATTTTTTTCATAAATTATCAGAAATCAAAACCCTAGCAATATGCACACCTCTGATATATGTACATTTGATCTGGAAAAGAACAACTTCCTATCTTGAAATATGTAGAAGGAGTTATCAGTACAATAGGGATACCCTATATGCAGTATTTTGCCGAAAAATGACTAAGTTCAACAGCTGGTATTTTTTTTCCTAAATTACCAGAAATCAAAATCCTAGCAATATGCACACCTCTGATATATGTACAATTGATCTGCAAAAGAACAACTCCCTATCTTGAAAACTGTAGAAGGAGTTATCCGTACAATAGGGACACCCTATATGCAATATTTTGCCGAAAAATGACTAATATGTAAATGTACAATAGGGGTACCCTTTTGGCAGCCGCCCGCCATTTTCACCATTTCAATAATCGGATTTTTCCTTTGGAAAACCCGGTTAAAAATGTATGCCTATGTTTTTTTTTAAAATTAAATTCAGAATTTTCATTTCCTCGGAAAATTATCTTCTATAACATATTAATATTTTGTGATCGTTCGATTCAATTTTAACACAAATTAATAAATAAAACATAAATTTATTTTAACGACCTGTTGAATTCTTCTCTAAGTGAATGATGTATATATCATAGTGATTAAAATGATTATTAAAGAAAATAAAGTACTTTAACAAAATGAAGATAATAAATGTTATCGTTTTAAAATTAATGGTACAGTAAGGTACACTGGGATGCAGTGGTGGTCAGAGCCCTGTACACAGTCAAGTAGGGTACAGTGGAAGTCAGTGGGACTGTGCAGTTGGATACATAGGGAAACAGTGTTGGTCAGTAGAAATGTACAGTAGGGTACAGTGGGGTACAGTGGAAGTCAGTGAAGTGTACAATAATTATATACAGTCAATGTACAGAGGATGTACAGAGGACGTCAGACAATGTCAGTCAATTATCGGGAATATTAATAGAATTCAGTAGTAACTGTAGATCACAGTGACGACGATATTCATTCTTATTTGTGTTTGTTCTGTTATGGATACAACATTTTGTAATGTTCTTATGTTTTTTTAAAAGATGCAAAAATGTCAATATAAAATTGTTAACAAATAAACTATATCGATGATAAGTTGAACTGTGAGCGATATATTTTAACACCGAGTGCAATTTCAGTAAAACTTAGAACAAATCCACTTAAACCTATAATATTCATATTTTGCGTGAACACAAACACACCATTGTTTCTGTATAAAGTCTCCTGATTTGAAGGGAAGAGGCTGTATAGATTGTATTTAGACTTCATAGACATATTAAAGTAATTGTTCTACTTACTGACGCACATCACTTTTCGTAGAAATAGAATATAATTTTCACACGCCCTATAATATAAGCATTATAATATCAAATGAATACATAATTGTTCTCTGAAACAAAGGTAATCCATTGATGGCGGTGTAGTTTGTAAATAACATATCAATAGGATACTTGTTCATTCAAAAAAGACCACATATCTTATCTGTGGAAACAATGTTCGCCGACCCTCTCGAAAATTTGAGTGATTTTTCACCGAAAATTCTTTACACTATTCAACATAGATTTTCATGCATACAATTCGGTCTCTATCATAAAGTTTATTGAATCATGTATTGGGTGTCATCATTGTCTTAAACATCAATTTCATAACTAATGAAATACGAGGGTTGTCCCAAAATGGCGTAGACAAGTGGCGTTATTCAGTTAATTGAAGACACAGGAAAGTGAAACTTGTGCCACAAAAGGTTCAAGTAATTTGCATTCAAATTATGTTTTGAAATCATTATTGTTTGAGATTAAATTAGTGAAACGAAAGCATTTTAGATCGTAAATTTGACATGCGGCGCAATGTCAAAAACGAAAAGTTAAATTCAACATAATGAAATGAAAATTGCAAGGAAAAGTACTTTTTGAATGAAAAATATCAAGTAAAAAATAAGTTATATCTGTTAATAGTTCCATTATTTACTCAGAAAATGTTTTGGCTATTAAAAAACTATTAAATATTTTATAGCGCGTTTTGTGACAGGTTGAAGTGTTAACTAGTAATAAAATGACGACGTCAGCTTTTAAGGCGGCGCAGAATTAACTGATGAAATTTTGTAAAGACATTGAAATAAATCCTAAGCGGCTTTTGGAGTAAATGAAATTAACAATATCTCTTAGAAATGCATTTTATAAATATGTAGTCTAACAACATTGAAACTATTCGGATAGTTATGATGACAATATGTGGAAAAAGAAACCCTGACCAATAAAAATTGACGTCAATATGCTGAACGACACATTTCGGTAGGGCTGACGTTAGACAACAAGTAATAGAGGGCAAGGTTGGAGTCGGCAGATAGTTTTTACTTAGAAAATATTTACAAAAAACAAAACTATAGAAATGTATTGTGAATGTGCACTCAGGGTACACGTTCAAAGAAAAAAATTTTTTCCAAGACATTTTCGAAAACAAAACGTAAATGTTATCACAAACGATGTGGAATGTTAAGCAATAACGTAAAGACAGGGCATTTTTGAGGTCGCACATTGGGCCGCCTGACAAAATTTGTTGTTACAAATTATTCATTTTCGCAAAATAAATAAAGTACAGATTTGATTTTTTCAGTGTTGTTTGCCAAAGGGTCATTGAAGAAAACATAGAAGTCTCATGAAATTGCAGTGAACAGATTTTAAGTTATGTGTCTTGTCTACGCTATTTTGGGACAACCCTCGTATTAATTTAGAATATATAAGGTAAGAATTATTTTGTAATGCTGTGAAACAATGAGGTATGTATGCAACGTCCATGACTTTATTTTTATTCATGAATTGTTTACTATCTACGATATACTATATATTTTTTTCATATCATATTGATTTATACTGGCAGTTAAAAAAAATTAAAACTTTTTTCTTTAATACGAATACATGAAGGTCTTTCTTTCGATCTAATGACAAATGTCAGTGTCCTGGTTGATGCGAGTGTGTCTGTACAAACTATAGAAATCATATCTCTAAAACCTGAAGAGTCTCAACATGACTACATATATATTAATCGGAAAAAATTAAATGCTATTAATCATTTCCACCTCTCGTTACTGTAGGGATATTTTGTGTTATGAATTCTGACGTTATTTTCAATAGGAACCGACATCTTAAGATTTTATCAGGTGTATTACCAGTGGCATAGCGCCTTTTACGCAAAAACGCAAATGAATACACAGAATTTTGCAAAGCATGAGTATTAAGACTTCCCGGGGGCTCGCCCCCTGCACTCCCTGTCGATTTTGAATACACTAAAAAAAATTCTAGCTACGCCGCTGATTACCCCTTATAATGTTTTCAAACAATACCATAATTTTAGCTGTTGTATATTATATATCTTCTTTTATCTTAATTAATACAAATCAACACATTTGTTATGACAAATTAATTTTAAAAAAAACAAATTCTATAATTTAAAGCTTTCACTATTCTATAGGTTCATATAAGGAAGCATATTTGCTAATGTAAATATTTATAAATATCGAATGATTAAAGAATATGTGCCGCATAAATATCTTTGGACAGAATATAACAGACTAATTATAATTTTTTATGACCATATGCATAACAGAAATGATATTTGTGCCTTTTGAACCATCGGACTTTTGCGTGTCACACCATCGGACTTTGGAGACTGCTCGCAAACTATCGGACTTTGGCGTGTCACACCATCGGGATTTGGCGCAGACCATGGGACTTTAAAGTCAAGACGATATTTGGAGTCTTACATAAATATTCTGCTAGATTGTTATTTAAATAAAAAAATTAAATTTTCAATATTCAGTTGAAGGCATTGAATTGATCATCACAGTAATTAATTGTGCTTCAATTGCTAACGTCATCGTTGTGGAAACTCTACTTTAGTATTAGAGAAAATTACCCAATCAAATTATTGGAAACAAAAAAGTGGGCCAAGAAATTTGAGTGATACCATTCCGAGGGGTGGATAGCATATCTTATACCACGGGGTATAGTTTTCTATTCGATAACGATCTTTAACTACGAAATATGGTTATTTACCTTCTGTACTTCATATAGGACATATTTGAACAAAAAATATACAATTTAAAATGATCAAACGCCTTAAATAAATTATGAAAGAAGCAATATATAAGGATTGCAAGAAAAGTTAATAAATACATCGCATGAAAAAGCCAAACTATTGTATATAAATCAAATAATCATATATCCCAGCTGAAAACTGTTGAAGTATTATGATTATTATTTTATCCTGCAACTACATCTTGCATTGACCGAATAAAGGTAACCCGATAAACCAAAGCTATATTCGGTCAATTCCCTAAAATAGCCTTGTGCATTTATCCGACTTAAAATGTATTGTGACGTCATCTTTCTTGCTTTGTTTACGCAATGGCGTTTTGGTTTCAACTGCAGATATGCAGCAAAATTTGTTGAAAAAGTTCGTATGAGGCGTAAAATGTAATATTATGTTGCATGAAAAACAAAATACAAGATAACTGTGTCTTGAAATATAAGCGATATTTGGGCTCCGGTCGAAAACATAAAGAAGGCTCGGCAAACCTCGCCCTTTGTCACGTTTTCTTACCTATAGCTTATATTTCAAGACAATACTTACATTCTACTGTGTTTTCCCATTTAATTATGTGATTTTTAAATGCCTCTAAATGCAACAACCGAATAACTGGGTATGAATTTACATGTAATTTATATAAGTAGTTCCCAAACATTGAATTATATGTTATCGGTATAAAAATATATTTCAAACATGTTGTTAAAACTTAATTATATTTCACAATTATTCAACACTAAAGTTAATTCTATTGTTAAAAGCAAATTTAAAGAGTTATTTTCATGGATTATATTTTCACGCTCATCTCAACAGTCTATATGATAACCAGTTTAAACCGGTCTCACAGAACAGCTGTTCTTGCTGTTACTAATTTACTCCCTCCGTGATCTGCAATTCATACAGATTTATTTAATAAAATAATTGATCTCATCAATAAGAGAATGTCAATATAAGCATTGAATGATTTATTTTTGACGTCGTCGTGTCAATAACTGTCGTCAGTTGAGCAGACAAATTATCATAACGCGCTAACGCGCGTTATTCAATTTGTCAGCTCACCTGACGGCAGTTATTGACACGACGACGTCAAAAATAAATCATTCAATGCTATAGTAACCACATCCCTTTCCGTTAATCATCGGCTATTATGACGTAGAGTTCGGTATACATCGTTCAACTCCAACCTGCATGACGTCAAATAGTTACGTCGACGTCAAATTGGTATACAAACGGCTGGCGCAAAAATTTCAGGGAAGTTTATTAGAGATATAGAGGATATCTATATTGTGTGATTTTATATTTGCTTTATCCAACGAGTTGAAATTGTGTATATATTTTCGAGACTTGCCGAGCGAATATAACCATTTCAACGAGTTGGATAAAGCAAATATAAAATCACACAATTATAGATGTTCTATTTATCTCATACAATTTGATTTATATCATGAAGCTTTTGAGACAGCCCCTAATATGATCCGAATTGATTTTTTTCAAAGATTAAACGATGATGCAACGTTGTGTTATGCGGTTATTGTGACCTTGCGCAATACAATTTAGTACGTCATTTCTGAGATAAATATAACTGTTTTAATGTAAAGTTTCACTGAAATAAACCTTGAAATAATTTTTTATCTCTAAATAATTTTTCGTAGAGCTTTATCACTTAATTAAATTGAAATACTGATCAGAAGTCTTAAACAATCATGTTTGTTGACATACACAAAGTTGCGAATGCTCGTTAGTTTGAATTGACTCGAACGAGGAACAGTTGTTAATGTTTCATAAAACGAACACTAGCCTAATGATTCGAAGTTGAAAATATTGAATAAGGATGCTTACTGCTGGTGAAATAAAAGTCTTGGGAGACATTATTTCGGTAAGTTCTTGTATAGAAACACAACCAAAGCGTTCTGTTTTCATTGCGTCGTCAGAATGAACTCCTTGATAGCTAACGATAGATTTGCAGTTTTATAAACTTCACAGTTATGTGTTTTCCTTTATATTTGTAATTTAAATCTTCGACAAAATCCATTTTAAATCAATATTTGGTAGTAGATATAGCTATATGGAAAATACTAGAAAGTCTTCAAAAATAGGTCACTGAAGCGTTAAGCGAGGGGCTGTGTCAGAAATAGTTCGGACCGGAAGTATTTGATAAAGCATCACCCGTTTGATAAAGCAAAGGTTTATCACACGGGTAGTATACACCACACGTATGAGATAAATAATATATATAAAGACACGGAGCGATTTGTTAACAATAATCATTCATCACATGATATTTTTATTGTTTCTTTAATATTTTCTATAAGTATATGATATAAAATCATAACTTCGCAATTTTTATATCGCATCCTATATTAGCCCTCGGTCGCCTGACTGCTCTTGGGCTGATATACAACGACCTCGGGCTAATGTAGGATGCGATATAAAAAAAATTCCCATGTAATAATCTATATATCTTTACTTATATATTAAAACTTTTTGCCAATAAATTAAAAAATGCCTGCACCAGAGTAACTGCTTACACCTTCGGTATTTCAACAAATGTTATATGAAGTCCGTAAGCTAAGTTGAATTTTACCTGATAAGTAATTACTGTACAATACAATAAAAGCCTACTTTTATTTTCGATAAAGAAGCTCGAAATAGCAAAAATGAGAGTAAGGTGGTGGACACGCTTTGGCGGATCCAATTCAGTGGGAAATAGCATTAAAATATATACTTGCAATGAACTAATATTGAATGATTATGTAAACAATGAATAAAGTTATAAGGATCTTACTTGGATTATACATAGAAGTTAAGATTTGACAAATGTTGAATAAATAAAACAAGGCAATTCGTCTCTTGAATGCGCGATTTTAGTTATGATAGAAAGAAGCTAGCGAAGCGCGATCTCTCGCGAGAGAATGGAATAGAACTTTCCAGAAGGGGGTAACCCAAGAACGCTGTTTGACTAATTAACGTCATGGTGAAAAGTGTAGGACGGGTTCATCACGCATCTCGGACAGATAGTCATACCTTCGACGGGATTCTTTGGTTAATATAAAAAAGTTAAAAAATAAAATGGAATAATTTGATGCGATTTTAGTTTTAATGGAAAGAATTTTTTTCCATAATGGGGTGCTCAGGAACGCGGTTTGACGAATTTACATCATGGCCGAAAGTATAGGGCGAGTTAACCATCGGGCAGATACTTTGAATTTGACAACCTTGGTTTAAAACATGCAAATAAATAAGCATAAACGGGGAAATTAAATTGGGGGTGGGGGTTGGGGGAGGGGGTAACCACCTTCCCCAAATTGTGTTTTTTTTAAACAGTCTCTATCTGAACAGTTATAATAAAAATTATTGTGAAATTTGATCTAAAGAACAAAATTTAGAGACGTTCTAAATACCCACCCACTGGTTTAAAAAAAACACAACCATTTTCCACTTAGCTACAACAAAGAGAATTAAGGCCACAAACACGTATTACCCATTTTAGTTTAGATCTTTATCTGCCATCTAGATATCCAGCCATATAGTTGGGTTTTTATTATTTCAATTTTAAAGAATAGGTTAAGAAAGCAATTAAGAAAAAAAACTCGGACACAGTGTATACGAAAATGAAAAACAAAATACGGTTCAACAGTTTAGCATTGTGCCATTAATGTGTAAAGTGTTAATTTCCGCGCTTGCGCGGGATATTCTCTAGTATCTCCTAAAAAAGACAATTGATATAATACAAATATACTAATGATCACAGCGACAATAGTATTCACTCTTCTGTGTAATTGATCTGTTTCAGACAAAGAATAATGTAACTTTCTATCTTTTTAACATGCAAAAAGACTACTACTACTACTTTATATACTACCACTACTGATACTACTACTACTACTACTACTACTACTACTACCACCACTACTTCTACTACTACTTCTGTTACTAATACAATATACTACTTCTCCTACAACAACAACAACTACTACTACTACTACTACTACTACAGTGGTAACAACGTTATTGTTGACATGCCAATCGTGTTAAATAGTTCGTGTACCGTGGGTGATCGTTCGTGTAACGTGCGGAATTGTGCGTGTATCAGAAAAAATGGTTTGCGTTTTTACCGTGCGTGATCGTGCGGTTTTTTCGTTTTGTAACTTTTTTTATGGAATGTCAGGCTTTATTATGAAATAACGATGAGTAGTTTTTAAAACACTGCAACAATGTGAATTTAAAACTTTTTTTATTGAAGAATATTGACAATTGTTTAGTACATACATGTATCATGTCAGCGCTAATCTTTTTAAAATATCCTCTCTTTCGTCGTTAAATAGTTATTCAACAATTCATTTAATCCTTTGATCGGCCGAGTTAGTTTTGCGTGCTTTTGCAATCAGTCTATATCAAGGCGAAGTATCCATCATATCTTGACACATAATTTTAATAATATTAGCGTCAAGCAAGAGAGACACGTTAAACAAAAGCATTCATTCTTACCCATTCCCCCTTCAAAACTAAACAATTATTCCCTAAGTTTTCTTCGAATGAAATTATGATACGCATTCCTCTCTGTTACATTGTATAAACATTCATAAGAATTAAAATTTATTTAGACTCTTTAAAATCTAGAATAGATAGAATTCAATCAAGTACTACCGTATATTATGGAAATATGGGATGTGTAAAATCGAAATTCTTTGGAACAAGGTAACAAATTTACCTGTATTTCGCACAATTAAATCATACGCAAGGGAATCGGATTACATAAACATGAACTCATACTAAAATAATTTCGTGTAGTTTATGCATTATCTTCATTTCTCTTAAACTAATTTACTTAAACTTATGATAGAAGTTAATACTTGTTGTGGAGACAAAACAATTTAATTGGTGTATGGATCGTATCATATCGTTTACTCGTAAATTTAATTTTTAAAAAACAGTGCATGAGTACTTTACATGCTGCTTTTCAATAAAACACAGGCTTATTGTAATACAAATTAAAGCAATACGTTTTCTTAATTCTAATATTAAAAATTAATTTTGATTTTGCGTGATAAATGGTGTAGAATCGTTTGTTTGCGTTTTTTATCGTTATCGTGAAAATTCAGTATGTTAGTGATCGTCCGTGTACCGTGCGTAATCGTTCGTGTATCGTGCGTGATCGTTCGTGTATCAGAATCGTGCGTGTCGTTTGTCAACAATAACGTTGCTACCTCTGTACTACTACTAATATTACTACTACAACTTCTACTACTACTACTACTACTACTACTACTCCTACTTCTACTATTACTACTACTCCTACAACTACTACTACTACAACTTCTATTACTACCACCACCACTACTACTACTACTACTACTACTACTACCACTACTACTACTCCTACTACTACTATTACTACTACTACTATTGCTACTACTACAACTACTACCACTACTACTACTCCTACAACTACTACTACTACCACTACTACTACTACTACTACTACTATTACTACTATTACTACTACTCCTATTACTGGTACTACTATTATTACTACTTCTCCTACAACAACTGCTACGCGGGTAGGTTAAGGCAACTCTGAGTTTAATGATGGTCGCAATTATGGTAATTTTAAAAATTGTTTATTTTTATTTAAACAATGCTAAATATTAACATCAAGTGAATGTGTTCAGCAAGATATTATATTTCTACTTCGGAATCAAGTCGATCGATGAAGCTGTCGTGCCATGGTATCACGTGACAGTTAAAAATAGATCACTTTTTTACCTTAACAAAAAATCAAAAAGTGTAACACTACCCCGAAGTTCATTTGTATGTATTATACAATAATTCGATCGGCAATTAGTTCATGTTTATTAGTATTACTGCTAGAATCCTATTGTTAATCGCATAAAATAAATATTGTCATTATTTATCGGAAACCCCCTCAACTTTTTCAATTTCATTGAAAATACTACGTATTTTTCAATTACAACAACGAAGCAAAGGATTCTAGCAGCACTTTTCAAGTATTTTAGGTCTTATGATTTTGATATTTGCCAAATTTATCTTTCATAATATTCGGGGTAGTGTTACACTTTTGCCTTTTTTGTACACACTGACAGAGGAAAGGCCGGTCAAGCCATATAAATTTTTATCTGCTTACCTTATAACACTTGCTGATAAAACAAAATATCCATGCCTGTATTATCCTGATTATATCCTAACTGACAATCATCTAAATCTTGGGTATCTGCATTAAATATGTCTTATTTCGGTATTGTTTACACTGCATTCCGATTATTTGTCTCCCGACATTGATCTTCTCTATTAAAAATGCTTGTGACGTCATCAATGTTAATAATACGTTATACAGAGAAATCGAAGATATATTCAGTTAGAAGAGTTTCTAGTGACATTTTACGCCTGTAGTTTTTATAATTTGGACCAGAGATGAAGTTAAAAATGACAGGTTTCTTGAGTAAAATATGACATCATGCTGCTTATTGTGACGTCATATCGATCAGAGGAATTTTTACTCAATCGATCGCTGAGAGTTGCCTTATCATACCCGCGTACTACCACTACTACTACTACTACTACTACTGCTGCTACTACTACTCCTACTTCTACTACCACTACTACTACTACCTCTACCACCACTACTACTACTACTACTACTACTACTACTACTACTACTACTTCTATTACTATTACTGCTACTACTACTACTACTACAACTACTACTTCTACTACTGCTACTTCTACTACTACTGCTACTACTACTTCTATTACTACTACTATTACTACTTCATCTACAACAACAACAACTACTACTACTACTACTACTACTACTACTACTATTATTATAGCCACTACTACTTCTGCTACTACTTCTACTACTTCTACTAAATCATATACTACTACCAAAATTATTACCACTACTACCACTACCACTACTGCTAGTACTACTTCTTTTACTACTACTACTACTACTACTATTTTACTTCTCCTACAACAACAACTACTAATACCACTACCACTATTACTACTCCTTATTACTTCTATTACTACTACTACTACTACTACTACTACTACCACTACTACTTCTACTACTACTACTACTTCTACTACTTCTACTTCTACTACTACTACTACTACTACTACTACTTCTACTACTACTTCTACTACTACTACTACTACTACTTCTACTACTACTACTATTACTACTCCTACTTCTACTACCACTACTACTACTACTACTACTACTACTATTACTACTACTTCTACTACAACAACAACAACAACAACAACTGCTAAACAACAACAACAACAACAACAACAACAACAACAACAACTACTACTACTACTACTACTACTACTTCTACTACTACTACTACTACTACTACTACTACTTCTACTACTACTACTACTATTACTACTACTTCTACTACAACAACAACAACAACAACAACTACTACTAAACAATAACGACAACTACTACTACTACTACTACTACTACTACTACTACTACTACCACTACTAGTACTACCACAATTATTTCTACTACTACTATAGTGGTAGCAACGTTATTGTTGACAAGCCAATCATGTTAAATAGTTCGTGTACCGTGGGTGATCGTTCCTGTAACGTGCGGGATCGTGTATCAGAAAAAATTGTTTTCGTTCTTTACCGTGATCGTGCGGTTGTTTCGTTTTGTAACTTTTTTTACGGAATGCCAGGATTTATTATAAAAAAAAAAAACGACGATTAGCTTTGAAAACAACGCAACAATGTGAATTGAACTTTTTTTGCATGATTTTGTAATAAGTCTATATCAAACATCCATCGTATCTTGACACATATTCTTAATCATATTAGCAAGAGACACGTTGAATGAAAGCGGTCAAGCTTACCCATTCCCCGTTTAAAACTAAACAATTATACCCCAAGTTTTTTTTCAAATGAAAATACGGTACGCATTCCTCTCTGTTACGTACATTGTATAAACATTCATTAGAATAAAATTTATTACAACCTTTAAGTTTAGAATAAATAGAATTCAATCAATCATGAACCGTAAATTATTGAAATATGGGATGTGTAACATCGAAATTCTTTGGAACAAGGTAACAAATTTACCTGTATCTCGCATTATTATATCGTACGTAAGGAAATCGGATTATATCAACTCGAATGTAAAAATATTTGTGTAGTTTATGCATTATCTTCATTTCTTTTACACTTAATTTTCTTTAACTTATGATAGAAGTTAATATTCGTTGTGGAGACAAAACAATTTAATTGGAGTATGGATCCTATCATATCGTTTACTTATAAAAAAAATAAAACTGTGCATGTCTACTGTACATATCGCTTTTCAATAAAACACAAGCATATTAATGTACAAATTAAAGCAATACAACATTCTCTTAGTTCTAATCTTAAAAATTAATTTTGATTTTGCGTGTTAAATGATGTAGAATCGTTCGTCTGTGTGTTTTATCGTTATCGTTCGTGTATCGTGAAAATTCAGTAAGTTAGTGATCGTCCGTGTATCGTGTGTAATCGTCCGTGTATCGTGCGTGATCGTTCGTGTATCAGAATTGTGCATGTCGTCTGTCAACAATAACGTTGCTACCACTGTACTACTACTACTACTACTACTACTACTACTACTACTACTTCCATTACTACTACTATTGTTTCTACTACTATCATTAATACTACTATTAGTATTTCTACTACTACTAGTACTACTGTTTCTATTTCTACTACTACTACTTCCACTACTACTACTTCTACCATTATTAATGCTACTTTTACTATTATTATTACAACTACTACTATTCATAAGTTGTTTCTGAAAGGAAAATATCTTAAACAGTAATACACACATATTTTAAATAATTTAACATTTTGATCGAACTTAAAAAAGAAAAATAGTAAACAAAGGTGAAAGCAATATCATCAAAGAATGGTTGTCCATAAAACAATTCTATAATACTACAATCACTTCTATAACAACTATAGAAATGACATGTGGTGATAACAAACAGTGTTCAAAATCAAAAGTCTAAAGGAAAAATAAAACAGGAGCAGAGCAAAAAGGATCTCTAAAAAATAAATTAGAGGTAGGATCAGGTGTCATGATGGAGTGATGATCCTCTGCTGACCGGTCACACCCGCCGTGTGGTCTTTGTCGTAATCGGGAAAACGGGGAAAAAATCCGTAGACAATTAGGTAATTAATTATGGTCTGACAATAAGTATGAAAAACGTCAGTCAGCATGCGACCCAGTGGAAGATTGTATTTGCTGACAAGGTCGTTGTATCGACCATAGAACTTACGAAAAGATGTCTTAAACTTATCAAGCTTATATATCTATTAATTTTAGTAAATACAGAAATATTCAGCGTTAATTGTTCGTTCAAAAAATAACTAGAAAAGCTAGATCTTTTTGAAGATCTCTTTTTTCCGCAAAAAAGAATTTTATATTTTGTAAAATATGATCCATGCTATGAATAGCCTTGAGAAACATGAAATGCGATATGAATATTCTTAAAAAATATATTTTGCGTACCATGCCAGTGCTAAAGTATTAAGACTCCGTATATTTACTGACAATTGCACATCCCTTATTACAATCCCTTACTTCGTGAAATTATTCCCCGAATTATATGGGTAATTCAACGAGCTCAGTGAACACTTTAAAATACGTTTTTAAGAAATGTACGCTGGGTGTCTAAGGTACCACATTAAACCACATCAAGAAAATTTCACAAAATAATATTGTCAGTTTAGAGTAGTGTATCGGTATAGGCGAAAAAGGCTATTTTGGATTTAACGAGGCCGGATCTAATTTGTTCTGTCTTAGATTTGTTAATAGTATTTTTTTTACATGAAATTCTACTGATATAAATATTATTTTAATATGAAAAAAATCAGACATTTACCACATCGTTTGTGTTGTAGGGGGTCATCTCAAAGTTTGCTTATTTTTAACATAGGAGCCTAAGGGATTTTGCGTGAAATGTATCAATGTTTTTAAAACATTTTTTT
This sequence comes from Magallana nippona, assembly GCA_033439105.1. Lineage (NCBI taxonomy): Eukaryota > Metazoa > Mollusca > Bivalvia > Ostreida > Ostreidae > Magallana > Magallana nippona. The sequence goes on along the minus strand of CM065921.1, from coordinate 38,674,568 downwards.
TTTTACATTTTTGTTAAACTTCTGCCCTTGGGATTTTTTAAATTCTATTCCACATATGAAAGTTATTTCTAAAAGGCATCAATTGATCAATTAAAAAAATCCTTTTACCTCCTGGTTTGTTTCAGGGGTCTCATGATTTTTGTTTTGTAAGCCCAATTTCCCAGATTTGTCAGATAATGGCTATTTTTTATTTGACAAAGGCGAAATAGTGATCTTCATAGTATTATTAAAATATTCAGACATAGGTAATGTATATATATATTTATTTATTTATTTATATATATAACATCACATATTAAGGGTCATAAATATAAAATACGTAGTAACACTCTTGAAATACAGCTATTTAGCTATATTCACGCGGGGTAAAAAAAAAAAACGTGACAGAGGGCTAGGCTTACTGAACCCTCTTCATATTTTCGACCTTAGCCCAAATATAGCTAATACCTCAAGGCAATTATGTCAATTCTACAATATAATATCAATTTTACGCCTCAAACGAACCATTTTCGACGAATTTCGAATTCGCTGAATATCTGCAGTTGAAACCATAACGCCATGGCGTCAATCATGAAAAAAGATGACGTCAAAATACAAATGAAACGCTGGGCGAAAGCGTGCGTACTCGAACTGTATTCGGCCTCGTTATGAAAGCTATGATTTTAAAAAATATTTTCAGTTAATTTGAACAAAAGCCAAAGAACTTTGTAAAGTTTTAACTGTTTAGTGTCTTGATTAATAGCTTACATGTATGTATATTTACATAAAAGTCATTTGATGTCATTTTGTACTGATGATTTTCTGACAATGTTCGGTCAGCCAATAGATGACGCTCAGTAAAGTCAAAATGCTGGAAGTCAAATTACAAAATGGTTTGTTTCAACTGCAATAAACAATCAAAACATTTAACTTTTTGTCCCTTGTTTTGTCCCTTTTAAATCTTAGGTATTTTGATTGCCCGAATTTGCGAATTTTTTATATTTTTTGTATAGTTTGTCCCTCCCGATCGTTATTTAAAAAACCAAAATATACATGTAACATGATCGAATTGTGGGAGAGGAAAGATAACTGAAGACTGTAGTCGATATTTTACATTGATGCCGTCAATTTAATCATTTATTTATTCTCTCTACATGAAATGTCATCAATTTTTTCAGCTCCCTATAATAACCATGTTAACAACATATGATATCAACTATTTTCCAAAACTTGACAATACCCATATTTAAAATAGTCTTATCAAGAAAAAACCCAATTTATCCAACCTTTAATGAATAACTAAAATAATAACATTTCAAATTCCATGAAGAGTAAAAATGACATGTGGTGATAACGTTTCAGTATGTTTTTCAAAAATTTAATTCTCAATTTCAAAGTGAGTGTATTTTTGAAATATAGATTTCTATGGCATATAAATTTAGAATTAGGTTGACTTATAGTTTTAAAGTCGCTTTCTTTACTTTTCTTGCGACATTAAAGATTTTCGTTTCATTTAAAAAGTAAAAATGATCAAATAAGAGAACTGGATGGTCATGGCCATTTTTAGACTATATTATTTTCCCAAGCTTAAGGAGAAGAATCTTTCCATTAGGGTATTGCAAAATGATCAAATTTAAATGCGAAATACATGTATATAATTTGCTTTGTACTGATTAATTGATTATATCTAAACAAATCGTATCTGAAAATATGAAGAAGACTTGATGGATGCATATGGTCAATTTGTCGACCGCCCAGCCATATTAATTGGAAACGAAATGCAGATTCAAAAAAAGAGTTACTGCTTTATAATAAGTTGCATGGCAACATTAAAATGAGAGTGACTTTAAACTTGCTAAAATCTAGATAACTTGAAAAAATCACCAAGAAGTGATCTGAAATGGACGGAATTAAAGCTAAATAATGCCGATGCTCATTCTTTCTTGCAGTGGGAAATACGTTGATAGTTTGTTACCATGTGTATCACTTGGAAGAGAAGCAAAGGTCGTTAGCTTTTTCTTTAACGTTGATACAAATCTCTGTCGATGGAAGTGTACATTCATTTTCAGTTTCCGATGAAAATAGCAAAAGACAAAAATACGGTAAAGTTTTGTGATTTTCGTAAAGATAAAAATTAATTATGAGTTTTGTTTAGAAAATGAGACAAGGAGCACACAGCGGGTGCGACCGGTCAGCAGAGGATGCTAACTCCTCATAGGCACTTGATCCTACCTCTATCTTTTTGGAGGTCCGTGTTGCTCTGCTTTGAATTTGTATTTCGTTTTATGGATTTTTGAGATGGTTGACGGTTTGTTATTGTCATTTTTTTCATTTGAGATGTGACATGAATTAACAAAATTATAAAGCACCATAAATCATATTTACCTTTATATTCAAACTGATTTATTAAAAGTTTTGAAACACAAATAATTATATGCCAACAGTTTTTTTTTCTAAATAATTAATTGGTTGCAATTAATCTACCAATTTAAAGGATGCTGAATTTGCAATAGAACGTATGTTTTCAAACTAAATTCGAAAATATATGTTTATCACTGTTTATTGGCATGAATTCAGTTAACCAACCTATTTCATTGACCAAGAAAGAGCTGAAATAATATGTATCTTTTTTTTCTTTTTACTACTTTATAGGATCTTTAAAGTAGGGCAAGTCAGGACTCATTCACTGTTGCTACAAATGTAGTTCAAATTATAAATTACTGACTTCAACATTTGCATTAAAAATGTAGCTGTGCAGGACTTAAATAAATCCCACGTGTTTTACACATTTAGAATTATTTTTAGTGTATGTCAAATTGACAACCTGATTTTGTCAGCCATGTTTTCTGACCTTGTTGGATTTGATTTTGAGATAGCCAATAAGAATCCAGGAGCGGATCTTGAATTGAATATAGAAGAAAACCCCTATACTAATCACCAATAACGCGGAAAATATTCTTGGTAAATTTCAATCTTAAACGTTGTTCTTTTTAGATGTTTTAATGTAAAGAATGAGTTTGGACCGCTTATTTGCATTGATATTTACTTTATGAAGCCACCATTAATTCCAAAAGTAGATCCCTGAAATTCATGGTGACCTGACACGGCTGCTAAAACACCTATTACGAACAATCTTATGTATGATATGTGGTGAAAACGAACAGTGTTCAAATTCAAAAGTCCACAGGAAAATCACAAAACAGGAGTAGAGCAAACACGGACATCTTAACAAATATAGGTAGGATAAGGTGCCATGGAGGAGTAAGCATCCTCTGCCGACCAGTCACACCCAGCGTGCGCCCAATGTAATATCGGTAAAAATGTCATTATCAAGGAAATTGTCATAATTTGGGAAAAATATGATCGGGAAAAACGGAGAAAAATCCGTGGACAATTCGGTATTCAATCAATAGTCCAAAACAGAGCAGTTATGGACCTCTTGAAAACCTCAGAGGCAGGATCAGGTGCCATGGAGGGGTGGGCATCCTCTGCTGACCGGTCACACCCGCCTTGTGAAATTGTCGAAATCGGTGATTTAAAAGGGCTGATCTATTTATTTGTTTTGTTTTGGAAAAATTATTTTTTTGGTTCTTTTTATAAAATTAAAACATTATGACTGACTCCTTTCAATTAGTCATTTATTTAAATGTTAAATTTACTCCACGTTGTTTAATTCTTGAGTCCAAAATCAACTGTAAGCGAAAAAAAAAAACCGCCAAGAGAACTATATACATGTAGGTGTATAGGCCTTCTTTATATGCAGTCATCTATTTATGTACATGTTTAAATATCGATATCAGAACATATCATCTGAGACACCTATGTACGTTAATGTACAGTTTATTGAATAAGTGACAAGAAAAAAAATGATAGTATGGAAAGATGAACGAGAAGCATTTTAAGATGGTAAGTTGGGTATTCGTCATAAAGTAGAACTTCCAATTCAAATTATATCTTTATTAGTATCCTTAGGTAGTCCATGTATTACTAAGTTGAATTAAAGAATATAATTTTATATAAATTACATTCAAATATGTCTTTCAGAATTATTGTGGAGATTCGGGACACAGTATGTAGTCAACAACATGAAAATTTTCCACTTGAAACTTTTAATAAAAATTGCCTGCCTTCATAAAAAATAAGGAAGAAATTCATTCTCTAAAACTCTAAACGGTACATGTTAGTTCTGAACTTCTTGGCACTTTTAAAGATAAGGTAAGCTAATGCAACATTTTACCAGAGATTTGTAAGAAAATTACTTTCAATAAAAAGATACTCAACATTACAAAAATACTTTTCTTATAGACTTCAATGTTTAATTTAAGTGTTGATTGAATTGATACTTTATAAGAATTTTTAAAAATTTGAAAAGGAATCTTCATCACTTGATTAACCTTTTGAAATCATACTAAGAGTCCATAGATAAAACTTAAAATATATGTGGTATAAACTATCAGCTTCATGGATAGAATATCTTAAAGTTGAAAAAAAATTCATTGCGATGATTATTTTGTGTTAAATCGTTATAATTTAACGCATGTTGGAGTAGTAACAAGGTACACTGTTAAAACAGTGTAAAAATGGTATGGCCGTGAGGTCTGCTCAAAATATTCAATATATATAATTTACCTTCCAATATATGAAAAAATGGACAGCAAAATAACATACGATTATTCATAATGCATTGTCTTTGTTTTGTCAATCCTTAACTTATTAAAACCGAAAAAAACAATGTTTATTTCCTGAAAGTGAAAAGCTAAATGACTACATATTCAGCTTCAAAATCATTTGTGGTCATTGATAAATATATGGAATGAAAATAAAAGATATTTGTCGTGAAAGTAATCCTTCAATGATTTTGAAAATCGCTTAATCATCGAGTCTTGAATAAAAGCTAATAAAGCCTTACTATCTGTACTGCAAATTAGTTATGTTATGGGAAATGTGCTCGACGCCTTGATTACATAGTATTTTCCTGAACTAAGGTTATGTAAGTTATAGGATAAATATGTTAAGCTAAACATGTTTCATGGCTAACCATTGATTCAGTTGTTACCCATACATCAGCTGGTGTGTATGAAATTCTAATCAGTGGTATATACACAGTCATGATTAAATATAAAAGGAATAAGCCTGATAAAGGACATGTTTGAACTGCATTTACATTCACTCATGAAAATGCTTTTATCATACAAATGCAATATAAACATAAATTGATGGTTATATCTAATAGAAAATACATAAATTGATGGTTATATCTAATAGAAAATACATAAATTGATGGTTATATCTAATAGAAAATACATAAATTGATGGTTATATCTAATAGAAAATACAGAAATCGTTTCTCTCATTTGTGAATCAAAATAAACTGAATATTTGAACAAAAAGCAGTCAACCGATAATGGACGTTTTTATCATTAACGTATTTTGTAAGATTAGCAGTATGTGTTTATATTCCATGTTTACTCATGGTTAATAACATCGGCTACGATTATGCCCCTTAACAGGTAACTGTAAATGATTTAGACTTTTGAATATAAGGACTTGAAACAATATTTGAAATAATGTATTGTGTACAAGAACTTGTAAAACATACCTTTTAAAAGAATACTGCATTAACGATTTTCTGTTTGTAAGAATGAAAAGAATGAAAGTTTTGACACCATAATTCTAAAATCTGTATATTTAAGATATTTAAGTTAATATTCAATGTTTTACAAAATTTGTATGTCAAATCTAAATGCTATATAATATTGCTAAATATTAAATTGCTAATTAAAAAAACCTCACCATATTACATGTACCACAAGCATCACTGGAAGAAAGGCTTTTAACAGATCCATATCTATTTGAACATTTCTTTCTGCCAGTGAAAACGAAGTGTGAATATTGAACAGGGAATTTTGAACGATAATAAAAGCCTTTAAGTGATACAAATCCAACGGTAAATATCTTAAGTCACCTGAAAAAGGTTAATTCATGGTAATGTGATCAAATTGAACCCAATTTACATAACCATATCATGGGTATTCTCTGTATCTTTCACTAATAGGTTTTTTTGTATTGATTACGACCTAGTAGACACAATGGATGCAAATGGGTGATAATCACTTTAAGCTTTACCAATAATCAAGAAAAGTCAGTTATGAATTAAGATCAAACATAAGGTCAAGCACGAGAAATACATGTACAATGAAACATTAATTAAAACAAGACATTTTTCGCCAATACATATACTAGTATAACAATTTCAAAATAAAAAAAAACATTCCCTTAAATGTATTGAACGTTTTCGGGATTCATTTTTCACATGTAACAGTATGTGAAAAGTCAAGTCGCAAAATAATAGAAGTTTCTCTCTGAGTTCTACTAGTAATCTCAACGAGTTTATGACGCCTCAAAACGACGTGAAATAAAACAATAAACATTCACAGCAATGAATTTTACGACAAAACGGAAAACAAGTTTTGTTGATCTCCATTGCAGATATATATTGTGCGTATTATCTAGTTTAACAGCTCTAGTTCGATTTGTAAAAACATATTATATTTTAACAAACTCTTTTGAGGCAAGTTATCATGAACATGTTTTGCCTAAAATGAGAGATTCTTATATATCTAGAGATTTGAATAAATTCTATGAATTATTCAAGCCACGATCATTAAGTAATGCATTTGCTTTCAAGATGTGTGTTTTCTTGGACATGCGGTGATTGCCTAAGAATCCAAATAAAATAAAATTTTAATCATTTTAATCTACCTTTTTGAGCATGAGTTTCTACAACATGATTTATTTTAAACTAGTTTTACCAATGCTTTTTTGTTTTGCTTCGACACAATTGGTATGGGATATTTTCTGTTTAACAATACCAAAAAAGTTTTTTAGTTATCTGAAATGTTTTCAAAAACTGTTTACAATTAGTTGTTACAATGAAGCTTTAATTTCAGAAAATTAAATTATATTGAAGATTCACAGCTTTAAAAAATACGTTTATATTTTATCAAGCAATTTAGATAAAGCGTAGAGTTTTTTTTATCGTGGTTAGATGGAATAAATGTATTTTGAATTCAGGATATCCTGAAATACATGTATGATTTTTTTCTTAATTATATACAAGTAAAAGGTTCCATGATGTAGCCGTTGAAGTGACAAACCGTCACGAATAACAGCGAGGATATTACAAAGGACAAGCTATGACCGAAGAGGTAGTTGAAACATTTGTGCATTCCGATAAAAAGGCCGCTACGCCCGTCTAAAAATTGTCATTATTGTCAAAGGGTCTAACAATTATCTTTAAACTCCAAAACTCGAAATATACACAACAAATTGTATACTTACATGTAATAAAAACACTTTTTGAATATTTGACTTTAAAGTTCATGAATATGTTGTGATTATGTACTTTTTACACCAATAGCAGAGTTTGTAAAAAAATAAAATAAACTTTAATTTGTACTAGTATATTACTTCCAAGTTTTTTCTGTCTGTACAAAATTGTCCAAGCATGTAATCTAGCATTTCATTCACTAAAATTCCAAAAGGAGTATTGGTATTCTATATCTAGTAAGCTTTATTTTTTAAAATGTGTATATTTATTTAGTTGAATTTGCACGGACATAAACTGAGGAAAACAAATGATTTTTTGGTATTTATGTTAAGATACTACAGGATTCCTAAAGGTGATAGATCAGAATATCAACACATCCCTCTTGCATTATACAAAGTGTTGCGATGAATAATTAAGCTGTTTTCCTTTTGGATATATTCTAAATACGTTAATAGTACTTAACACTTAAAAGCAACCCATTTCTATAAGGTTTTCAATAGATTAAACCAGGGACATACATGCATATTCTAATGCGATAGGCAACTCTCGCAAGTCTCGCCGAAATCACGTGGTACGTGATTTCGTAGGTCATTTTTAACTTCATATATCTATGATGTTACCAGATATATCGTTATAAAGCCTTTAAAAGACTATCTTAAAATTATTCTACAATTGTTATTTGTACTTTGTAACCCTGATCTGAACATAATTACGACGGACTTCTTAAAACCCCGATACCCGTTTTTGCCCCATTTCCAATAGTACGTAAAAAAAGATGTTTATTTTCTTTATATCTAAATCAGTTTACAATGATTATAATATATGAAAAACCTATCCTTTTAACAAGAGGAAATAAATCTAATGAAAAACGATATATTTTTACTGGGATTAAACAAAGTTTTAAAAACTTGTCAAGGCTCGCGCGATAGTTTGGGAAGTAAACATGGCGAATGTAGAAGTTGTCTATCCCATTAGTATATACGTCCCTGATTAGACTTCAACTTTATCAGTTGCATTTATTTTGAACAATACAGAATGTCTATCACAATAAACTTGATATTACTCATCATTTTCCAATAGCTGTTCAGCTATGATGTCAATAAAATAGGCTAATTCCCGCAATTATGTAAACAAATGAACATATTTTTAAATTTTTTTTTTCATATATTGTCTTCAACAGTATGGTTAGCATGTCTGCTCCATTACCATTTTTACATAATTATGTAGTATGTTCATATGATTATACATATCACAGTCAAATATGGTACTTGAGCAAACATGTGCTCGGTACATGTGTAATGTCTGGTTGAAAACATCCAATATTTTGCTCTAAAACATCTATTTATAAACAAAAATGATCTTCATGACAACATTTCTACTTAACGACGTTAGGGTGATAAATTTAAACATATTTACAGGTATTTCTATTTTGATATCAATGACCTTGTCAGCAAGTACAATATTTTACATTAAAACACATGCTGACTGAAGTTTTTCATACTTGTTAGACCTTTATTTATAATACAGCGGACTGACTACGGTTTTTTCTGTTTTTCATGATGTTGACAATGAGCACACGGCGGGAGCGACCTGTCGGCAGGAGATGCTTACTCCTCCTAGCCACCTGATCCTACCTCTATCTTTTTAGAGGTCCGTGTTGCTCTGCTTTGAATTTGTATTTCATTTCGACAGTTTGTTATTGTCATTTTTCATCAACTATCTTCGCTCTTATCTTTAAAGCTGTTTTTAGAACTTTAATTTGGGGACAAGAAATACGTTATATCGCATGTAGTCCTTTGCTGAAAACAAACCATTTACTTATATTTTTAGCCAATGTAAAAAGGACAACAGGGTACGATTAATGTTTACATTATAACAGCGAGCTTTGTGTCTTGCTTATAACTTGAAAAACAAACTTTCAGTACATGTATGATTCATGTCTCAGCATAGTATGAATATGAGATATCGGCGACATACTTCTATATATTAGCAGTTTATGTCCATGTGTTGAGTCACGTTATGTCCGTCGTCACGTTATGTCCGCCGTCACGTTATGTCCGCCACTTTTTTGAAAAAATCGTCACGTTATGTCCGCCATCACGAAATGTCCGCCACTTTTTTTTAAAAATCGTCACGCTATGTCCGCCATCACGAAATGTCCGCCACTTTTTTTTAAAAATCGTCACATTATGTCCGCCACCTTTTAAATTTCATCATTTTTACTTTTTAATCGCCATTTAAAGTTCGATGTTACGAAATATCCGTCTATCTTGAACAAAATTTCCCATAATGTCCGCCGTCACTGAACATATTAGCCAATAATTTTAATCAATAAGAGCGTCACAATATGTCCACACTGACGACAGTACACTTTTAAAAAATTATATTTTAAATATTACAATTTGTCGGCTTTATAATGTGTTTATTTTTTACATTAAAATTAAAAGAAAAAAGTGAAAATCAATAGTTTTCTGATGCGAAATGTCATTCCCCATTTAGCATCTAGGATCGAGTCTTACAGATAATCCATGCCCCTCTTAATTAATTTTCAAACGATCACGTGAATGTATCATCCAATAGAGAACGTGCTGATTATTGCACCTGGCCGCAGGTAGACACACGTTTACACTTTGACCCCTGCTGCGACCCGTGACAGGTTGAACTATCAGGTAAGTGTAACATAATTAATTCCTCCGTGGGTAAAATAATTAAAACAATCTTTGATTATAAGAGTTTATGTTTTATTAGTAACTTGATATCTTATCAATAATAAAACCTCATACAACTTCAAGCAGATTGTGAGTATATATAAGGCAACAATTTCGTAACGTACATTGTATCGTGTAATTTTACTCATTTTATCTAATTTAAAACATATTCACAATACTTGTATTTTAAACAGTCTTTTTTTAGACAACGAATGATTAAAAATATAGATATCTTTCCGTATTGAAGGAGTGATTTTTACAATCATTAAGTTTTGATAATGCTTAGTTTTTTCAAGACATACGCTTTCATTTCAGTAATCTGTGTCTGGTATTTCTTAATTTCTGTTTTGAAGTTTTCTCTCATTATTGTGGTTTCTTTTTTTTTTAGTTTTCGAATTCTTTTTTGGGAGGGTGTTTATTATGATCGTCCAACTTAATGATAATGTACTAACCTTTTAAGAACATGCAGATTAAATCATTTAAAATTTTATTAAATTATATATTATTTATATTTGAAGTTTAATAAATATGAAAATTTACTAGTTTAGAAGTGAACGTAATGGCACTAAAAATCATTAAATTTGAGGTAAAATTACTATGTCTGAGATTTAAAATGGTAAGATTCTCATGTGTCTGTCGAAATTGGCTTCATTGTTTTAAAATAACAGGTGTTGCAAATATATTGTACACACCCGGTGTTGCCCAGTTTTAAAACAAAAGGTGTGAATCTCTGTGTCTGTTGAAAATGGCTTCATTGTTCTAAAAACACAGGTGTTGCAAATATATTCTACACATTCCCTTTTTACCTGAAAGGTGGTCTCTCGGTATCGTTTGATGTGATTATGACATGCCTCCTCCCACCCCCCCCCCCCCAATCAATGCGCTATCCCATACCAAATTCTACTTGCCGACATCAATTTTTAAAAATACATTATATAACCTTGTGTAAAATTGGAAATTTATCTATTTAATTATCAAATAATTTTTTTTTATACAAATGAATGTATAAAAAATGTTGAAAACAATTATGAGTAATTAAAGAAAATGTAGTGACATAATTAATTAGAGAGACAATTTTAAACGTTGATATAAATTATGATTAATAATTTAAAGCTGTAAATTTAAATTAGAAAAAAAAACCAGAAGACTTTTCATTCCTCATTTAAATTTTCACATTTCAAAACGTAATTTTAAAAAAAAACCTCTTAAGCTCAACAGGCAAATACATTGTAAAATATTTGATTAAAATGGCAATAATAAATGTTCGTCATCGACATCTTTATTTTGTATACAAATAGTAAATATAATCTTTTTTTTCAAGACATAAAGCTTTAAGCGCTTATTGGGATTTTCCTAAACATATTTAAAAGAAATCTGTTCGTAAAACCATCGTTGTGAGAACTATTTTCACGCCAATTTAGTTCATGTGTGTGTCGAACTTAAGAGTAATTAAATTAATTTGTATATTCTGATAAGGAAAACACGGCATTAGAACCATCTCCACAGCAACCCAGCCTGTGATTTGCCGAAGCCACATACACAATATAAATTCACATTAGGGACAATAGCCTTCTTTAAAGTTTTAAATTCAAAAACATACTTAAGAATGTGGGTTCTGGATACATATGAGCGTTCTTAATAAAAAAAAAAATCATCTAGCATTATAGAACCTAGATCATAAGAATGCAAATTTGGGACAAAATGCTCTCATACACGAGGTTTCAAAATACCTGCCGAATTAACGTAAGTACTAAATTTACATCTATCTGAAAACGAATCCGTAGACAAGTGTGTTCATTTACAGATTTTGCTTTCCTTAATCGTTCTCATTTTTTTTTTCAAAATCGAAATCGAAATTAATTGTTAAAAATACTTAAAACGCTAACATTTAAAGTATGATAATTTAACTTGTGTATAATGGACATTTTAAGTACCGACGGTTTGATACACAAATTTTTTCACTCAGAGAGAGAGAGAGAGAGAGAGAGAGAGAGAGAGAGAGAGAGAGAGAGAGAGAGAGAGAGAGAAAGAGAGAGATATTAATTTTAAATCGATAAAAAGCATTGCTTTAAATCAAACTTTCATTATAATAACGGCCGAATGATTTGTAATATTGCAGAATTTTCCTTGTAGATTTCTACTCACGAACAGTAGTTGTACAGTGAAATACAAGTAACGGCTTTTCCAAAAGCTTGCCTTGACATTCAACTTTACGAGTTCCCGGCTCTATATGAATTTTCATTAATCCTTTCTTTGTTCGAATAAAATATGTCGGGACAAGGAATAGTACAGAATACACTAATAATTTCGCACCTGGATTTAATGTGAATAACAGCAAAGCACATACCGGTATTTGTAGTGTAACACGTCAAGCTAACACTAAATCGTCCATGTAGGAGTTCCGCAATTTTTTTTATATCATAACTATAGGATTTTGCATGGTACAAACAATTCAGAACAATTGAAATCAAAGTACTAAAAGTACTGAAAAGATCTGAGGTTGGAGTTTTTCCCTTAGAGACGTTGTTTACTCAGGGGTTAAGTTCTCAAACTCAGATTGTTATAAAGTTCAATGTCATCAGTAAAATTTGTTCTAAACACAAAAAGTATAAATGAAATGAATAATTATTAACATAACATTCGATATCCTTACTATATTTTGCAATTATATTTGTCATATATCTATACATGTATTTATAATCTTTACTCTTCAGTTTCACCCCTGCTGAAAAATCAGGCGAGCCCTAAAGTTTCTGATCACACTTTGTTCGTCGTCCGTTTATCTATGTCTGCCTGTACAGCTTTCAACAAAGCTGACAGATCAGGCGAGCCTCTCTGATCACATTTTGTTTGTCGTCCCTTATTCTGTTTGTATCTGTTATATACATGTACTTTTACATTGAATTTCAGGAGGGTCATGCAACTACCTTTAGATTATATTTGTTTGTGTTTATCATATATATAATGTTTAGCATTTACCAAAGCTGACAGATCAGGTGAGCCAATCTGATCGCAGTTTGTCGTCCGTTTGTCTGTGCGTATACATGTAGCTCTCACCTAATCTGTCATATGTACATGTACTTTTATTTCAGGAGGGTCACGCAATATCATTTTGTTACTTTTTTTAGTGTTTATCATAAATATAATTTTCAGCTTTTTCCAAAGCTGACAGATTAGGCGAGCCTTTCTGATTAGATTATGTTTGTCGTCCATTTGCCTGTCTGTATAGCTTACACTGAGATCTGGACCCTAGGCCATAAAACTTAGACGAGCGTACTTTTGATCCCAGTCTCACTTTTCCACTATATATTCCTTGTGGAAAAATGAGACTGAGATCAAAATAAATCTAAGTTGTATGGCCCCGGGGCCAGGTGAGCCTTTCTGAACACATTTTGTTTGTCGTCTGTCTGTATAGCTTTCACCCAAGCTAACAGATCAGGTGAGCCTTTCTGATCACATTTTGTTTGTCGTCTGTCTGTTTTGCTTTTGTCTAAGCTAACGGATCAGGTGAGCCTTTTTGATCACGTTTTGTTTGTCGTCTGTTTGCCTGTCTGTATAGCTTTCACTCAAGCTGACAGATCTGGCCCCGTGGCCATAAAACTTAGACGAGCTTACTTTTGATCTCAGTCTCACTTTTCCACAATAAATTCCTTGTGGAAAAGTGAGACTGAGATCAAAATAAATCTCGTCTAAGTTGTATGGCCCTGGGGCCAGGTGAGCCTTTCTGAACACATTTTGTTTGTCGTCTGTCTGTATAGCTTTCACCCAAGCTAACAGATCAGGTGAGCCTTTCTGATCACATTTTGTTTGTCGTCTGTTTGTCTATCTGTATAATTTTACTCCAGCTAACAGATCAAGTCAGCCGTTTCTGATTTTATTATGTTTGTCGTCCGTTTGCCTGTCTATACTGTATAATTTGTCTTGTCTGTTATATACATGTACATTTACTTTTATTTCAGGAGGGTCATTGAATGACCTTTTGCTATCTGTTTGTGTTCGTTGTCGTCCCTTTGGGTTCTACCTAATTATAACGGAATTTGATTCAGTTAATTCTTTTTCTAAATTGCCTTTTTATGCTTATTTTTATGTCTCATTTTTTGTTTTGCAGTCTACTTTTGCTATTTAGCATTGTTTCCTTTTGGTATGAGACCTCAGGAGCGCCAGTCGAGAAGACGATTCGACCAATATCGGACGAAAGATATCGCCTCATTTACGGTAACATTAATATGCATGATATACTAATGCAACATGTATTCTGCTAAGACACGAACACTGATTGGCTAATCTCAAGATATTACCGATCATATGGTGCAGGCGCAGATCTATAAATTTTCGAGAGAAGGGGTAAAGGGGAAATTATCGTTGATTTAGAAATTAAAGTTGTTTAAAAACGATTTGCAGATTTACTGGTAAAATAAATAAATAAATAAATGAATAAAAAAGCATAATGAATAAATAAACATTTTACACATTTTAAAAATCGCGTAGTTCCTGAGCTATCCTTAAAAACACCCTTAATGGTTTAGAAAAGACGTGTTATTTCAGTGGAGTACTTAGTAAAAACTCAATAGCTCATTTCATTTGAAGACTACGGCCGTTATTTTAAACGAATTGGGTAATGTTTATTATATGCGAGGGAAAATTCTCTTACCCTAAAATCATTACGTCCAACAGCCCAACGCGCCACCGTTACGGCACAGCTGCCGGTGACACACACACACACCCCTTATCCTCACGACATCCAAAAATAAGCATTCAATGCTTAAATATACGCTCTTAATCAGGGATATGACACATACATAGAACAGCCATATTAACTTAATATACTTTTATGTTAAATACTGAAATCCGATTTGTTTAGGCGCAGTTTATAATCCGTTCTATTACCCTCAGCGTTAGCAACACACTTGGCAACGGGTAACACAACGAATTGTTACATGCCCGTAAATTATGTGCGTACGGTTCGCAGTATATTTCACGTCATTCCCATATAAAAGCAGTAAAGTTTTCTTTATAATCAAAGCTGCTTGGTCCGATTTTATATCAAATTTTGTGTACGCTTTTAAACAATGGTTATGCTAAGTACATGTATATGTATAATAATAGACAATAGTCATGAATTTGCTTTACCCTTATCAGAGTCGAAATTATTCCTTGCTTTTTCGCTATACTGGGCGGACTTCATTTGTCTCATATCGGCGTAGGCAGAAATGCGCCGGTCATATGACCGGCGTTAAACTGTATTGGTAAATGAAGTAAACCGACGTAAAACAAAAATGGATGAACGTATTACTGTCACAGCTGTTGGTGTAAATTTAACAATCCAAAAGACAACTTTCTTTATCGGCTTTGCTGGAATTCCGACATAGATAGAAATAAAATATAAAAACTGTTTAATATGTAGTAATGCAATATCACCAAAAGTACCAGGAAAACCAGATTTTTTTTAGTGGTTTCTGTGCAAAATTTCAAAATTTTGTTAAATCAATGTTCAATCAATGAGCATGCTGATTTACTGACAAATATCTTCACTTTTCATCTCATTATATCCCCAAACCGTGAGATTCCGCCATACTTAAAAAGAAGCGATTTCCACGCCGGTCTTTCCAGACCGGCGAGATCGACATACGCCGGTGAACCTTCTCCGGTCAAATGAAGCAACAAGCTGGGTTACTAACGGTCAACCGGTGCATTCGGCGTATGTCGGTTTGACAAATCAAGTCCTACCATTAAGAAAAGATTCTGCAAAAGTTTTACAATTGTTACGTTTACACGCTTGAAATAGTGTAAATTAATTTATTTATTTCGTCACACTACCCCGACAAATGTGTAATTAAATGTTAAATAATCGAAGCGAGTTTCTCTTACGCCATCTTAGGTAAAATGCGTTACCCTTGTCCGTTTCTACACAGTGATTATGCGCTTGTGATCTGTGAACGGAAACGAGCGCCTATTGAACGCACCTTAAACGAAAAATGAGACTACACAAAATAGGAGAGAACAATAAGCGATAACAATATGCATTGATAAATATTCTGCATCGTTACTAAAACGTTGCATTGGTACGCTTCCTAATTATTGCAGACACGATAATATGGTTATAATCTACTAATGCAATTTCCATAAGGGTAAAGTTAACGTTCGGACCATAGCTTCCGCCCTATAACTCGCTCGGCAATGATGGGCCCCGTAAATAAAATCAATAAAACTTTTCATTTTTCGTTAAAAGATCGGGGTTAAAAGTCAGATTTGTTTTTCCTTAATTTGCGTCTGTTTGAAAAAAATCCTAATCAAACAGTGCAACCTCTTTTTTTTAAAAGATAATTTTAACTTAACGCTTGATTTTTAAATTTCATATCCTCTTATCATGTTGAATTTGATAGATATCATTACCAGATATTATTACTATTAAATAAATTTGTAATGTAATTTGTATATCCTATGAAATAATCAGGCACGATTTCTATGTTTTATATGTTATGATTTATTTTATAATTTGTACGTTGTCAAAACTTGTTTCGATCTTATTTTCATCATATCATCATATTTGGTTTACACAAACAGGCATTATCTGCATGTTAAAAAAATCTTAAAACATATTGTCATTGTAGATATTTGAGCTAGTGTTACCAGAGACATAAATAGTTATTTATGTCTCTGGTGTTACGCAGATCAACTTAGTTGCATTTGTAAATCGTTAAAAAGATGATAAAGTTCCTAATAAATCATCAAATAGTAGATTAATTAAGTTAAATATTTTTCTACTGTCTTTACACTCAATATTTTTATTGATATTATGCCATTTTAAAATATATATTTATTCTTCACAGACATCATATCAGGAGCAAGACAGACCATCAACGAAAGGAAGGCTACCCTTGAAGAGAAAAACGCTGCAAGGATGATTCGTCGTTGGAAAAAGACCTATCCATTGACCATCGCCAAATGCCACAACCCATTGACAGGGGCGGAGGAAAATCGCTTAATGGTTGATGGTAAAATGGTCTTAAGGTCGAGTGAAATCGGTTTCGCGACAAAACAAGCGTTCGAGGAAAGCAAAGGCGCGGGTTCTAAAAAATTCGGCATCGTCTAAAATCTGTATTCAGCGGCGTAACACATCGGAACGCTCAGACGTCTCTTAAATCTCTACCCGAAAAGCAGTCCGTGAATCCAATATTCGACAATGTAGCTCCTCTGAAACCTATTCGTGCGAGTTCGATACAAGAACGTCACCAAATCGACTTAGTTGATATGTCGCGATACACCGAATTTTATTACGGTCAAGAGTACAAGTACAGTTTGTCGGTTATAGACGTGTTCAGTCGTTACATATGGCTTCGCCCCCTCCGCTCGAAAGAAAGCACCGAGATTGCAGACGCGCTCGAGTCCATTTATCAAAGCGAAGGACCGCCAAAAATTATTCAATGCGATAATGGTCGAGAATTTCATGGCACGGTTACTCAATTGGCCGAGGTATTGGGTTGTCAAATTATCAATAGCAGACCGTATTATCCGCAAAGTCAAGGTAAATTTGAATCGTCGCATAAATCGTGGAAATCAAATATTAAGTACGACCTACTTAAAACAATCGATTCGAATTGGGTTCGAGATTTACCAAAATACGCGATGTTACGCAACGAAGAGTATCACTCATCGTTAAAGGCGTCGCCATTTTACGTGTATCACGGCCGAGAATCGTGCGTAAATCTACTCGACTTGGGCCGAGCGTTCCGAATCACATTTCCAGTCAGTTAAAAAAGCAATCAGCTGTTCGCAACGCAGCTTCATTGGCATCGAACAAACGCGAAAAAACTATGATAAAGCACCATTTCAAAAAACACCAAGTTAGTGTGTATAGCGTGGGCGACGACGTGTATGTAAAATCTCGAACGCATAAAAATTACAATAAAGCTAAACCCCGTTTCGAAAGAGGGAAAGTAATCGCTACTAAACACAACGCGTTCTCTTATAAAATCAGGTTTTCTAGTGGGGTTTCGCGTTGAATAAACGTTCAAAATATAGCTGCGATTTCGCGTTCCGAAGAACTGTTAAAAAGGCTAAAACGTCATCGACTAAGATTTAATCCCATGTGCGATTGTAACAGCGATGAATGCTCGCGAAAATCGGTCCCCAACTGCAAACACAAACTCAATAAATTTTGTTGCCGCAAAAGCAAAATCCCGTGTTCGCTGCCGTCTCATAATTTCCCTCATATATCGGTTTTCTATCTTTCCGAAAACTTAGTTAACCAACTTAAAGGACCGAGCCTTTCGATAACCGATACAGCCCATGACGACTTGGTTCGAAATGCATTTGAACGCGATTTAGTTCCTGTTGGAAAGATTCCTAAAGACGGCAGCTGTCTATTTCATTCTGTTGCGCAATCGCTCTCGAGTCATTTACAAAGCGATCTTGGTCAGCAAGATATCCGAAATGTCGTGGTTAATTGGCTTTTCGAAAATCCCGAAACACCAGCCGCGACCGCTTCTCTCAGTTCGTTCCTAACCTAGACTGGGACACCTACTTAGAGGGCATATTAGGTACCGAATGGGGCGATCACATCTGCGTAACAGCCATAGCAAACGCGTTTAACATCGCAATAGGTATAGTGTCGAGCTCCCAGTCCGACTTAAATTACATTTTACCTTTCAATCCTCAAAATCGGGAACATCTTTTGCATATTTATCTGGGTCATGAGTTCGAGTTTCATTTTATTAGATTAGAGCCAATAGTAGGCATGCAGTCGGATGTTTTTAATAGTGCAGTTAATGTTCAAAATGTAAATATAACGTGTATTCAAAACAAAAATATAATTTCAAATCACAATATCACAGACAACAGCAGTGATTTTTGTAACCATTCTTTTCAGGAAGTTATTCAACCAACCAATTATTCGACAGATTCAGTTCTGAACCTACATTTATCTACAGACGACAGTTCATTTTCCCCTCAAAGCAGCCATCTAGACAGCGCCCCATGTTACACAGAAGGGGAACACATTGATGCCCCTCTCCTGTCAGCGTTAGATTCATCAGCCTCCCCTACAGCAGTGTCCGACAGAAACGATCTCAATTTCACAGATCATGACAGGGTATCCCCTCCAAGCCTAAATATGTCATTTTATATTGATCCGCCTTCTTTAATTCAAATTACAGATATGGCAAAGAGTTCAAATTCTGACGAGGAACCTCCGGTATTATCACTAATTCATTTAAGGTCAATAGTGCGCCCTCCTAAGAAGTTCACGCCTAGTGATTATGTCAGGGCACGTAAGCAAATTTTTCCCGAAACGGTAAACCAAATGTATTTTACTGATTTACCTTTTTTTATTCAGCGCAACATTTTGTCACTTGTAATCTATAACAATTTCAACATGTTTTTAACTTTAATGAAGGTATCAACACATTTCGAACATCTGCTAAGCACCCTTTATAATTTCTGTCCTCAAATTTACATAAATGAAAATGTTATGTCCTTATTGGAAGGTAAATTTGTGTTTCCGGAGGGCGTACGACACAACTGGTCTCTTCGCAAGTTGAATCGAGTGGCGGGTCCTGGAAGTGGAGTAATGATGGAACTGCGGGACGTACTGAGACCAATTTCTTCCCGGTGGATAAATGGCTACATCGAGATCCTCGCAACAGCAATCGCCGGATGGTATTATATTGTCGGTTTTAAATTCAAACAGTAAATATTCGCGTGTGCAGCGTTAGTAATTGAGCGTCAATTGACGGTGGTATGGCCTATTTTCTCTCAATAGGCTTCCAGTTGGACCCACCAATCGCGTAAATAAGATAGCAACGGTAAACATGTGGTACGGCCTGTCTCCTTATGAGCTGGTTTCCAGTTGGAGCCACGTGTCGCGCAAATATAGGACTACATATGTAGATGTAACAAAAATGTATTTATTTATTTATTTATTCCATTATCTTTTTAAGTGTAGAAATAAAGAAACACTTTCAAACACTATGTGTTGAAAGTGTTTCCTTTCTCTCTTTCTTTCTTCTCTCTCTCTCTCTCTCTCTCTCTCTCTCTCTCTCTCTCTTTCTTCCTTTGTTTAATTATTCAATTAAAAAAAAGACTCTTTATAGGAGATGCCTCCACGGGGCAAGAGTTGGGCAACAGTTTAATCTGGCAAAAATCTCCTGGTATTATTACTTGTACATGTACTAGAAGGTAAAAAGAGTTGATTTCGGTATCACACCCGTATTTTTTTTTTATTTAGTTTTTTATTCATTCTTAAGTTTTCTCTATCTTATCCAAAAATGATTTTCAGTTCTACATTTGTTTGCTTTTGTCTGATTACTTAAAATGATTATATGGTTAAATATTGAAACGTGTATTTTAATGCAAACCGTAAATGCCATAAAGGTCACAGATTTCATATTACAGTCCCTGAAACGTTCTACTATCCCACTTGAACGGTAAGTGAACGGTGAGCACACTCTGAGCGTACGGTGAGCGCACTCTAAGCGAACGGTGAGCGCACGCTGAACGGAATTTGGTTCACCCTTCATTGGCGTTCACCAAATTCCCTTCAGCGTGCGCTCACCGTACGCTCAGAGTGCGCTCATCGTTCACTTACCGTTCAATTGGGAAAGTAGAACGTTTCAGGGACTGTACATGTAATCAGTAGTTTTCAATGATGTATGTATTATACATTTTCAAAATTGTCATACTCGTAATTCAAACATAGAACCTCTACATGATTGTTTTATATCTCCTCTTCTTTATAAATTTTAAAATTACTGCAAATTTACCCCCGTTTTAGTAAATACTTTGACATGCAGATACATATAAAATGAAAAAAAAAAATATTTTAAATTTTTCCAACCATCAAAAAGTAATGAAGAGAACTTTAGACGAGTCTTTTTTTCCCCAAATATTTTTTTTATTACCGAATGCCTGACAACCACAAATTTACTACGCGTCTCTGGACTTAAATATATAATTATATTTTAAATTTAAAAAAAAATTAAGATAAGCAGAGGCGGTATTGTGTTGAGATTCTTTGTTTACAACTGTAATGTTGGAATTCCTCTAAATGTCAGGAATAACGGTACACAGTCTAATTAATCTCTAATTATCTAATTAATGAGAAGTGAGATGAATAATATCAACACCCGTTCGCCAATAATTTAGAATGTAATTAGTGTCACCGTGTGATACTATAATTAAGACATGTCAGATGCGGAAGTCGTTACTCTTTAATTATGAGGAGATAAATGTAGGTGATAATTTTTAATCGCTTATAATGTAAGATGCGGTAGTCGTTACTGTTTAATTATGAGGAGATAAATGTGAGGTGATAATTATTCAATCGCTTGTATTGTCCCACGTTTGCTATAACTATGAAACATTGCATTTCATTTTTTATATTAACGATGAGAGTCGCCATCTTCGGATCCTCATACGTGAAGCGAGCTTCTTATTTTGCAGACTTTGCCATGCCATTTGAAGTAGAGTGGTTTGGAGTTGGTGGTATGACAGCCTTCCAGCCCTGCCCAAACATAATCTCCAAAATGATGCGATACAGCCCGGACATCGTTGTCATTTGTTAGGGGGTAACGACCTTTCCAGTGGAGCAGAGCCGTCTATTGTCATCGACTGTCTGACAAGCCTCTTCCACAGAATTAAAGATTTGACCCCCCGACAACCCGAGATTTTCTTCACGGAGATAGTCTCCAGGGGAAATTTCCGTTCTTCTCTACATCGAGAGGAATTTGACGCAAAGAGGAGAACCGTCAACAATAAGATGAAAAAAATCCTTGGCAGAACCTTCATCAGAATAGACGTCAGGTTTCCCAAACATTACCTACCTGACGAAATCCATTTTAACGATGCTGGGACTGTCATATTCCTGCTTTCCATAAGCAAGACAGTAAAGAGTCGCTCCTTGGAGTAGACAATAAACGGCCCTTTTAAGGGCCTTTCACATTTCTCGAAAAGCTACCTCATTACGGCATTTAGAACATGTGTGACAACGGCCTAAAATGGCATACCCATTAAGTTACACAAATCTCAAATACATAATAAAAACAAAAATATATTTCATAATATTTAAGCCACCAATATCAGCCATCAGGTCCATGTACGACGTGATATCATATTTTGCCATTTATAATTCCTTATAACTTTAGTTTTTATTTAAACGTACATTCCCGTTGGCGGACATTTTATCACAAATATCCGCAATATTTAGCGTGGGCATAATACGATTTCTTCAAGATTTAAAGGCGGTGGATATAATGTTACGACTTTTAGAAACTAGGGAATCTTTTTTTAAATTGCGGTCATTATGTTACGACATACAATCAAGTGGCCGGACATTATGCTACAATGTTAACAATGTTTTGCGTGGTCATAATACGATTTCTCCAAAATTTCAAAGTGGCGGACATAATGTTACGACTTTTAAAAAATAAAAAAAAAATTTAATGGCGGAC